>SWKU01000033.1:0-304255 GCA_011058905.1 Curvularia kusanoi | reverse complement strand
CACCCCGTATGCGGTGTTTATAGCGATCTTTCTTCTGTGTTAATTACACCCCAAAAGTGCGGTGTTTTTTTACCCGATTTTGTACCGTAGTGTACATCGACCATGATTGGAGGCGAGACAGCCGTTCGCATTGGAGATGGAAACACAATCAATGCTGCTGGAGCTACAGTGGGCGCCGGCGTCATGATGGCGGGCGCATACCTCGAGCATGCGGCGCTGCGGGCCAGTAATTGCTCGGAGCGGGTGAGCATGGTGAACAGTTATTGCTTTGCGGATCCCAATGCGGATGATACTGGCTACTCTTTGTCGAGTGCGCATTATACTCGCGATGATCTTGCGCTGACTCGTAACTTATTCATGGAGCAGAAGCTTACGAAGCTGAGAGACAGATGCGATATTGCTCTGCAGCGTATTAAGGAGAGGACGAGAAGAGGGGAAGATCCCGATGAGGAGGAAATCGAGGGCTGGATCAAGGACCAAATTCACTTTTTGAAACATACTGGGTGGGAAAGTTTTCATCGTATCCCAGAATATGTTCATAAGGAAAGACCGGAGGATGCGTTAAAGAACTACCTCACAGATTCATAGGCTCAGGAATGATGGATGATATCAAGACAGACCCTAAAGCATAACGTCATTGCAAATGGAATCACTCTCTGCATGCTTCACTGAAAGACCCAAAATGCTACTCCGTGATTGATATTCGAAAGTTTTATATTGAATGGGTGGATGGGCAGTAAAAATGCAACTGTTGCATTCTTCAAGCGCAGTCTGGCCGCTGAAGGTAAGATTATTTGTTTTCCGACATCAGATGCTAAATTTGGGCGGTTGCAATACGTCTCACCTTCTAATGCCCCCAAGGCCTTGCTGTATGTATCCAAACCCCCTTAGGGCGGACTCACGTACAGAATCTCTTCTGGCTTCTTCTTCAACGTAACTTTTGGGTATAGATAATAAGCTAGGGGTCCGATGCCCAGCTTCTCATAGGTCGGAAAATCATGCTTCTCCAGTATCCCCCAATTGCAATGTCTTCCAAAAAGCCAGTCGCTGCTATAAGCCTGAGGTAAACAGATTGCACCTGCAAAGCTATCAGTCGACCTTCGGAAGAGCGATATCGCAACTTCAGACAGAACACGAGCGAATAGTGAAATGCAGTCCCCAACCGAGATGTTGCCGCAGCCAATACCGAGAAAGTAGTCCGCTCTGAACTCGTGTCGCGTATCTTCAAGTCTAGCTTTACCACAAGACGTTCTGAATTTCGATACCACCAGCGTAAATTTGAGGTGTCGCATTCCGATACAATTGGCGTACCGCAGCTTTTCTCGGATTTGTCGGAGTTCCGAGCCATGATATTACTGGATAGTTCTGAGAGTTTGCTGAGAGTTGTTGACTTCACCTGTCCGAGCTTGGAAAGCTGATAGGAGATGGCTTCGGATCCAGTCTTGCTGTCCATGACCAGATTCATCGACTTTACATCATGCATACTTTTGAGGGTATGACATTCTGACCATTCCCCATCTTTGCACACTCTCCTGGTAACCCAATCTTCCAACCAATCTCAATAGCAGGTCCGCTTGATCGCAAATAATCCATCAAATCTACGGATTTGATCATGTAATCGGTATAGATTACTGCCTAACACCGCTTAGCTCTCTGCTTGTCTGCGAATTTCATCTTTCAGGGGTATTACCTCCACAACCTCACTATCGACTAAAGTTGTGACATCAATGTTACATTGGTCATCTTGGTCTGGGATCTCGGGGCCTTTCTTTATCATTACTCCTAATAGCTCAGTTCTGAGTCAGATATAGTCAGTACCCTTAACGTTTCCTTCGCGAAAGTGCGATTCAAGCATAGAATCCAAGCCGGAAAGCTAGATTTTATGTCATATCAACAAAATCACATACGATTTAGTCGCCGTAGTGACTTTAAATTCTAGGCCTTTCCCCCGAATGGCAGGTCATTCGACCCATCTCCCAGGACAACCCACGGGAAAATCCGTAATGACAGCCAACCACTTCAACTTTTGAAAATGAAGCCTGTGTCATAGGGCCCAAGTGTGCGTATATCGCCAGACTAAGTGATCTTTGTCACCAAGAGCGAGTACGAGTGGCGCCGCAGCAGCACCATCCATCCGCACCAATCAGCGCGCGCGATTTTGACTCATCGTGAGCGCGCCAGGCCACTCCGCTCAACTTGCGCGGATGGTTCGAATGCGCCGCTGTACACCATGGTAAATCAGGGTGTATATCAAGTACAGCGACCGAGTAGTAGATATGAACATATTATCTCAAGCTGTGCGTGCGATTTGTTGTTGGTACAGATTGCTTCCTCCATCGTACAAAGTCGAACAACACAAACTATCAATTTACTACCACCACAACCCGTCCCAATGGTGCGCAAAATAAAATCCGCAGTCGACCAGCCTGAAGAGCACGCAGGCGGTGGCCACATCGTCGTCACAGCCCAGCAATCTCGATATGCACTGGACGCCGTGGACGCACCTGCATCGAAAGAAGTATCCCCCCCCCCTTTCCAACCCTCGAAACACACTCACTCACCTACCCAGATCCTGATCAAAGACCTCTCCGTCTCAGTCGCGAACCGCGAACTCCTAAGCCGCACGACCCTGCACCTGGTCGAAGCGCGGCACTACGTCCTTGTCGGACGCAACGGCACGGGGAAGTCGACGCTGCTGAAAGCCATCGCCGACGGACTGATCCCCGGTATCCCATGGAGTACACGAATCCTACTGCTAGGCCAGACGCGCGAGACGGATGTCGAAGAGGACTTGGATGGGTTGAACATCGCTGATGAGACGGTGCTGCAGTATGTAGTTCGCAGCGACAAAGTCAGGGAGAGATACATGCGGGAAGCTAGGATTCTGAGCAACGCGGTTGAAAACGTGCGAGATGCGATGGCACCGGTGCGGGCATATCGCTGGGTTCAAGCTGAGAGGTTGGCGCTGAGGTTGAAAGAGGCACATCGCATTGCGGAGAGGAGAAGCGGGGCGAGAGGGAAGCTAGCTCGGAAAGAGCTGATCAAGCTCGAAGAACGATATGAGGAGGCAAAGAAGGCTGTTGAAGAGGAGGAAAGCGAGGTCGATCCTGCACGCGTGAGCGAAGACACGCAAGCGGCTGCGGACACACTGTCCAGTATACAGGCGTCACTTGAGCTCATGGACGCTGCCGCAGCGGAGGCTAAGGCTCGAAGCGTGCTGCTCGGTCTAGGGTTCAAAGAAGACCGCATCGATCAGCCCAAGTCGCAGCTGTCAGGAGGCTGGCAGACTCGTTGCGACCTCGCCTGTGCGCTGACCCAGTACGCTGACGTTCTCCTTCTCGACGAGCCGACAAACTTCCTAGACTTACCGTCGATCATCTGGCTGCAAAACTACATCAACAGCATGACAAACACAACCATCCTTGTCACCACGCACGATCGCGACTTCGGGGATGCCGTGGCAGAAGAGCTGCTCCTACTACGTAACCAGGTACTCGAAACTTTTCGGGGAAATCTGAGCGTATATGAGCGGGAAAAGCAAAAGAAAATCAAATATCTGACGAAGATGAAGGACGCGAAGGACAAGCAGAAGAAGCATATTGAGAAGTCGATTGCCGGCAACATCAAAGCCGCCAAGGACAAAGGCGACGACAAGAAGCTGAAGCAGGCCGCATCGAGACAGAAGAAACTGGACGAGCGATGGGGCATGGAGGTGGGGCTTAAGGGTGGGCGCTTCAAACTCAACCGTGATTTGGCCGGCTATCATCTGACGTCCAGAGCTGGAATTGATATTCCAGAGTTCGACCCACCTGTAAAGCTGACCTTCCCCCGGCAGCCTCCGGACCTAAGGTTTCCTGGAGCGTTGGTGAGCTTGGAGAAGGTGACTTTTGCTTATCCAGGCAAGAGGAAGACACCGACGCTGATCGATATTTCGTTAACCATACATCCTGGGACACGAACAGGGCTGGCGGGATTGAACGGCGCTGGCAAAACGACACTCGTCTCGTTGATCGCAGGGAGCAATGTACCGACATCCGGAACAATTGCCAGACATGCTAGGGTCAAGATCGGTCGCTACTCCCAGCAGTCAGTCGAAGAGATCACATCTATTGCGTCTTCAGACGCTAAATTGACAGCGCTGCGGTACGTAATGAGCATTGATGGAGGGGAAATGGAGGAGAAAGAGGCACGGCAGATTCTGAGTGGCCTGGGCTTACACGGGCAGACCGTCTCTGATGTGCCGCTGATGCTCCTGTCTGGTGGTCAGAAGGTCAGGGTCGCGTTGGCGAAATTGCTATGGCCACCACCCCAGCTGCTGATCTTGGATGAGGTGACGACCCATTTGGATGCTGACACAATACTGAGCCTCGTTGTGGCGCTGAGAGAATACGACGGGGCGCTGCTAGTCATCACGCACGACAGGTTCTTCATGAGGTACGTTCTCTTCCCCACCCGAGCGATTCGTCCCGCGGACGCTCGAGCACCCGTGAAGCCACATGCGAAAAATAGGATTCTTAAACTTTGGCCAAGACCGCAGTAGACTAATGATGAACAGAACCGTGGTTGGGGGGGAGTCGCCATACAAGCTAGCGCCAGGGGTTTGTGGGGTGGACGAGGCCGACGAAAGCGATTCGGAAGGAGAGGAGGCAGGGGAATTGGGAACGGTGTATCGTCTCACGAGAGGGCAGCTGAAGCAATTGGAAGGCGGTATGGAGCAGTACGCTGAGCTGGCAGCGCGAACCGCAGCAAGACTGGGCAAGACGGCCAGCGCAGAATAGAGTGCAGATTTGGAGAAACGATAGGCGGTGCTGGCTCGACATTGGAGACCTAAGAGGCATCGTGTTCCTGACAAGTTCAAGCGTCGGCTTCTCTAGCGCTCCCGCGGGCTGCACAGATGACTTCGCGGCGCGAGCGCGCAAATCGCAGGGGATGGAGCTCTGGACGGCGGGACCTCGTTGAAGAACTTAGGGGGTTGTAATTTCGTGCCAAGCGCGCGCACAAACTCATCCAACGCGTCGCTCCTTTCGCGTGGGTGTTTCATTCGTCTCTTCATCTAATATTACTGGCATACTGCTGTTCATATCTTCACTGTTCGACTGTTTACCCTACGCCGCGGTAAACATGCGCTAAAAGCCTGTGCACAACACATGCAGGCCGAACTCGTTAGGACCGACGCACAAGCTCACACCGAAGCTTGGGGACCCTGAACTGCACTGCGCTGCATGCGTTTGGGGCTGCAGCTGGCAAGATGGGCGACACAGAAATTGGCACTCCACGGTCGACGGCCGACCCACCGCTGCTGAAGGCGCCAAAGGACAAGAACTGCCCCTTTTGCGGGCAGGCCTTCACGTCGAGCTCGCTGGGACGACATCTGGACCTGTATATCCGGCCAAAGAACCCCAAGGCGCCTGATGGCATTCATGTGGTGGAGGAGATCAGGAAGCTGCGCGGCGGCATCACGCGGCGGCAGGCCAAGGGCAGCATCTCGAAGCGGCAGGAGAGCAGCGGCGACTGCACGCCGGCGACGAACAAGCACAGCGTGGCCAGCGAGGGGTCGCTGACGCTGGTGCAGAGCCCAGAGGACGACGAGGACGGGCTGGGCATCGACCTGGGCAAGACGCGGGGCCAGTTCAAGGACGTGAGCTGGGGCACCAGCAATCGCCAGCTCTCCCAGCGCCTTTCACGAGCGGGCGCGCCTGAGATGCGGCGGGAGACGTCGCGGGCGGTGCGTAAGCAGGAGCTGGACACGCGCCATCGCCACGGCGACGAGCTGGAGACAGCGAAGGCGGCAGAGCTGGCGCTGCGGGAGCTGCTGAAGAGTGTGCGCGAGGCCAAGTAAGTGCTCCATTTAGTATTTCCAGTCCATTATTAGTGGCAGCAGTGCATCGGCAGTGGTAGTGGGTGGGAGTCACTTATAAGCACTGCGGGTAGGAGTAGCTTCAGTGGTCCCTTGCTTGACGGCAATGGTAGCTGGAGTCGCTGGTCCCTTGCATGAGAGCAGCGACACCTCCCCCACCACCACCACTGCTTGATGGCCATGGCGTAGGCGGCTGCCCCTCACCACTGCCACCGGCGTGCAACAGCGAGTGCAACAGCGAGACTGACTGATCCCCCGCAGCATCAAAGCAACGGGCTCCGGCCTCTTCGAATTCGACCCGTACACGCTGAATTTCCCGTCATTGTGTCTGCATATCCTGCCGGCACCCTCGACGCTGTTTGCGTCGCAGCCCTTCCCCACGGCCGAGTCGTGGTCCATCACGCCGCCGGGCCAGAAGCAGCTCGACGCCCTCAACCGCTGCGTGCGCGAGCGCCTGCTCGCCCACCAGCGTCAGCGCCAGATCAACCAGGTATACCCCGCCGGCCACTCGAACCCCTCGTCTGCCGCCAACTCGCCGCTGCCCACCCCGCCGCTGTTCGACCCGGACCCGCAGAAGCTATTCAACCACATCGCCGACGCCTACAACCACTGGCAGCACCAGTCGGAGCAGACCCGTCAGGAGCACTGGCAGGTCGAGATCCTGCGCTGCTATGCCCGCGCCCACGACGCCCGCAGGGAGACCGAGGTGCAGCTGGAGAACGCCCGCCGCGAGATCGAGTACCTGAAGGCGAACAGATGGACCTCGGGCGCTGCCGATCTGTCTCCCATTAGCATCACGCTGGGGTCTGACACGGCGAAGGAGCTGAGCAAGCAGGGCATGGAGTATCGCAACTGGGACTTTGACCGCCTGGTCGACAAGTGGCGGACCGTGGTGCGAGAGAACAGGTCGGCGTCAACGGGCATGGCAGCCCAGAAGCAGCTGCCCGATTCGAGGAGCTGCTCCATGGCGAGTCTGCCGGTGCAGCCCTTTGCCGCCGTCAACAGGCCCAGTCAAAGCAGCCCCATCAAGATGGACACGGGCATGCCGTTCTCCGCTCCCACCACTGTCAACGGCGAGAGCGACCAGGTCGATGCCGAGGGCGACGACGACGACGACGACCTTGAGCTTGACACCGGCGCTCTGCGCGACGACAGCTCCAAGTACCCTCAGCAGAGCGGCCCTCCACACTCTATGTCCCAACACCACACTATGCCGCTCCAGCCCACGCCCATACACCCTCTGCCGCAACTCCACCACATGCAGGCACCAATGCACGTCACGCAGGCGCAGGCTCAAGCCTCGATCCAGGCACATGCCCACGCGCAAGCTCAAGCACACGCTCAAGCCCAGGCATGGGCTGCAGCGCGCCAGCACATGAACCAGTCGCGCACCCAGAACTACAGTCCCCTCCACCAGCAGCAAATCTCGCCGCACCCGCAGCACACACAACACATGGGCTCCAACACCAACAGTCGCCGACCCTCGGTCGTTATGATGGACTCCCACACCATGAACACGGGTAGCATGTCTGGCTCCATGGGCCTCCCGACCGGCATGGACGGCATGGAAGGCCACCAAGACCAATATCTCCGGATGGATATGGGGCCCATGGCCGGCTTTGTCGGGTCCAACGACGGCGGCATATCGATGGGCACATGATCTATCAACCCACATTTCCAACGGCCATCCGCAGCAACGTGCACGTCACGCTGCCCCGCGGCTCTGACGCAGTTTTAATCTCGCGCATCCTCGCACTTATCTCCTTGCTTTACTTATCGTTCCTACCTTTCTTTGGATACCCATATACCCAGATCTGCTCATCATCAGCATCATTTACCATTACACCGGCCTGCGCAACCAGCAAATGCACGCCCCAACCCATATATATATACAACCTACCTAATTTTTATACTCATCTCTCATCTAGCATTTCGCATTGCATTTCCTTTCTCAACTATACCCCAAGCCACAGTGGCTGCTTTCGTAGACTCTCCGGAACCTTCGTTGGACACAACTTCACTTTTGTTTTGGGAGGAGGAGGATTTTTCCGTCGCCGGGTTTCGCTGAGGCTATCCTTTTGCGCAGTAGCTAGCCATTTGCATAGCTCACTTTCCTTTGTACAGAGTAGACGTACTGCTCCATGGAGTCAGGTAGTCCACTCCTTCGTTGCAACCACAGCAACGCAAATCACCCATACTATCAGTTCTACACCACACCACACAACACAACACCCAATACCGTATATAGCAACATCAATACAATCTTCAGAAACGAGCGTACCGATCTTTCCGCACACCTAGCTCATTCAGTGATATCTAGATTGACGTCATGTAATCTCAAACCAGAAGTTCCCGACACTGTAACAGGGTCCTCCATGGCTGTCACAATTCGCGCGGGCCTCCGAACGCGAAGCACAACCCAGCCTGCGTACAATACTGTCGCTCGTGGATGGACCCAGCAAAAGCGATCTTGCCAACCATCGATTGACGTCGGGTCAGCCACTCTTCTAAAGTGCTCGCGATCGATCTCGCAGCACCCTGGCTGGTGATGTCACTCCTGTGAAGAGGCTCTTTGCCGCAAACTTGGCTGTTACAACATGCTCGTTGAAAAAAAAAATTAGGCAAAGGTGATTTAGGGATCCCTGGTTGGGTCTTCATCGATGTTTGGTCTCTTGGACGTGATCTTAGTCGATGTTGACGACTGATAATTTTACTCTTGGGTCATCGTGAGGAACCAGGTCGCAACAAGCATTCCGCGTACTATAGGAAGAATGTGGTGTGCAAATCCATCAAAACAGTTCCTTTTTGTGAAGCAGCGTATGGAGTACCTGCCCTATGGAAATCACACGCAATTGCACAGTCCTCTTGAGTTCTGGTCGCTTCGAGAGCGGGCTCTGCAGGACTTCCAAGCGGCTACTGAGAGCCAGCAAAGTGCTTTCAGAATGACTGTGTCCTTGCATGCATCGCTCGTGACCACTCAACTACTCGTCTACTCATGTCCGGGACTCGCAAAGCTACCACGTAAGGAAGCATCGGCAGTTGTCCAGCATGAGGCTGGCTGCCTATCCTCGCGCATGATTGAGCAGCAGCATGCGCGTGCACAACCCACAAGAGCGGTCAATTTGATTGCACTCGACTCGACACCAGACCACAGAGGTAGCCACAGGTTGCTGAGCTGTCCGCAGCAAGGACAAGAGCGCTTACCCAATATCCTCAATACGAAGAGCAACGAGCAAGGCTGACGAGGACGACCAATGAGAACAGCAGCAACCACTTATGCGTAATGACAATTCCAACCACTCATCCTTATTCGCCAGCCGTCAATGACTTTTTTCAAGCCCTTCTTTCGCATGAGTTGTCACTGAAGAAATTTCTAGTCCTCCCACACACATCCAATAGGCACGCATGCCACGGGCACTGCCAGCTCGCAAGCCCACTCGACGCAGCGTACGCTACTGCACGCCCATCGCAACGAGGTGTAGGCTACTGCGGGCGAGGGCACGGCGAAGTCGGTCTGCCCTACCAAACCACGTTGAGCGGGACTACTGCGCTGCTCTCACCGCAAAACCCCACAGCCGAGCGCAAAAGACTTTTGCAGAGGTCAAATTCTTTGCAGAGTTTGACAGCGCATGCAATGAGTCTTTGTTCCTTGCTTGCCACTGCTTGCGCGTTCAAGGTGTCCCCTCGTGGTTGGCAAGCCGGCGCGCTGTGAGGGTGGTGGGGAGCGGGAGCGGGAGAAGATTGGCAGATGCCGGCAAGGGCCTTCAATAGTGGCGCGGTTGGCCAATCAGCGCGCGATCGCAAAGCTTTCGTCCTGTCTTTCGCATGCCGAATGCTGCCTGCCTTGCTGCTCGATGTGCTACTCTGCTGCGAGGCCAGCGACTCCCACATGCTGATCAGTCTCGAGCGCTGGGCACGACGAATCTGCAGCTTTGGGAAGGCTGTGCACGCGAGCTGCTCCTGACCGGCCGGAGCAGTGCGCTGGCTTGTCACTGCTTGCTCGCTGCCGGACGTCGGATGTACTACTGCAGACACATCACGGCAAGAGCCTTTTGGTCAACGATTTGTCCATGGCTTCAGCCGGCCAATGGCACGGCGAGCGCAAAGTCTAGTGCATATCGGTATGACTGTTGGTAGGCTTCTCGCTGGCCCTCGGCTCGGCGACGCTGGGCATGCTGCGCAATGTTGAGACCAAGAAGTCTGGAGCAGGTTGTTCTGTGTGAGTCTGGTGTACCTGAAATCCTACAAGAGTACGTAGTCGATACTCTTGATCCAGCGCCGCGATAGTGATGCGCTGCACTGGTCCATTGTGCCGAAAAAGCAGCGCAGCCTGGGATGCGATACACTGGAAATCGATACAGTGCTGCCTTGAGGTTTGCCGGTCTGGCCCTCCCTCCACGAAAAGCAGCGCAAGTCACCGCAGTGGAGTATGGAAAAGCAGCGGGGTCGGCAAGCCTACCGCGAGCCTACCACGTAGTCTGGTGTGGAGTCTCGACAGCTCAACGTCAGTCCCAAGTCAACTCTTCCGAGCCCTTGCCTAATCCTTCCCCCATCCACGAATTTGAAAGCGGATGTGGCTGCTGCAAGACCAGTAGAGACAGGCTTCTCAAAGGCTATTTGCAAATCGCCAGCGCACGCAACGTTACAAGAGCTCAGTGTTGGAGGCCCAGCCGGCGAAGCTGAGTGGCTGAGACAGAGAATACGGCCAGGACCACGTTGGTAGCCGCTCTGCAGCTCAGGCACGGCGCTCTGATTGGCCGCCTACCATGTCGTGCCGGCGGCTGTACCTGCGCCTGCGAGAACAAGGCCAGGCACCGTGACGGGCATTGTTCCACGATGCCACGTCGAGCGAGCGTCGCTGGCTTGGGTCGCACGCCCACGCTGTTGACGAGGTCGTGGCCGCGGCCGTGTCTGAGGCATCCAGGTCACGATTCGCGCACCCATGTTTCACGGCCTCAATACAGTCGCCATGGTGCAACGGTTGCGGTGAGAGCTGGGGAGCGTGATGAGCCCCAGGGTGGTCGCCCGCTTTGTGCAGTCACAGTCCATTGTTTGCTGGGCTGGGGCGGAGACGCATTCCGCAGGTTGTCCTGGCTACTGCGCAGAATGAGCGCAAGATGAGGTCACATGCAGCCAGCGCAGTACAGGTAGGGACTCTAGCAGCGGCGCGCCACGATGGTTCAGTAAGAGCAGCGCAAGGTTCAACAGGGCCGGAAAGATTCCAGCGTGCAGCGGCGTGCAGAAGATTTGCCGTGCGCCGTCGCCCGCAGCAGATCGGGCGGGCTAGGCTGGGTTCTTGTCAGGCACAACCGGTGTTTCCTTGGCCAGCAGAAGCCATCCTTGTCTGCGTTAGTGTGCGCCGTGCTGTGAAATTGCGTGAATGGGCCGCAATTTCCCTTTAAACTTGGGACTTTCCTCGCACCTGCGTTTTGCATCAAACGCATCCACTCTCTCAAAACACATTACACTTTGCCGTTAGGCTGTGCCTTGCACCCACGCTCATTGCTAGCACCACTGTCTCTACGACTATACATATCACTGCTGTCGCGTCCTCGCAACACCACAACAAACATCACTTTCATCTGAAAGCATTCCAGTCTCTACGACTTCACATCAACAACATCAACTCAACAACATCAATCAAAATGCGCTCCTTCCAGGCCGTCGTTGTCTTCCTCTTTGCGCTCGTCGCCGGCGTCTTCGCTGCTGAGACTGAGTCCTATGACGCTACCGTCTACATCACCTCAACCGTCTACCGCGTCAACACTGTCACCATGTCTGGCTCTGCCCCCAGCTCTGTCGCCAACTCGACCAGCACCATCTCCGCCTCCATCCCCACCTACGCCGCGCCCTCCGTCACTGGCTCCTACGGCACCAACGGCACTGTCATCAAGCCCACCGGCAGCGCCACCAAGTCTGCTTCCACTCCCGAGTTCACTGGCGCCGCTTCCAGCCTCAATGCGCCTGCTCTCGCTGCCATGTTCGCCGCTGGCGTTGGCTACCTTGTCCTGTGAAGTAGTCTCTGCACTGTCTAATCCACCACTTGGCTTTGTCGACACTCCAAGTGCTGGCTAGGGCAACGCCGAGTGCTTTTTCACGAGTCACGAAACTTCTTTTCTACTGCAACTTACCCACTATTACATTCACTTCTGTTGCACACATGTTCCCAACTTGGGCCGCACACTCTCTACCGCCATTGTAATCACATTCTCATTTGTTCGAGACGACTGACGAACTGCGATATCTTTGGTCTTTGTTGAGGTCTATATATACCTTCCTTTCACACAACCCTACCTGGCTTGGTTCAAGCCAAACAATCAACACCCTTTTTTGTTTACAACGCGCGCAACAAAGACGCTGCTTCGCGGACACTGCAACGCGAGGATTCTTTTCGGATTTCGAGAGAGAAAGGAGGCAAATGCAACAACAAGTTCTGCGAGTCAGACACCTCCCGTTTTTCGCTTCCCGCAGTCTGTCACTCACGACCGCGCAATTTCTCTGGTGGAGCTGGAGTTTGGTGATACCCCTTTTTGGACGGAATACCCCCTTTTGTTCTCCAGTATCTACTTGGACTACATTTGTTTTGCTCGGAGGATTTTTTACATTCGATATTTGGAGATAGCTAGTACGGAGATTGGTGGAGACAGAAAATTGCAACCAGCCAAGTAAACACGACAATCATTACCTCTGGTCATGCATTCAGATAGCTCGAAAATGACAGAAGCCGTTTACCCACACCCAAACCACCAGCGCAATCTCACGATAGCCATTAACTTTGCCCACACTACAACCACAGTATTGCCCCTTTCCCTCGCACAGGCCGTGCGCGCTCCTCCAAACCATCCAAACCCACAACACCAAACCTCAATCTCACGATCCCCGCTCAGACAGTCTATACCTCGCGCCAGCTAAGCGCCGCTCACCTTCCCCAAAGAGCCTTCATCTCATTTCCCTGCCGGGTCCAGCCTCAGCACCGGAATCGGCGCAATGCCTCCAGTCTGCCCCCGGCGCGCACGTGCTCTCTTCCTACACACTCCTACACGCACATCACTGCCCCTCTGGGCTTGTCACAGCGAAGAGCAGGGACCGCAGCTTATATTCTGACATTACTCGGCGGCGGCGCGTGGGCCAGCTTTGCTGAGCTGCTAATGGATGGGAGGGGGAGAGTTTGCGTCGCGGTGTCATGTCATGTCACGATGCGAGACTGAGACTGAGGCAGCGAAACACGGCTGGGCGAGCGGGAGCGAGACACGCTCGAGTCGAGACGCGAGTAACTATGTATGTATGTACAGTAGATGAGTATGTGCCTCGCAGCGACTCAAACCCCCCTCAACCATCTCCACCTCCCCATCAAACAATGTGTAAACACTTTTTTCCCACGCTCGCGAAAAGCGAAAAGCAAAGCGCACTCTTGGGTCTCAGCACAGCACTTCAAGTTTTACAGCATGCAACTCACGGTGAGGAAGTCCCCAACCATAGAGAGCCTCTCGCGTCTTCCCCAGGAGCCCCCACTACGGTAGTATTGGGACTGCCATCCGGGCCGAGCAGACCCTGCGTTTTTTCTCTTCCCTTCGCAGGAAACACGGATGCGTTGCCGTGGTGCGGTCGGTGCGTGCACACAATCCACCGTGCTTGCAACACTGCGCGAATACCGTAGTTAGCTATGTAGCAAAGATTGAGAGCGAGCGAGCGGCTTTCTCCAGCAGGGCGCCGCCGGCATCGGCCAAGTACGGGTTGCCGTCCGCTCTGCTCTGCTCTGTTCTGCTTGCATTGCGCGATGGGGAGCTATAAACTTTGTGTCTTGTTTTCGCACCCGCGCGCATCCTGAAGGCACGGGAAACGGAACGAGGGTCGCACGTCCGCTCAACGGGTTTCACATCCAGTCTGGATGTGTGTGCGCGAGGCGGTGATGGGCGCGGCAGTTGGCGAGACATGAGTAAGATGCTCAGTGTGAGCGTTGGGTAATGGCGGTGGGTGGATGGGCACATTGCGAATTCACGATGCATTAATGCAAGCTGTATGCAAGGCTGCATAGCCCAGGAGACTAATTACTATCCTGCATCTTGCAGACTCTGCTGCTGACCAGACAAGACAAGCCGTTTGGCGGCTTTCCAATGGCGACCAAGACTCTGCTTCATCTCGTCTGGTGCGGTGCCAATATATCGAAACACAAGGTGCGGAAGTTGCGATGTGCGACTCACGGCGAGATCTGTCTGGCGGACGGGATTGGCGTGCTTGTGGAGCGCGGGAAAGGCGTGATGGATACGAGTCGGAGCTCGAGTCTCGAAGTTGACAGTGCCGCGGAGACGGTAGAGACGGTTAGAGATGTCTATCATGAAATATGAATTTCCCGAACAGGCAAGTTTTGAAATTCAAAGGTGTTGATCGCTGAGAGGTGAGGGTTACTGTACCCAGCGCTGCTGATAGGGTTAGAGAATGGCCGGATTAGGCAAGTTTCGTTTTTCTGTCGATGACTTGGGCATTTAATCCTTAGCGTTAGGGTTAGGACTGGAATGTACTGCACACCTCGCCAGCTCTGTGCCCATCGTTCAATCGCAAAACACCAATGATAACTCTAAGTAGATGGAATCACGCGCAAGAAAAAACGTTGTATATGCTAGGGCTCTGCTCCGTGACAATACGTCTAGATGGTGTTGCAGTATCACTCGTTCGTTGTGGCCGCGGCAAATAGTTTGAGCTGCTGGCAGTACTTGGATAAGTAGATACGTCCAGTCCTAAGACTTCTCGCTCCATCTATAGCCTTGCATGTACTGATACTTCTGTGCTCGCTCATCTTGCAGTGCAGTAAGTGATCACTTAAAAACAATGGTCCCACAGGGTCAATCTTGTCATCTTCACGAAATAAGGAGCAGCACGCATCCAAGCACAAAAATCTCGTGTCCCCCGCGGCTCACCTTCTGAACACCCGTCCCAAAGTGCCCGGAACACGTTGTCTTGCATCCTGCTCTCATTTGATTATGTTTTCGACCAGGTGCCGCGATTTGAGCGGAAAAGTATAGACATGCGTGTTGCTGGGATCGCGGTGCGGGAAAATTTCCATATATTAATACCTCGCATGATTTCTTGCATAGACTGGATGGAGAAATTGTGAAATGAATCAGGGCAAGCGGAAGAGAGAATCTGCAACTTCTACCTGAGAAGCACTAAAGCGAACGAAAATGTTGAAACTACGCCCACTGTTGTAGTCCCTATATAGAACCTGTGTGGTAGACAAACAACATCACCCACTAGACCTCGACATCCTGAGCGTAAAATTCAACGCCAAACACGCCAGTAAGCGGTCCTCCAAGCCTAGACATCGCAGTAAAGTCAGGCGTCTTGTTAACCCCCCCCCCCCCCCCCATCCACACCTCCACAACACACCTCCACACCCATACACACACGAAACCTCTTCCAACCTCACCTCCTACATCCCAACCCACTCACTCCGGCCCAAATCCCCGCCACTCCCCCAATCTACCGTACTTAAAACACCAAGACGTCGACATACAGTGTGGCGCACCGAGACACCGCCCCTTCCCCGCCACCCATCCACCCTCTCTGCGCCACGTCTCTGCACCATGTCTCATCCACGCCAACTCCCAGCTGCTAGCACACCGGTGACATGCACCGACGTTGCACAAGGCGTGTTTCACCGCGCCAGGACAAGCAGATAGATGAAGCGTAGATACGGCTTTGATCTCGACCCATTTCAGAACGACCAAATCCGTTCAGCGTCGACTACTCAGACAAAGCATGGATATTGTGGTTCATAAATCTTGGAAATTGAAATCGCATTACCATTACTCCTTTCTCAAAGATCGGCGGGGGCCTTCGGTCCTGCGACTGTACTAGTCTTACTCTTCTATCAAAACTGCAGTCTACGGGTGTGTCAAACCCGGGGTTTGACGCATGGTGTCTTCCAATCGCTGCAACGAATGTGCATGTGCCGATCCAATCCGCATCATAGTGGCGCTTGCGAAATGTCGATGACCACCTGGCATGGTCTTCCAAGCTTCGCCCTTAATGGACGCCTGATGCGCCTTCGTAACGCCTTCGTAGCGCACACAGCCCCAACGCTTCCGTCTTTGCTTCTTCCAAAGCACTCAGAGCAATGTCTCGTGATGTTCGTTAAGAGTAGCGATCCCTGCAATCCCGCTCGTGACGTCGCGCCATGGCTGTTTCAGTGCCTAAGGCGTAGACCCAACCTTCAATGTTTGTTTCAACGCTCACGTTTCAGTCCTCAATCACCACCTACAATCTCAGCACTGTCCCACATGCTGCGACACAGCTCCTCGGCTTCGTTTCGCGGCCTGTCGCCCTCACGGCTGCCTCGCCCGTCCATCTCCTCGCCGCTCTGGTCGAAGCTTGTGCGGCTCCTCCTGCTGCTCGCGCCGTCGGTCTCCCCGCCGTTCTCGTTGATGCTGCTGCTCAGCGTGCTGGTGCCTAGACTGCTGCTTCCGTTTGTGCTCGCAGGGCGTGTGGCGCGAAGCTTGCGCAGCATGCCGGGCATCTGTTGGATGCGGATGATGCTGTCGGCGAGCGGGTTGCGGTAGCGCTGGACGACTTTGTATTCGATGGCGACATGGTTGAGTTGCTGCTGGACGCGCGGGTCCAGGCGGCCTTCGCCAGGGTAGGACAGGCCGACGTTGTGGAATGAGGGCCCGCCAGTGCGGAGAACGGCTGGAATGGGCGCGTGAGGCTCAATGGCCGAGGCTGCGCGCTGGAGGAGCAGCTTATTCTGAGTGCGGTTGTTGATCGGGGGGAAGAGATTCGGCGTAGTGGTGCCCGACTTGACAGACTGTGGTCGTGTGGGGATCTCTCCGCTTTCTCCTTCCTCGGTGTCATTGAAGTTGGGCATAGACTTGTTGCGTTTGCTCTTATCGAGGTTGCCCTCGTTCTCCTTAGAGTCACGACGGCCAGGCATGTAGTTGCCGTCGTGCGGAGTGCCTGCTGAGCCGTCACCGTCCATGAAGCGCGACACAAGGTCTCGCCCCGGCGTGTCAATGAGGGTACTACCCACACTGGTGCTGAGCTGGTGGCCGCGGTCGGCGGTGGAGGCGACAGTTGCTGAGACTGAGGATGGCTGTGGAGCGACGACAGTGTGCGAGGCGCTGCGCTGGAGCAGGCGGGAGGTGATCAGGTCGGCGTCTGGCGGGCGCGAGTGGGTGGACGAGGCTGCCCTGCTGAGCTGTTGGGGCACCCGCGCGCGATCGGGCAGCGTGTACGTCGTTTGTGCTTCTGTGTGCCCGGCTGCCAGCGCAGGCGAGGTGTCGCCAGCGTTAGCTCTTGTGTTGCTTGCGGTTGCGTCGTCGACCTCCTTCTGCGCCTCAGTGGCTACCGAGTTGGCGCGCGTGTTAGAGCGCGTGGTGCTGGGCGACTGCGAGGCGCTCTCCTCGGTCCAGCCGCCCTCCTCGTCCTCCTCGTTGTCGTCGTTGCCCACGTCAAAGTGCACAATGGGCCGCTCCTCTGGCGACGCCGGGCGCGACCTGGTGGGATTGCCGAGGCGGGCTTTGCCCGGGGCGAAGTCCTTGGACGACTTGCCGCCCTTTGCCTTGCCCACCAGATGGCCGCTCGAGTGGTTCTTGCGCAGTCCGACATGGGCGTGCGCCTGCGGGTTCTGCCTCATGATGGCGCCCGACGAGGCATTGCGCTTGAAGCCGGGGCGCGGGCTGCTGGGCGCGGAGATGGAAGTGCCTGATTGCGAGCGGCGGTGATGTCGGCCGCCCTCCTCAGCGGGCTGGTGCTGCTGGTGCTGCTGCGTCGCCTTGGTGAATTTGCCCAGGTTCTTGCCCGTCGACAGGGTGCGCTGCATGCGGCCGCCGGCAACATGGCGGTGGTTCACCTTGTGCTGCTGCGGGCGGTGGTACCCTTTCTCTGACGGGCTCTGCGAGATGTGCGACTGGCTGCTCGACTGCCTCGTCAACGGCGCTGGCCGCTTGGGCCGCGCAGATGCAGTCGCAGCCTGCTCGGGCGAGGCCATGCTAGATTCGGCCATGCCGCTGCACGTAGACTCGACGTGTCAGACGTGCCCTTCCTTCGCTTGGCTGTCGTTGTTGTTGCTGCGCGCCGCGAGCCAGGGAGTCGTTTGTCGTCGTCGGAGGTTGCTGTCGAGTGCGAGTGCGTGCGTCAGACCTGCCGGCGCTGCTGTGGGCTCTTCAGTGGCCGACCATGGGCCTCAATTGCGTGCGTTGGTCCGTTGGCTGTGGTACAGCGTCTGCCACGTTAGGGATCCAATGATGCGCTGCATGGGCGTGCCAAATCAGCAGAGGGAGCAGCCCGTCCTCGGCTATGCTCAATGCAGCTGTCGGTCAGCGGGCCGTGTAACGTCACTTCTCGGCGCCGTCACTACCGTCACTTCCCTTGGCACCTGCGTTGCAACTACATGTCATTTGAATTGCATGTCATTGGAACTACACATCACTTCAGATTTTCACTCGTGGTAGAACCTTTTTTCATTTGCTTTGCTATGCTATCTGCGCAAGTCTTCGACCGACTTGCAGATCCCATGAACTTTGATAACGCATGCCTGTGTCCTTGGCTGCGTTCGAGTTAAGCCCGAGACCCAGCTATCAAGTGTCGTAGATACGTAACTAACTGACATGGATGATTTCACTGTCAACACCGATATTACGATTCGAAAACCTGAACCCACATTCCATAATATCCATACGACATCGAGAAGGACCCTTAGGTCTTCTTGAACAAGTTGCGCAGCTTCTTCACCTTGCCCTCCTTGCCCTCCTTGCCTTCCTTCCCACGGTTCGCCATTGCTGCTCGCTGGCGATTGATCTCCCTCTGCCCATGAGTGTATCCGTCGATGCAACCGAAGGAACAGGTGGAGCTGGCTGATTTGATGGAGAGAGGACGTGAGCTGTATGGGGGCAGAGTAGGGCCAGTAGAGTAGGTCGGGGCGTCTGAGAGAGTCAAGTCGCCCATTGACTCGTCTCGCTGGGTACCGAGAGTTGATGGACGCCCATTCCTCAGCCTCCTACGACCTTCATGACCTCCATCAGCCTGGTTTGAGGTGGCGCTTGTTCGGGCGCTGCCTGAGTGAAGAACATCGGATGAGGATCGGCCGGGAGTAGACGGCGTCTGTCCTTCATTCGAGGCACTGGGACCAGAGGTACGATTGAAGTTAGGCCAAGAGTAGTTCGGAGGTGTCCAGGCCTTTGGCGACGCTCCTTGAACTGTCTGCTCATATGGGACCGCCAGCAGTGGCATGGACTCAGAGTGTAGGTCATCCTGTTCGTGAGCTGGAACACGCTGCGCCGCGGTACGCTGAAGAGTTGGGATCTTAGCTTGCATCGCCTTCGCGCTGCGGCGATACACTGACTCCACTTGTGGATTGTAGGGCGTCACTGGTCGTACATACTCCGGCTGGCGCTGAATTGGTATGGCGTACTGCAGACCTCTTGGAGCTGAGACTGTACCCGCAGGTGCTATCTGCCAGTAGGACAGGCCCTCCATGAGCGGCTGAGCAGCTTGGGCAGGCTGGGGAGACTGAAGAAAGGAAGCCGGAGGCGATACATGTAGGCCCCTATCCAACCACGCGTCGACGTCAACCTCTCTAACAACAGAGTCATATCGCGGCGCGCGAGACGGGGGCTCCGGTGCGCGAGCTGGGGGGTTAATCGAGGGCCTGTTCTTGGGCGGCTCGAATCTGGGAGGAATCTGCGGGACTGGTGGAATCTTCTCTGACTCTGTTGCTCCATAGGAAGGAGCTGTTGAGGGCCTCACGAGTGAAAGCTTCGAGCTGGCGCCGTCACTGCCTTGGGTCCTCAGCAGCGGACGCGAGACAGGCTTCCACAAGCGCTTGTTCAGCCACTTCTTCGCGGTATCGATTGTTGGCGCTTTGTCGACGCTGGCATCTCCAGACCTTGGGGAGTCGGGTACCTGCGTGTATTTAGGAGTACTCAATGGTGGATACATGATTGGGCAACAGGTAGGCGGACGCTGGCTAGGCGAACGCAACGCGCAAAACACTGTGTAGCCTTACCGAAGGTAATACGAGCGCTTTGCGCCGTAAGATGGCGGTGGTTGAAGCTGAGAGTCTCTAAGGTGCGAGACGGGGAGAGTGGTTGGAGTTTGTGACTTGGGTTGGTGGAGGTCTTGTACGTCAGGTCGCCAGAGGGAAGGCGTGGTTGAGCTCACCTTCACCTCTCACGCAATGTTCACCACACTTAGAACGTCAGCTTTGCGAGCACTGCTGGACAGAATCGCGGTGAATCAGCTCGGTAGCATGCAAGTCATATGATCGCAAGGGCAAGAGCAGCATTCAGGCTTGTTGCCTCACATTGAACTCTAGCTATGCAAGCACTACAGGATGGATTCACGGTGAGTGAGCCCGACAGCATGGAAAGAGCACGCAATCGCGAGGGCATAGAACTGCATCCATTGCACCGTTCATACTGGTTAATCTTCACCATGATAACATCTCTCTCACTAGTAGACACCACCTGGGCACCGCTCGAGCAAAAAGAATGATCGACTTTTGACTCATGTTGTGTACAATTTGATATGTCGAAACTAACATACAGCTATCTATGACGTAGGCACGGTCTCCGGCGCAACGCTCTCCAAAGTAGGCACGACTGGCTTGATCAGTCCCTCATCATCAAAGTAGACCCTGTCGATGGTGGTCTCCCTCATTGTGCCATTTCCATTCGGGATCGCAAAGCGGTGATACGCGATGTACCAATCATCAGTCCCCGGTACCTGAATGATAGAGTTGTGACCCGTCGCCAGTATCCCCTTAGACTCGTCCTTCTGAAGAACCACCCCACGGTATGTCCAAGGACCATCGACGCTCTCGCTTGTGGCATATCCGACGCGGTAGTTCTCAGACCTTGTGTCATCAATCGAGTAGGTGAGATGGAAGATGCCTTCACGGTAGTTAAGGAAGATTCCCTCACGGAAGTCGGTCAAGCCACTGATCGAGCGCAGTGTGTCCTCCTTGAGGGTAAGCATATCATCCTCGAACTCCGCGTATAGTGCTGCGCCGTTGCCCCAGAATAGATAGTACTTCCCGGTCGTCGGGTCGTGGAAAGCCGCAGGGTCGATGGCCTGACCGCTCTTGAGCGCTTCGTTGTTGAGGATGAAAGCCTGTGGTTGCGCTGTGAAAGGTCCAGAGGGCGAATCTGCGACAGCAACACCGATGGTCTTGGTGTCATACTCCGCGTTCTGACCGGAGAAGTAGAAGTAGTACTTGCCGTTGCGCTCAATGATTGTGGGCGCCCAACCGTTACCGACTGCCCAGGGTACATTTCCATTAGCGCCGTCCAGTGTGAGGAAAGGCTCTTCTGCGCGGGTCCAGGATACGAGGTCTGGAGACGACCAAACAAAGAACTGGTTTCCGCCCCATCCTGGTGTGCCATCGGTGGTCGCGTAGATGTAGTAAGTCTTGTCGAAGACAGCGATGTTTGGGTCTGCATAGTAGCCTGCAAGCGCAGGACTCTTCCTAGCAACAAGCCTTGAGCTTCTGCGCTCCCTCTTGGAGGCAGCCGTACTTGACGATGTGAGCGAGGCAAGCTCGTTTGCGGTTACTGGGATCACTGTCCCATGACGGGGACTTTTAGGTAGCGCATATGAACTCGAGACCTTCCATGAAGGTTTGGAGATATCCGCAGTCTCTAACGGAATATACCCACGGCCGCCATACTCGTCAACGAATAGATAGAACTTTTCGCCATTGACATCATTGGGGTTCGACTTGAACGCAGTGGGACCCTCCACGGCGCTAGTACCAGCGTTCCTACCAATGCAGGCAGCATCCTGCGTCCAAGACTCGAGAGTAGCGCGAAGCGAAGACGAATGTTCCTGAATGATGTCGGAGCATCCTGTTCCAGACGCACCCTCATCTTTGGTGAAGCGATAGAAGACGTTGCCTTCTTGCAACACGGTCGAGTCAATGCGCGACATGCCCGCATCCTGCCAGACCTGGGGCTCGCTGAAAGTGATGAAGTCCTTCGTTGTCGCGTAAAGCATCCTGTGGTATGTCGTTCCAGTGTGGTCTGTATCACTCTCATCGTAAAGCGAAGATGCCCAGAAGACAACATATGCCTCGATGGTGGGATCATAGTAGGCCTCGGGCGCCCAGGTGTTGCCAGCAGTGTCAGGAGAGACCTTGATATGACGCTGCGCTGACCATGTTTTTAGGTCGGTCGACTCCCAGATCTCCAGGTACAAGCTGCCCTTGCGAACAGAATCTCCCCAAGATGTTCCCGAACCGATACTCAAGTCCGTTGCGATAAGAAAGAACTTGCCACCGTCTGGGGAGCGAATGAGGAAAGGATCGCGTAGTCCTTTCGTGCCTTGCGTTGAGGTAATGATGGGTTGGCCGTTGTTCAGTTCCTTCCAGCTGAGAGCGTTGTTGCCGTTGCTGGCAGCTAAGTAGATCTGTTCTCCGGCTATAGTGTTGCCGGTGAAGTAGGCAAAAACGTAGCCCTCGAAGGGATCAAGCTGTGCAGCTTGGTCGCGGATCTCAATAGGGCTGGCGTTGGCTACAAAAGCTGCCACGCAAGCGGAATAGAGCGTCGATACACGCATGTTTGGATTTCTGCGTCAACTTGCGGGAGAACAAGCTGGACGTACCATCTACTCATCATAAGTATACCAATGCCCAGAGAAACTCTGGGCATAAAGTGACGGTTGCGCCGCCATGCGACGTCGTGACCCAGGAACTACTACCCGAACAGGCAACTGACGAGACTCCACAAATTAACTTCAGGTGGTGTCACGAGGTGTACGAGGATACATTCGCAGATACAGTAACATCGTTGCTGATCAGATCCTGGTATGACGCAAGATCTTCGGGGCACGACCTATAAATGTTGCGGGGAATACGATATCGGCAGCAGCGCCGACATTTTAACGTTGGAGTAGTGCTCCGCGCGGTGGCTCATTGTTGCGGAAACCGGGGAATATGGGGAAGACCCTTGTTTAGTTTTGCCGTAGGAAGGCCGGGTGGATGGTTTGCGATCGGTATATTATTAGCCGAGGGCAGTGCCGGTGCTTGGTGTCCACATGTGACTGCCCCAGATTGTGAGCGCCTCGCTATCATCAGGATCATGCATATGCTCTCGATGAGTACCCACGAGTGCGTGCGATCTTGATTTGATGCCTCTGAGAATGCAAACATTCGATACTTCCTTTGTATTAAGGTACGCTTACATTCACGATTCAGGGCTCTCCGATAATATCAGTGTACAAACAAACAGTCCTTGCCATGATAGGCGTCTTTCTCCGCACAGCCTACACTCTATTTGCCAATCAGCTTGCCGACATATTCGGCAATGGCCAAGATCTTCTCTTCCTGCAGCCTCCTACCCACAAGCTGTAAACTGACATGCGCCCCATCGTAGATCTGTGGGTCGTCTAAGATATTGTCAGTATGTCGAGTGTATACCAGATTCCCGAAGAACACTTACAATCATCTTGGATCTCTTGATCCTTCTCATCTATAGGCTTGAAGTCGCTGGGGTTGATATCGACCGATGCATCGACATTGGTCACTGGAAAAGCGACTGATGTATAGTCCAGTGCGTTTACCCAGATCGAGTAGCCGATATATTTGTACCTCAACTCTCTCGCAGCGGGCCAAGGTGCAACTGGAGAGATAACGGCATCGATAGGCCTGCCGGTGCTTGTCTCCTTCGCCGTACTGTTCCAGTAATCCATGTAATCTTTCTTCAGTTGTCGCATCTTCACATTGATCTCTGAAATCTCACTCGCGGTATACTCTTTCATTCCCGCCTCATACAGGCTCACCTGCTTTGCCATGGGCTCGCCAGACAAAGCGAAGGCCCCGTTCACGTCACGACCGCCGTCAAATAGCCAAGAATGGAGAGCAGTGTCGTTAATGATCTTGTGGGAGGGAGGTTTCCACTCCAAGACCTCATGACCTGACACTTCCAAGGCTTTAGTCACGAGCTCGATCGCGCGACGGACTGGAACTGTCGGCGTGACAACTCCATCAGTGCGCATGATGCCAATGGCTAATTTCTTCTCCTTTGGTACTGATTCGCCGATGAACTGCAACAGCTGCTGGATCTTGGCTTCTTCTTCATTACGCCAGGGGATTTCGTGTACCAAGGGATCGTGCAGCCAAGGTTGCTGCGAAAGAAGAGCTTTAGTGACTAGGCGCAACGATCCTGCAGTGGTGCCCAAGGGACCAACCACGGAAAGGATTGTGTTCTGTCCGTCCATAGAGTTTGACATGCCTTCGTATGGCAGACGTCCTGTGGAAGGACGGAGACCGTATAATCCGTTGAATGCGGCGGGAATACGGATCGAACCGCCAATGTCGGTACCAAAACCAACCGGTGAGCCTCTGATGCCTATCAAGGCACCTTCGCCACCTGAACTGCCTCCACAACTCAAGTTACGATTTTTCGGATTATGAGTGTACCCGATGATGTTGTTGACTGTCTCACCAGCCATCAATGTGTGAGGCACACTGGTCTTGCAGTACAAAATGGCACCGCTTGCCCTCAGCTCCCTTACCATCTCGCTTTCGTAGACCTTTTCTTTGCCAGTACCCTTCTTGCCCTCGAAAGTGCCGATCCAACCCACATAACCCATGGTGGTTTCTACATCCTTGATGTGAAATTGATCTTTCAGCGAGATTGGGAGACCGTGGAGGGGCCCGATTGGTGACTTTTGCTCTGCGAAGTATGCGTCCAGCTTCTTGGCATCAGAGATAGCTGCATCGAAGAATACCTCGTGAAGACAATTGAGCTAATATAGTCAGTATTGTGCGTAATACTCGTTCTGCATCACTGATCTGCTTACCAGTTGGTGTGCAAGTGCAGCTCTGTGGCAAAAAGCGCGTGCGACTTTCTCGGCACTCCATTCTCCCGACGTAGTCTTCTGAACAATCTGATCGGCATCGCTCTCAGTGATACCGAGCTCCTCTTCTGAAAGGTATTGCTTAATATACTCTGTAACATCGACCTGTTCTTTGATAGAGGGTGTGTTCTCCAACTTCCATTCGGCCGGGATTAAAGCGGAGATAGCATCGCGCTTCTTTGCCGCGGCATCTTGCCATGTTGATGACATCTTCAGAAATTCGAAGGTCAAATTGATATATCCTAATGAAATTCCAGCCTTGACAGATATCAACAATGAAAGGCAAGAGAAAGGGCAAGGATATATACAGAGAACTTCGTGGAGTAGTCCACAAAATTGGAGACGTGGGATAGATAGTAGATAGATAGCCGGTAGCTTCAAGTGGGGTAATTGGAGGCGTTCCTTCGCAACTGCCGAATTGGTGCAAACCGTCAACGCCAGCTCCGACCACCAACGTAAGCTCCGAGAAACGGAGTCGCACCACGAGCATCGATGCACTCCGGGGTTGGCTCGCTGAAGGTGGATGTGAATGTGAGCTGAATCTCAATATCACGGACGAACTATAAAAGATTTGATATGGCAACTAGAGCAAGGAAGTTCATGCATGCATCCGTACCTTCCTGTTCTTCAGCCCTCCAAAAGGAGATCTACCCTCTTCTCGAAAATCCAAAAAGTACTCAAAACATTCGGAACTCGATCTATAAAGTCGCTCTCCTGCCAAGTCTTGGACCTGTAAACTTGTCATACAGATCACGGTCGATTACGGGTCCATCCACTCTGACCTCCAAAGGTTCAGCTGTGCTTGCAGCATCATTCCCGAGCTCGACGTCCAGATCCTGCTGTTGGCGGTGGAAGATGGCGCTCAGCGAGTATCTTCCATGGTCGTGGCTCTCTTGACCTTCTTCATCAATGGGCACCCTACTTTGCTTCTCTTTTTCTCTCCTCCAGGCAGCCAAGAACGAGAAATCTAGAATCTCTTGATACCTTTCTTCCCAAGTCTTCGGGGCGAGGATTGAAGGAGGTTTCGGAGTAACACTACGCGGTAAGCCGTGTGTGGATGCTACGCGAACAGAATTAAGCGTCTCTTGCTGGAATCTTCTGCATTGCTCTTCCTCTTGGTCCTTTTGTTTTTTCCGTTGTGCAAGTCGCGAGATTAACGGCACCCCAAAGCGATGAAAGATCATACGTTTCAACAGCCGCTGTGGAAACCTCAGAAATAACGGCGTGACTGTTTGCACTGATCGCGCGTTTATCAATCCAAGCACAGTCAAGCCAAAGGCCACTAGAGATAGGTACACAAGATTCATCAGCAGACCATGACTGGGGAGCCCATTCATGCTCAACACTCCGGTTGCAAACCCGAGAGGCAAAAATACCACGGTCACGTACGTGAAGAGGTTGATATTTTGTGAGCCCTGGAAGCTGATATCTTCTCGAATGAACTCTAATTGGCTTGGAAGTGATTGACGAAATGTTCTGATATCTCCCCTTAGACGTTTGATATCGCGACCTTGCCGTTGAGTCAAGATTGTAAGTCTGTGTAGTGCTGCGAAATGATTCCTTCTGTCTCGGTCGGTCCACCGTGGTAGCTGACTTTGACGTTCGTCTTCGCGTTGCTCCCACTGATCAATCTTCTCAATATTGTCGATTAGATTTTCCTCAACGACAAGCAGTATCTGGATGTATCGACGCCATTCTTTAGCAATAGCTGCATAGTCTTCTTTTTCTCCGAGTCGCTGGAGCTGATGTCCGTCTTGAACAGCTGTCCTGAAGGGGTTGGTCACTCTCTCTTGATGTTCGTCGTTATACAGCCGCAGCGCTAGTCTTTTTATTGCACGGAGGATACTATCCGTATTCTCCCGCAGCTCTTCAAGTATTTTGCTGTATATGAGAAGCTCAAGGACTTTGCGTTGTTGCCAGGATTCTGCGACTCGATTCTTGTGTCTGTTTTCGGACCTTTCCGCTGGACGAGAATATTCGTGAGTCTTTGAGACGCCGAGGTTAACTCTGATGCCGGCATCCTTGTGAGGAGACAAGCGCTCACCCAACGTCTTGTTTTCGCATTTACCTGTTGGCGGCTCAAGAAAGTAGCAGATCCAACTACGATCCGAGAAGTCGCCTGAGAAGCGCAGGCTCATAGTTGCTGATATAAGAAAGCAATCAGGCTGGAGCTCGTACAGACTGCCTTCCTCTTTTCCAGAAATTCCGAAAAAAGACAAGTGCAGCTCCGTTTCCCACGAATTCATTTCTGCCGATGTATTGTCATAGAAGTGCTTCTCACGATTCAGATTTCGTTCCAGGAAAAAAGGTAGGCTCTCTTTCTCAAGAGAGGATGACACATCAAAGCACCTCTGAGCCACTGTGTCATCACAACACGGTAACCACAAGATTCTCTTCTTGGAGTTCCACACCGTCTGTCGATTCAGCTCTTTCGTCAGGTCAAGTGACGAAAGCTGAAGTCTCGAGATCTCAGTACCCAAACTCCATTTAGGGACGTCAATGATGACTCCAGCTTTTTCAGACGGAACTCTCGAAATACGACTGAGTATTACTTGCCAGTCACCGTTGTTATTTGGGGTGATCGACTTCGAGCTCAACGTGAAATCCAGAAAGGCAGGCGGCGCTTGTAGCCAATCATCCAACCAGGTAACAACGCCCATTTGATTTTTCGATGATGGACCAAGAATATTAAAGGAAACACTTTTGTCCATCTGTTGGCCGACCCTTGTAAGCTCTTTGATGGCTGCATCCTCGAAGGCGAGGAGGCTGGTTGGTAATGGTGAGGATGTTGTGGCCTGGGATGTATCGGCGATAATTGTATTGCGTGAGCTCCAGAGGACATGCGAAGTCTCGAACATACGATACCAATAATCATCGCGATCAAGCTCGGTATCAAATGTCTCGGGCACATTGTTACGCCCCAGCTGTCCTGCGAATAGACCGTTATAAGACGAATTGCCAAGGAGCACCGATTGAGAGCTCTCAATCAACTTTTCGCACGTCTGGTTGTTGACACGAATTCCCCTGGAAGCAAGAATAAGTACAAGTGCATACCACAGCGGGCTGTCCCACTCCCGGAGCCGAAAATGATTATGATGTGCTTGTGCCTCAAGCAGCCTCTCCCATCGTCGATCAGCATATCTCCATGGATCGATCGAATCAGTCCCTTTCAGTCTTCGGTCTGAGGCTCTTTTTTCATCTTCAAGATATGCCAGACCCTCAGCAGAAAACAGAAAGGCATCCTTTGAATGCAACAGGAACCTTGTCCGATCCTTCTTTCGACTTGTTGCGAGCATTCTTTGTTTCGGGATGGGGTTTTCGACCGTAAATCGCTTCAGCACCTTATTCCGTACCTCTTGGCAAGAATAGTATGGCCAAATCTCATGCTGTTCTAACAGTTCCCACCGCTCGATCATTGTTAAAGCTAATCCAATGATCACATGATCAGTCAACCGATATTTTGGATTCTCGTCCTGTTCAGAACGCTGCCAATCAGTTTTGGATGCAGCAGGATCGTAGAATGCATACGTTCCTCGTTCATTGATTTCGTGTAATTTTTCAATCCACCTTTGGGCTTTGGGTCGAAGCTTTTTCTCAATCCATAGCTGCGCCTCTGAGTCTTTTCTGCCCAGAATTCTTGTGCAGCAGAAGACTTTAAGGAATTGGAGCGGTGTATCAACGATGGAGGCAGGAGGCAACCACCGCAAATCGGCTATGCGACCACCGCCTGGCCAGTAATGGGGGTAAAACGACTCATCCTTCGTACACTCGGCTTTCATGCAAATCCATACCACATGGCCCCTAAGGGTTCGAAGTATTCGATCATGCAGGTATGAGAGATAGCGATCACACTGTTGACGTTGTTCAAACTTTTCTTCGTCGGTTAACCCAGATTTGCTGATCCCTTCCGGAACACCTAATTCTTCTGTTCCCTCGCCAGCAGACCTTGATTTTTTATGTTCCAGTTCTTCAAAAACGTACTGATAGCGGGCCTTGGAATTCTTCTCCCCGGGAAATATAAAAGGGTCGACATAAGAGAAGATGGAACACAGGAACTGAACAGCGGCCCTCGATGAACATTAGCGTTGGTCGAAGCATGACATCGAAAAACTTACAAACTGGCTCTTGGCCCGATGCGGTGACCCGCAATATCTCCACAGGTGATCGCGATAGCTGATCCTTGGAGAGACAGAGGAATGTGATGATGCTTCATTTCGATGGGGATAGAGCACACTGACAAGATGTGCTCCAAATTCCGACGGAAGGCATAGTCGAAACCTATGTCAGAAGAGAAGCATATTCTTCGGAAGGACGCCTCTTCGCAGAATACTGTGTTCATCCCCTGCATTCTCGCCGTGATTTCTGCGATCCATTGTTCTGCCACCCGTTTCTCTTTCGCAGCGATCTCTTTCGCAGCGATCTCCTTCGGTGATACCAGAAACGCGTCCTCATCTAGTATGTTGATGCTGTCCAACGCAGTAAAACGCCAGCTCAATGCCGTCGTAGTCGAGGAAGCGATTGGATTTTTTAGATTATCCTTGCTTAAGTTGATAGCTGGTTCTGAGGCAGCTCTCTGTAGATAATCAAAGTCCGGCTTGATTCCAAACAAGCCTTGGCACTCAGAGTAGAGTAACTTGATGGTGTATGCAACCGTAATTGAGAGCTGTGCTTCTCCTTCAAATCGTTCAAGATTGATGCATTGCTCATCATCAATGGCGGCTGGTTGATCATTGATGAAAGGTGAAATGATCAACGCAGCAGCGAGAGGGCGTTTTCCTTCCGTGCCCTTCTTCCGTTGGGCTTGCCCGACTGAATGCTCTGTTCCAGAATGCTGGTTCCGTTCCTCTTCTAGAAAGTGTTCTGGGGGAATAGAATGCACCATCATGAAACTGCTGTCTGATGTAGCACATATACGGATAGCTGCGTCGTCTTCATCCCATTCAAGATCGTCGACGAAGTTAAGACTCCGAATGTTTGCTGGACATGATAAAGACACCTTGCCCCAGTTAATCTTATCATGGGGTATGCCGCTGTTTCCCACAAGAATTTGGTATTTCTGGACCACTGTATCTCCTGAACAGTAATATTGGATGGACAAAGAAAATCCGGATGAAATAGGAAGTGGGTCGTTTCCGTCATTTCCAGAAGGTGTACCCTCCTCGGTGGAGGGTGATTTAGGCGCGGTCCTAAGGACAGGCGGCTCTGGTCTTTCGATCACATATCGCGGCCATCGGTCGTACATGAATCCACTTGAGAGCATTGGATAACTACTCCAGTCTATGAAATCGAGTCCAAACCCGCGCTCTGCATCTGTGGATGATTCTAGTATAGCGTCCATACGATGTTCCACCCAATACGGACGCCAATATTTCGAATCGACACATAGAAAGCCGGAGCTACCGAAACCAAGATATCGAGATATCTGCATGATATGCCCGAACGCATTTATGCTGGCTGTCATACCATCTTCTCCGAATGAAGCGTAAGTATGCGCGCTTTCTTTGTTTCTATCAAACTTCGGGGGCTTAATGAAAATGTCGTCCTTGAGACTGCGGTCACTCCACAGGAAGTTCGTTGCGCTTTCCATGACTTGACAAACAACCACTCCGTGATCGTGATTGAACACGGATTTCTAGCGTAGACTGAGAGCTTACTTGTGGCCAAGATGAAGGCAAGCGAAAAAGCGTGTATGGTTACAAGTGGAGGGTGACGCGCACGCCCCTTGTTCATATAAGAGCACTTGATTCCTCACGAAGGAAGGCAGTAGCGCGATAGGTTCTGATAGAACAGAGATCCTGCCGACAATTTAGGGTTGTATTTCCAGCGTGACCGATCGGCAAATGCAAAGTGCGGAGAAGCGAGGGTTTGCATCGAAGGATCTACCTTTAGATAAGTGCATGGAGCATCTCCTTGCTTCAAAGAGTCATATGCATCCTGGAACCGTGAAGACCAACATACTGGAGCGATATTCAGCCAATAAGCTGTGTTGCTGACGCCCGCAGCTTCGGCTTTGGGTGGCCGCTACCACTCAGAAGACCAGACTGAGTGATTGCTAAGGCTCGCGCATTGCCAAGTACTTGCTTGCAGTTGGCAATCTATTGTCGCATGGTTGGCTTACTGTGTTGGCGAGTATGCATACGGAGGCTTGTCGCTCGATAATCGATTGGTGTCGGTTTACTACATTTGGTTGATCAGGCTGAGGCACCTCTGTTGTTTTTCGGTGTGGCCGAAACCCCACATCGCAAGGATTCAAGGTGCTCACGCGCCAATAAGTCCTGTATAGCATGTCGCAGTGACCGTCGAGCAATCATGGTTTGACACGGCAATGCTGGATCTCTCTTTGGTCCCGAACCTTATCTGGCTGGGATATTTCGACAGCACATTTTGTAAGCTTTACTCGATTAGTGCCCCTTTGAATCGACATTCAAAGCTTGTGGGTTATTGTTGGCAACAGGCTGAAGACTTCTGTCTGCTTTTGCTCCTGTGTTGTATGTTTGACACCTTTCCGGTCCGCCATGATCGGCTTGCGGCCCGACCCAGGTCCACGATCTACCTACGGGTAGCTTACCACGCGGCGACTTTCTTCTCGTCCTGAAAATACTTTGAGTAGACGCTTTCCGCCGCAAGCTTTGTAGCGATCTTATACGTATCTTGTAGATGAACGAAGCATTGTGTGGATGTCATTTCCACTGGTGTAGTCTGGCCTTCATTGAGACGTTAGTAGTCGATGTCTCCATATACGATAGGGATCAGGCTGAAAACCATATAGCATTACTTGAAGTGAGTGTCAAGCGCGCATTTCTCAGAAGAGAATAGCGCTTATGCGTACCCGAGGGAACTCGGTACGAAGGAAGACATTCAATAATTGGGACGAGGATCATGCCCAATTTCTGGGACCAGACAAGACAGTGCATCCTAGGCTGTGAGTCAAGTTGAGCGGCCATGTATCACTTCAAGTTTCTATTGGTCAGCGCAGAGAATGCAGCGATCGAACCCCTACCTGATATGGAGATAGGAATCCATGGGCTGGCTTGTTTCGTACACGTGAAAACTAAACATGCCCTGCACCGCAGCACAGCACAATATGAGAGCCACATACAGCAGCAAGGAAGCAACAGTGACGCAAGTCGTAGACTCGCTACTGTCATTTCTTCTGGGGGCTAGAGTAATGGCGAAGTATGTACTTGATATGAGATGCAGATCAATCCCAATCCTTGCTTGAGGGGCTGTTCATAGTAGTACGAAAAGTCTTCACTTACAGATCGCTCACTGAACTTGATTTTGGAATCTGGAATATGGCGATATCTGCAAGTTAGATTGCGACAGCGAAGCGTGATGCAACGTCAACCCTGGCATGGAGTAGAACTTGCGCATAGAGTAGGACTTGCATTTCGAGAGCCCAATGACCTTTGGTACACAAAGTATTGCTAGAAATGTACCCTCATCTGTCGCGCAAGACAAAACTCGAAGGGATTCATGACCTCCCATCAGTACCAATCTCTACCCAAGATAACTAAATGACTCTCCAATAGTCGGCGGCGCAATTTCCATGTCTCATTATGCCCCAAAGAAATCCAAAAATCAGTCACAACCGCAGCTCTCATCCTGGTTCAGCCCGGATAACCTTGCTTATCCATTCGCGTACTGCGTAGGACTTGAGCCTTCGCAATGTAGTTGGCGTCTACATACTTTACTATCGAAGCTGACGGGTCTGTCTAGACCTCATTATCAGCGAAGAGAAAGATCCGATGTAATTTGAAATCCACATTCATCGGCCGATCACTCTCGCTAATGGTGTATATCTAGCGAAGTTGGTCCATATCAAGGCCCTCGATGCAGGATTCGAACTTGCTTGATTGGTTGATTGATTTGTAATTAACGTCCATACTAACTAAAGCAAAAGCAGAGCAAATTGAAATAGTCGACAGCCTCCCAGGGGGCATAATAGGACGCGTGAAGCCTACTTCTCTAAAGAGTAGTTGCAGGGATTCGAACTTGCGTCCAGGCGGAAGAGCGACCACAATTATTGGAAGCCAGCATCCTCTGCAGTGTTTTCCCTTGCGCCGAGAACCTCAGCGTACACTTGAGTCAGTATCGTCTGGAGCATGGGGTGCCATTGTTGGTCAGATCCGGGTCTGTCGTCTGTGCTGTATATCGTGAAACCCCGTTCCTGTACCGAACAGCTATGGTACCTCATCTGAGGGGATGTTGAGATCGCGCATTCAATTTATTTGCAATCTTATCAACGAGGAATATTACCGATTTTGTGGATTCAGAGTCTGGCTAACGTAGGTCTAGAAGTATGCCTAAAATACAGAAACTACATATCACCTCTACCTAGGTAGTCATTCAACCACGTCACGTGATCAGCATGCTCTTTTAGTACTTCGTCAACGGGCCTCTAAGAACGTGCTATGAAACATTCAGTCAGAGCGACATGAAGTGAGGAATCAAGAGTGACAAGATGAATCATACAGGGCATCCTACAACTATAATACACAGAGACCATCACGAGCTCGTCCGAGCATGAGTAGCTCCCCGCACACCACTTCGGATCGGAAGTCTCAAGGAACTGGAAGGTATTCGGAACACGACGCAGCCGAGCCCGGTCGTCCCCAAGAGCTCAGGAACAAGAAAATGTTCATACGACAAGAGCCCACAACCCCTTCCCGAACCAAACAACCGCTAACACTTGAGCCTCGGCCCATCTCCTAGCTCGACCTTCTAGCTCGACGTCGATCGAAACATGAGCCACCAAACCCTCGCACCATTGCGACTAGCACATGCTGTTAAAAGCACCATGAGCCCCGCTCATCGGGGCAGCAGTCCCGCTCTCTCACTCCAGCAATGGCACTCCTAACCTATCAGCCCTTCAAAGCCCTCTACGTGCTCGCAGCCCTCGGCATCGAACTGCTACAACTCCCCTTCTTCATCGCCAAATACCTCACGCAATATGGGCGACAGCACCCAGAATGGAGCTTCCGCCAGGCGCTCTCCACGCGGCTCATCTTCGCCTTCGTGTACCACTCAGCCAGCGTGCAGGCCAAGTCACCCACACCGCTGACCCCCGGCGGCGAGAAGGAGCGCTTCGTGCGCATCAAGCCCGCAGCCAGCGCGCAGTACAAGGGCCCACTGCGCATTAGCAACGACGTCCAGCCCGTGGAGATCGGCGCGACGTGGTACCCTGCGCCGCTGACTGCATCTGCCGACAAGAGCAGCGTGAAAGTGGTCCTGCACATCCACGGCGGTGCGTTCGTCATGGGCGACGGGCGCACGCAGTCAGGGGGGTATTTCGCGAAGCTCGCGTTGAAGCACATGTGCGCCACGCACGTCTTCATGCCGCAGTACCGCGTGTCCACGCTGCCCGCGTCGGCGACGTCAAACCCGTTCCCAGCGTGTTTGCAGGATAGTTTGACGGCGTATCTGTACTTGTTGAATGACCTGCACATTGCGCCGGAGAATATTGTTCTTTCTGGTGATAGCGCGGGCGGGAACGCGTCGATTTCGCTGCTGAGGTATATCGCCGAGTACGGTGCGGAGCTGGGTCTGGAGAACCCCAGCGCGGCGCTGCTGTGGAGCCCGTGGATTGATCCGTCCGACACGTCCGCGTCGTTTGTGCACGATAACCGCAATTACCAGACGGATTATCTGTCCAAGCCCTTCACGCTGTGGGGTACGAGCGCGTACGCGGGGCCAGGCGGCAAGGCAGTGTTGTCGAGTCCGTATGTGAGCCATAAGAACCGGACGTTTGAGACGCCGGTGCCTCTGTTCGTGAACACCGGGAGTGGGGAGGTGCTGTTTTTCGATGACTGTGAGTGGGCGGAGAAGATGAAGGAGGCCGGCAACGATGTCGAGCTGGATGTGGAGAAGAATGTGCCCCACGATATCGCAATGCTGGCGAACGTTCTTGGGTTCCATGCGGAGGCGACGGCGATGGCGAAGAGGGCTGGGAAGTGGTTGAGCAGCAAGAGGAGGTAGAGATGGGATGATCGCGGATGTCCGGCAGAGCGCGGGCTCTCTTTGTCCACCAGATAGATTGCCTGACTACGTCCAGAAATGTTTATAAATTTCCAATTGCTTTTGCTGCGTGCCACTCTCTTCATCTCCCCTCCCGCCCCTCCCCTTCATCGCCCAGAAGCCTACTCTCCTCATCCACAACCCCTTTCCCCTTATCCCCCTTCTTCTCCCCCGCATTCTTCTGCAGGGTAATCCAAACCGCGGCCCCAATAATCAACGCCGCACCTCCAAAGCTCTCAAGCGGCGGCGTGGTGCCCCAAATGACCCTCTCAATAATCAGTGCCAACACAAGCTGCAGATACATCAGATTCGTAGCCCGCCCCGCCTTCTCTCGCTGCAGACCCTCAGTCAGCAGGAATTGCAGCAAGAACCCAGTGAGCCCGATGATGGCAATCAATCCCCACTGCCCAGCACTCTCCGGCATAACGAAGTGCAAGTCCGGGTGGATGAGGAGGATAGCCGCGGACCCGACTGTCGCGATTGCAGCGAAGTAGTTCACCGAGATGAGCGAGTGCGCGCGCTTCCCGATAACACGGATAGACGCGTATGCCATACTCGCACCGAAAGACCCCAGAATCGCTGCGAGCACAGCCAGCGTCCGCTGAGTCGGAGAGACCGGTACCGGGGTCTTTGCATGCGCAGTAGCAGCACTCGCGGGGATCATGAAAGTAAGAACATTAGCCTCAGGCTCGCCCGTGATAGGGTCTACGGGGGGATTAGGGAAAAGCCAAGTAGGCCTCGCAACAAGTAGGACGCCCGAGAACGCAATCAGCGCGGCACAAGCCTCACGAATTGTGAACGGCTCGCGGAGCCAGATAAAGCAGACCAGCGCCGTGAGCGTCGGGATCATGAAGGTGATGACTGTGGCGTCTGAGATGTTAAGCCAGGACAGGGAATCTGGTTGTTCCGTCAGCACTCCAATCCCCTTCTTCACCTCATCAAAGAAGAAACAGGAAAAAGGACATACAATACAGCCCAAACAACCCCACAAACCCACACGTCCCCCTCAACACCAAAAGCCCTCTGATCCCCCTCCTCCCCAGCGGAAAATCCGGCGTCCGATGCCACCCCATCCACAGCATGCCCAACACCGTGGTACACAGCATTCTAATGAAGATAATCTGCAGAGCGTGGAACTTCGTCTCGTACCCGGTTGCCAGCAGCTTGGCCGCGGTGTTCATGACGCTGCCGCATGTTTGCGCCAGGAAGACGAGTACGAGCCCGAAGTTCCGGTCGTAGAAGGCTTTGAGGGCTCGTTTGACCCCGCGCTGGTGGTGAGCGCATGCGGGGCTGTCTTTTTGTAGTTGCTCCTGCTCTTCTTCTGACAGTGGTTCTGCGGGGATTTCTTGGAGGCCGTCGTTTTGGAGAGGGGGGATGGGGGGTGTGGATTTGGAGGTTGTGGCGGAAGTCATTTTTCCCCTTTGTCACCCTCTTGGGAGGATTTCTTTTTATTCTTTGACTGAGTCACACGCCAGAAGATGGGGAAGTGAGGCTTGGATGTTGCTGACAAGCATTGGAAGTTTTCTTGCGGCTGCGGGTTAGGTCATGCAGGGTGGGTAGGTGGGTCGTCGCTAGGGTTCCACTGTTGCCCGGTTGCCGCGGTTAGCCTTTGGTAGGCGACCAATCGAGTAAGACGGGCTAGGCGGGTAGTGCTCTGATATGGGTTGCGCGACTTGGCGCCTGGAGAGCTGTCGTGCGAGCATTGTGGTCGTGCAGCTTCCTTCAATTTTATCAATGAACATGTTTGAGGAAGTCGAGATCAGAATCAGGTTTATTGTCATTGATATCTTTCATTCCAGAAACTCTATAATCTAAAGACTACACCTACGACATCCTACCAACGCTTCTGATACCTCTGATATCTCGGAATAGGAGTCCTCTTGGCCTTTTTGTAGCCAGTAGAGTAGTTACCTGCAGCAACCTCAGTGTCCAAAACAGCGACACTGAGCTGAGGCAAGCTGAACTCGAATGCGCCGTTAGCACCCGCAGTCAGCTCCTTGGTAGTAGTGTCAACGATCTGGACACCCGTGCGAGGGTCGTTGTAGGCGTATGGGTCGCCGACAGAGTTGGTGAGGTAAGTCAGCTGGGCCTTAGTACCAGCCTCAACGCCTTCAAAGCGCACGGTGATAGGGACAGAAGCGTTGTCGGTGGTGTTGTAAACAGCGCCCTTCCAGACGAGCGCGCCGTTGCGGGCCTCATCGACACCAGCACCCCAGTAGACGGGTCCGTAGCTGGAGTTCGAGGTTGTGGGGAGGGTGTGTGAGATGGGGTGGTGGGCGAATAGGCTCCAGCAGTACCAAGTAACAGCGCGAGTGGTCTGCGCGGCGTCGGCGGTGAATTGGATGAGCGTGATCGGCCACTGGAAACGGTTCTCGTTCTTCAAGACGGGCGCGTAGAAGGTTCCAGGGATGCGGTCGGAGTTGCGCTCGTAGCCGATGAGAGAGACGGCCTCGCCCACGGCACCGATCCACCAGGGGTACTTGTACAGCTCACCATCCCAGCGGGGAGGTGTGGCACCGTTGACGTGGGTAGCAGCAACTTCTCCGATGATGTGGCCGATGTCGTTGTCGAAGCGGTCAAATTCCTCAACCAGCTCATCAGGCTCGCGGTAGGGGTGGTAGTCACCGATAGCGTCAGCCGGGTACTTGATGCCGTTCTCCAGGTTGGGACCTGTTGTGGCGCCCTCATCGGCAGGGTCACTGGTGGCGGAAGAGCCGATGACCTGAATCTCAGGGTACTTCGCCTTGATGGCATCGTGGAACATGATGAAGCGGTACTCCTTGTACGAGTCCCATCCTCCAGGGAATCCAGCCAGCCAGTCCTCGTTGCCGATCTCGACGTAGTTCAGCTCGAATGGCTCGGGGTGGCCCAGGGCAGCGCGCTTAGCACCCCACTCTGTCTCAGCCGAGCCACGGATGAATTCGATCTCGTTGAGAGCATCATCAATGAAAGGCTGAAGGTCCTCCTTGGGAGTGACATCGCCGTTCAGAGCAAGACCAGCCCAAACGCCGATGACGATCTGGAGGTCCATGTCCTCAGCCCATTCGAGGTACTCCATCATACCCAGGCCATGAGTCTGCTGGTAGCCCCAAACACCCTGGAACCCAGGACGGTCCTTGAGTGGGCCAAGACTGTCCTTCCAGTCCCAGTAGGTGTCGTTCTCGAGTCCCTCGAGCATGTTACCGCCGGGGAAACGAAGGAAGTGGGGGTTCATCTCAGCAAGGGCCTCGGCAATATCAACACGGAGACCGTTCTTGCGGTTCTTATAGGTAGGAGGGAACAAGCTGATAAGGTTGAAGTCGAGGGATCCACCCTGAGTGCCCTTAGGGTCGAAGGTGATGGCGAATGTGTTGTTCGAGTTGGGGGCATCCTTCTCGGGAGTGAGCTCGAAGGTGTGCTCAGTCCACTCGGAAGCTACACTCTTAGATTCGACCTCAACAGAGCCAAAGACGTCGTCGGTCAGATTCGACTGCAGCGAAGCTGTGAAGCAGCCTGTGTAGGCGCCCTTGACCCAGAAGGATCCGGTGTACTTGTGGGTCTTGACATCCATTCCCCAGTAGCCCTCATTCTCGAAGCCGATCTTCCCTACAGTGCTGTTGCCAACAGAGACCTTCATCGAGGCAGGCAAAGCCTTAGATAGAGGCTCCGTGCCATTGTTGATTGTGAGGCTGGCGCCGTTGATGGGGAAATAATGTGCCGTAGAGACAGGGAAAGCCCTACTATACTGGAATGCACGATTCTGAATCAACTCGGCGTAGATGCCACCGTCGCCAGAGTTGTTGATGTCCTGTCTGTGTCAGCGATTGCAAGCGACAGAAACTGACAGTGCCTACCTCGTGAAGGAAACCGTATCCGTAAGAGTGACCAAACTTGCCGGTCTGGTTGCCTCCAGTAGACTGGACGGATATGTCCACCGCACTGGCAGACGCCACTGCAGCAGCTGCAAGGAACGCCTTCGCGAAAAGTCCCATGTTGACGACTGTGAAGATCGATGCTCACAAGGTGAAGATCAAACGACATGTCCGGATCCCTGGCTTTTGTAGCCCCATGATTCTACCATACCAATTCATCCGGAACTTGGCAAGATGCAACTCCAAGCTTACCATGACGATCCCCACAAAACCTTGCATCCTCCGCCATGCCTGATGGAGATACTCGGCGTAGTAGTTCCCGCAGGAAGGCGCAATTATCAGCCTCCCAAGCGACGTCAAGCTTCAGCTATTGGAGGAAGTTCGGCATCTCTACGGGACGGGAAAATGTCACTGTTTCAATGCCTCGCGCGCCGTTCCTGAAAATCCATGTCGATCGGAACAATCCCCTCATCCAGTGACGTGATGTTCAGGAAGTGGCCTTGGCGCGGCTGGGTTCTCACACGGGTATTCGTCCATTTAAGACCGCGGAGCCCGCTACGCAACGGTGCGCCATCCCGCTCTTGTGAGTGTATCGCTGTTTTCGCGGAGATTGTGGAGAAGTTGGGGAAACGTCGCGGAGCTTGTGCCGAGGCCAAGACTCACGCTCGCAGACTTCCCGATTGCCTCTTGTTTGTCTACCGGCACCCAAGGCCACCGGAAAATTGTTGCGTAAGCAGATGCACAGCGACGACTATGAGGAACGGCCTTGGCAGTAGCGGAAGGTCGGTTGTAAGGGCTGACATCCAAGAGAAGGCGCGTCATGTCCTGCCACTCGACAGTCCACTGAAGCCGGCATATCTCACCAACATGATGTTGTAGCAATTAGTTACAGACTTGTGTGATTTCCGGATCTGCATGCCTACATGTCGTTTCTTCGAAGTGCTTAATAAATCGTTCAGTATTGGTCTCCATTCGTGCAAAATATTCCTTTAGACGGGGGTTTCAGTTATCCCACAGGCACCTGTTCTCCTCTTGAATGCTTGTTGACGTCAAGTTGAGCACGACAGTCGCGCTGGTCATCGCTATAGCACAATGCATCAAAAGTTCTCGCAGCGAGAAATCGAGACGCTGCAGGCCGATGCACGGTCAGCCTCTAAAAGTTTCTGCTGACGTCACGCGGCAGCACCTCACGATACCTCGCAGAGGCCGAATTGGCAGTCACAAACACTGAGCGACATTGTGATACCCTGAAACCGCACTCAGAAGATGCTGCATCGATGGATCCTACATTAGAGTTGATGGACAGTGCTCGTAAATCTCTTTGTGTGCGGGTGTGCCAGGTTTCACCTAGGTAGCACAGCTCTCGATCATCAATATCCCGCAAATCCGACTATCAATTACTCTCCGTCTTGTGCAAAAGAGGCAAGAATATTCAGTATGCCGCGCAGATCTACGCAGCGGAGCCCCGAGGCCCCGGAGGAACCACCTTCGAAGATGCGACTCCCAAGGAATCTGATCCAGAGTCCAACGCCGGTTCCATCAGATCTGAAATCAGAAATTGTCGCCAATTGGAGCTTGTCTTCGGACAACATCAACACATGTGTTCCGCCAGAACGGTGGCCGCTCCGTGAGTCCAATCCTGAGAAATGGAGTATTAACATAGTCCGACTGCTACACGAAGCATCTGGACTCTCCAAGGGCAAGAACGACTTCTTTCAGAACAGCCTTTCGATAGAGATCTTCACGCGACAAACGAAAAATAGAAGCTTGAAGGGAAAAGAGGAGCACATGACAGTAACGGATCTCAAGCATGTTTGCAAGCACCTGAGGAATGTAGCAGAAGGAACCGCGGAGCACGAGGAAAAAGAAAAGCAGAAAGCCGCTCAGAAGTCCCGGAAAGAGAACAAAGATCAGCAACAGAACGGGAATGACTCCAAACCAGCACGTCGCGGGCGATCAAACGGCGCACCTCCAGACCCGCCGCCGTCCACAAAGAAGAAGACGACAGCACCTCGAGGCAAGCCTAGACCACAGCGAAACGGAGTCAACAAAACCAAAGAAGCAGACAAAGCGAAAGAAGTAGATCAGCCGCAAGAGACAGACAAAGAGAACAACTCAACCTCCCACCCCCCACAAAAACGCCTCCCAATCCGCACCACCCGCTCTCGCCGGGGCCCGAAATCCCCCCAAACCAAAATCAAACTCCCACCCCCAGTCACGCCGGCTAATCCCCCCGAGGACTCTGCCTCCGAAGCCTCCGAGGAGAAAAACACACCTCCAGAGCCCGTATCCGGGCGCCACATCTACGGCGACTTCATAAAACCCACCACCATCACGTTCCCCACCGAAACCTCCCCGCCCGCTCCCGCGCTCGGCCAGCGAACAACGCGCAAGCGCGCGCGTGCGGAGGCGGAGGAGAGGGAAACTGCGCCTACGGCTGTGCAGGTCGATAGCGATCCGAGAGACATCGATGCAACAGGGTTCCTGTCCGAGCTTGATCCGCGAGAGGCGAGGAGGAGGAGGAAGCCGAGGCTGAGTGGGTTGGTGGGGGAGCCTGTGGACGAGCCGGCTTGGAGTCAGGATGTTGCGCCGTTGGAGACACCGCTTGATACGCCGCTTGATACGCCGCTACTGACAACGGGGACGCCGGGGCTGAGGAATGGAGAGGGAGGTGGGCGGGATGGGGACGGGGACGAGGAGATTCTAGGGATCGAGATGTTGACGGCGTTGTTACCGAGGATTCCGGAGTGCGCGACGGAGGAGGAGAGGGGGGTGTTGGAGGATCGGATAAGGCTTATACATAGGGATATTGGGGCGTATAAGAGGAGTGTGGCGGAGATCTCTAAGAGGGGTGAAGATTAGTGTAGTGAGGTGAGTTGAGCGATCTAGATCATTTTTTCTGTGCATAGCGATATTACATAACACTTTCAGCACACTTAAAAATATTTTCTTCGAATTATGAGACAGTACACCTATCAGCAGCTCGCTGATAGCAATATGAGGGGGAAATTGGTGTCATTTTGCATGTGTGATAATCGAGCGGCTTGGTATAAGAAAGGCGAGGTATCGCGCAGCGTTTCGTACCAACCAACAGCGGTTGTCAAGCAGATGCTGCAGACTCTTCTCCCAGGCATCCACAGCAACTACCTGCTCTGACGTTGTTCCATTTTTTTTACTTTGGAGAAGAGGTCCCCGTGGTATGCAACATGTCCCGCCCATTCTCCTGATCGTGTTTAGTGGTGGACCTTAGCACTAGACGCAAGACATCCCGACTGACTTCTTGAACCTAATTTTGCCTCATCGTGTATTGAGCGAGCTCACCGCGTCGTCCACTTTCCCCGCCCTCATCTCTTACAAATCCCAACTCAAAGTTCCGTAAAGGCAAGTTTTGTTAAAGCAATGGTGTTGGTGACATTGAAAACCGAAATGCCCTTGCTCTTGTCGTCAAGGCCAACGATATGCCCATTACGGGACTGCATACCTTTGACGGCATGGTTGAAAGCAAAATTGAAAGCTTTGGAGGTCTTCAATTGGAGGTTTCGGGAGAGAGCGTTGAATAGCCTGCTTAATCAGCCTGTATACAAGCCACACTGTCTAGGAATTGAGAGATGCTCTGTTGCACATTTCAAATCCAATCGCCCTGTACACCAATGCAAAAGATAGTCACGACTGAAACTGTAACATTACAAGACAATGTTTCTTGCCAAAACTCGAGACAAACGAAAATGAACAGACTGTCATACAATGGTAAACTGTCGGGTCGGCAAGGATGCTAACCTCTCAACCGCAAGCTGCGCTCTCAGTGCAGATTTCCCTTCCCAAGTATTTTCCACACGCTCCAGAAGTATCGAGCCCACACGCTCGTATTTCTCATCTTCAATCTCGTGAAGTACTATGCCGAAATAAGCCGTTGCACCTCTATATCCCCACCCCTCCGATAGTAACAGCAGAATGAAATTTTCGTCTATACGCTCCGAACGTGCAAGACCATCATCGCTAGGACTGCAGTCGTTTTGATAGTCCATATCCATAGAGAATTCAAGTGTTTTGTTGTCAGAATTCCCCTGGTTTTGGTCTTGGACTATCATCGCAAACGTAGCGGTACTGTAATCAAAATCCCACCCATCCCAACTTATTTCCAATATCGGTCCGTCTTCCCCATAAAACAAGTCCTGGTATTCGATGATCTCAAAAGGTTGTTCATAAGATGCAAATGCATTGACGGATACGCACAATCCTTGAAGAGTGATGCTAGCTCTTGATACATGGCCGAGGTTAACAGGTCCGGTAATGTCGTATACAGCATCAATAAGTATGAGAGAAGGAAGTGGTATTGTTTTCCTGTACGAGATCCCTGATAAATCCTCTGATGATACTGAAATCCAGGACCATGATGGCATTACAGTGCCTGGTCGACTCGGGCGAGGATTTGGCTTATCTGCATCTCCGTACCAGTCCAAGTCGCTAAGAAGGCTGTTCAGCCACATGCCAGCAATGTACACATCGCCCGGTCGTCGTTCTTGCATTCTTCTCACATATCCTGCAATTGCTGGCAGACGATCCTTCTCATAGGTGAGCTTGAGCCTAGAGTAATACTCTACAGCATTTCTCCATTCCCTCTTAGGATCTCCGGGATTGATATACCTGAACCTCGAGCGGCTTGAAGATTCGGATAAATCACCATATGGATCGGAGAGACTTTTTATAGCGCCCTCAGATGTGAATCTCGAATCGCATTCCCAGAAGAGTTGATCTCTGCCGAAGTGCAGAACGCGGGGAGACAATTTTCGCTCCTGGAAGACCCATGCGCGGCTAAGCAATGGCCAGCGAAATGGGTCCTCTTGGCCTATCTCGTCTGGAAAATGCAACAGAGGGGCTGCTATGTAGAGCCCAGACTCTGCCAAAGCAGTCCCAACAAGTTTTGTGGTTGCCTGTGCGAAGCATCCATCGTTACTGCTACTCGACCAACTTGCAGCTATAGTCACAACTGCGCCTTCATAAGTGCCTGCCATGTAGACGGTAGCCTCGTTCCAGTCTTTCTCACTATCCTGCAAGATACCTAGATCCATTGTATAAGCCTCTTTAATATCTAGCGGGATACTTGAGGACTTACACAGGGCATCAATCCAGATATATCGGATACCAAGCTTCCAACAGAAATAAGCCGCATCGCGAAACGTCTTGGGCAATGCATCCATCAAGTAGCCAGCTTTCAGAACATCAATAGTATCAGCCGTCAGTTGCATTGCTGGCCCACGTGCGCCCCAACAGTGACTCAAACATGCATAGTCACTTTCTAACTGAAGTAGCTCACGGAGTTTGATGTGTTCGCCATCTAACTCTAGGATCCGTTTCGGAGCTCCTTGTACGGGCTTTGTGCGGTTGCAGAAATCGTGAGTGCTCATGCAATCTTGTAACCAGCGCCGGGCTGTTTCAGTCGCTTCAAGAGATGATGTGTCTCCCGATATCTGCGGCGGTCCGCGCAAATTCCATGAGGACTGGCATCCTGTATTTAATCAATTGCTGGCTTTCCAAAGTGCGTAGTATATTACCGGTACCGCGAAACACTGACCGATCCTCAAACCGTGAAAATTTTGACACACTAGTTTCATATTCGCTCAGACGCAAACCCAATGCCCACTGCCCATCTATAAGACTAAGAATGTATCTAAGTTTTGATCTCCAAACTCTATGTCCCTGCCCCACCTTCCACACCTTGTGAGCATCCATGAGCAGGCCACAGAATTGGCAGCCTTTTCTGGACCCAATCTCGATTTTGTGTAAAGGAAGTTCTCTAACAAGTGTCCGTTCAACTCCCACTGAAACATCATGAAGCCGGCTCTCAGCCGCAACCTTGTTGAGCCGACAGTAATGACACGCATCAGCGGATCCCGTGGGAGCCAGCTCTGCGTCATCAGACATCTCTGCCTCATCGTCAGAAGGCTCAATCTCTTGATCAGATGTTTCCATTTCATCGTCGCCCATCTCCGATTCATCTTCAGACATCTCCGACTCCTCACCCATCATCTCCATCTCTTCATCAGACATGATCGTTCCTCATCAAGCGGCGTCGAATCGAAATGACAGAGACGGAATCGAGCAACGGATGCGTACAGTCTTTATGAAAAGTACAGAGCAAGGCGCAAGTCACAAGGCTGAGCGGGGTACGCATAGTGGCGTACACAGCCTTACCTTCCCGACACCGCACCAACCAATAACACAGTCCATCGCCATGATAGCAGAATCCGTTGGGCAGGCCTCGCACGAAGAGGCGCAAAGTCGGTGAGGCAGAAGGGTGGCACGGTGGCATAGAGCCGTATTGTTGGCAACCAGGACCCTGAGCTGACGTCAATCCTGTCTGCGAAGGCAACAACAACAACAACCGCAAGGCTGGCCCTCAGATGAAGCAGGCGCCAGCGCCGATTTCTCATTCCTTGAGACCTGCATTGAGGAGGCAGGACGTTTCGGCAGAAGTACGCTTCACGCATGAGGGGAGATTGACGATTCGTTGCACGGCATGTGTAGGTGTGAAGGGTATTAAACTTTTATTTCCTTTTGAGCTTCCAAAGCTTCTTTTGAGCTTTATGCTTCCTTTGAGCTTGCATCAATCATATCGTTTCACATCACATTGCCATCCCTAAGCGAGGTAACCGCGTCTAAGCCCGGCTAAGGTTAGCGCCCTCCTCCTGCTTCTGGAGACCGTACTTCTTCAGCCTGATGCTCTGGATAGCGATGAAGCCAGTAGTATCCATGGGGCTGAAGTTGTCGAGAGTGTCCATGGAAGCCTCCTCCTCAGAGTACAGCTTCTCGGTCTGGGAGCTGCGGCCGAGGACGTAGGCGTTGCCCTTGTAGAGGGTAAGGCGGACCTCACCGTTGACGCGGCGCTGGGAGAAGAGCAGCGAGTTCTCGACGAACTCACGCTCGGGCGAGAAGTACATGCCGTTGTACAGCTGGTAGCTCCAGTTGTGCGAGACGAACTGGTCGCGAAGGTTGCGGACCTGGGTGTCCATGACGAGACCCTCAAGATCCAAGTGGGCGAGGCGGAGGACGGTCATGGCGGGCGAGTCGTAGCAGCCGCGGGACTTGAGGCCGATGAAGCGGTTCTCGACAATGTCGATGCGGCCAATGCCGTGCATGTGGCCGAGCTTGTTGAGCGCAACGAAGAGCTCGACCGACTCGGTGTAGGTCTTCTCTGGGGTGACGAGCTTGGTGGGGATACCCTTCTCGAAGTGGATGGTGATGTCGGTGGGCTTGTCGGGGGCGACGAGGGGCGACTGGGTCATAGTCCACATGTCATCGGGGGGAGAGACGTTGGGGTCCTCGAGGATGCCTGGGCCTGTTAGTCGAAGAAAAGGTTACGAGAACGAGAACGACGTACCGGCCTCGTAGGAGCAGTGGGCCAAGTTGGCGTCCATGCTCCATGGCTTAGCCTTGGTGGATGTGACGGGGATGCCGTGCTTCTCGGCGTAGTCGAGGAGATCCTGCCTGCCCTTGAAGCGGTCGCAGAACTCGGGCAGCCTCCAGGGTGCGATGACCTTGATGCTGGGCTGGAGTGTGTAGAATGCAAGTTCGAAGCGGACCTGGTCGTTGCCCTTGCCGGTGCAGCCGTGGGAGACGTAGTCGCAGCCCTCCTGCTGGGCGACGCGGATCTGTGCGCGGGCGATGACTGGGCGGGCCAGCGATGTGCCGAGAAGGTAGCGACCCTCGTAGGAAGCGTTGCACTGGACAGCGCGGAAGCAGAGCTCCTCAACAAACTCCTTCTGAAGGTCGAGGATGACCATCTTCTTGGCACCGATCTTGAGCGCCTTCTTCTCGACCTCATCCCAGGGCTCGTCCTGGCCGACGTTGGCGAGGAAGCAGACAACCTCGTAACCCTCCTCTAATAATTTTGTCAGTCCGAGCTATGCTGCCATTGAAGCAAGTGAACGTACCGATCAGCCATTGGAGGATGGTGGAGGTATCGAGACCGCCTGTGAGTCAAGTTAGTGACTATACACTGCAGCAAGCAGCCCCCGCAATCTTGGGCATTGGAGTTGCAATTGGAGGCTGCATTGGGCGTAAGCATACCAGAGTAAGCCAAACAGACACGTCCCTTAGCCATGATGTGAAGTTTGTGATGTGGTATTGAAGTGAGAAGTGAGAAGAAGAAGTGTTGAAGAGTCAATGGCTTAAAGTATGATTGTCTGGGGCATCAATGCGGGCGCTCGCCGATAAGATAGGTAACGCGAGCTTAACTTTTTGCGGGCCGATATCGCTAGCGCTTTGCGACGTAGGCCCTCTGACGCACCTAAATGACGGGGACCGGAAAAGACTGAACGTCAAAGCGTGCACTGTGACTGGCTAGCATCGGATAATATGACTCTTGTTTCAATAGACGCCGTTTTCCGAGAATGGTATCACCAAAACTTCTATACAAACGCTTGTTAAACGCCCTCCAGGGCACAACTCTCCACCCATCGTGACTCACCCCTGTCTGTACATAGGTACCAGAACAAAATGAACAAAAACAAATGTTATGACTGTGCCGCTAATCCCCACGGTAAACGCCGCCGCAATGCAAAAAGCATGCTGGAATATCTCGACATGTGCGTATATAAGCAATATCTGACAGAGAAGGGAACTAGTTGGAGGCGCTTAGAAGGCGCCTCCCGCAACTCTTTCGCGCTCGTAGAATACAATGTAGGCGCGTTCGTTCTGCAAGCGATCTTTCGGCTGCAAGTTGCCGGGCTCGAAGTCAACAAGACGATCGTCGTTGAATGATCGCCAGACGCCCCTAGCTTTGTCTTTGACGAACGCTGTGTAATGACCGCTGCCGAGAGTGGCTCCAATGTGATGTATGACGGCATACGCATTGTAGATGTAGGGTCCGTTCATTGTAGCATCGGCTTTCAGGCCAGCCAGCTGTGCGGGGCCGTCACGAGCGTAGTTCAGTATGTACTCTTCCTGCTCAGGTGTCATCGGCTTCTCCATGAACGGGCTCATGTCGAGGCCTTGCAGAGGAAAGTTAATGGGGGTGCGCACTTTGCGGGCGCTTTCGTTGTGCGAAGCACTGAAGCGCTTGAAGTGGACAACGAGCGTATCGGGCGCGCGAGTGATGGTTATCTTTTTGACAGCCTCGCGATCCTTCTTACACCTTGGGCAGCGCCAGAGCTCGTCACCCGCGAGACGTTCGGCGGAACAATAAGACCGGAGACAATCCCGCACGTCGCAGGCCTGGTCGCGAGGGATCTCAAGACTCAAACTCCAGAACGCTTCGTAAGTTGTGCTTGTGATGCCACAAGACTGACAGGTGAGTTGCGAGGCATGCTGCCCAGCAAACATCCCACCAATAACCGACATGTCACGGTGCTGGTATCTCCCCCACTCCACCTTTGCAGCGTACTGTCGAGGGAACTTCTCCCTAAGAAGTTCGTCCTTCTCCGAAAGAGGCAGGAGTGGGGGCTTGTTCCACGTTACGTTGAGATCCTCGTGCATGAAATCGAGGACGAATTCGAGGAATTCTTTGGCGTCTTGCTGCTGGTCAACTCCCCACTGAGAGTTGAAATGACCGCAAACCCTCTGTTCAGTGTTAGCGTTGAACGATGAAAGCAGACAATCTTACGTACCCTGAATGTACTAGGGCGTACAGAAGCAACATCGCCCTTGAACAAATTCGATATCAAAGTAGCGTACGCCTCAGGCAAAATTCCCTTTGTCCCTTTCCAATTCTCTCTTTGCAGGTCTCGGACGTAACGCCCAGTCAGGAACAAGTCAGAGAGTGACAGATGCGCGCTGAGACATTGAACCACCGAATTCATGTAGCACGTGACGCCAAAGTTGATCAGACCGGTCTTGTGCATCCTAACATTCGTGAAGTGGGGTTGCTGGATGTAGACGGGCGGCTGATTGTTCCGACCTTGCGGTGTCACCTGTCGCTCATGGACACCGCTATAGCTGACTCGAGGTACAGAAGGTGGTGGTCGAGACGGCGCGGTAGGTATAGCAGGCGGGACGTATTGAGGCACCGGAGGCGGTCGTGGAGCAGCCTGGATCATCGACTGACCTCCTTCGACTGCTGGGAATTTGCGCAAGAAATCCTCTGTTGTGCGGACGAACGGTGTCTCAGGATCTTCGAGATCTTCGTCTACTTCAACAACAGCTCTTCCTTTGCGGGCCTCCTCCAGCAACCTCTGTTCTTCTTCAGGGTCCATTGGGACATATTCTCTTCGCCGACGCTGCAGACTAAGCTTGGCAGCATGGGTCACGGCAGGTGCTCGTCGAACGCCTTTTGTCCTCGTTTGACCAGTAGCCAATAGCGCCGCGGTTGTGGACGTTTTTAGAGCCTGCTGACCTAAGAGATCGATCCAAGCATACAGACCGCCTTTCAAGAGAATTGGTGGCCGCTTCAACGGTTTGTCCACGTTGAACTCGGTCAACGTGTCATAGAGATGCTTCAAAGCTGCCTCGTCTTCAGTCCGGCTGTGCTTTGTCAAGAAGTCAATGTTCGTTGTAGTCTCATTGTAGTAGACGACTATATCATACTCGTTTCGACGTTCGAACATGGCCTGCTCTTCATCAGGAGAAATGATTAATCGGTCACAGAGTTGCTCTGCTGAATCGCCGTCTTGCATGGTCGATGGCTCCAAACACATGATTGTGCGGTGGAAGATATGGCCCATATCAAAAGCCGACCTTTCTCGCACGTCGATGACCAGCACGTTGAACATCTTGAGGTAGTCGTAGAGCTTGGCAGCATCGATCTCCAGCTCAATTGCAGCACTGACAGATCGCGTACGAGGCGCGACCACAGGTGCACGTGTTGCCTGCTGCGCCGGGAAGTATGAGTCCGGCGTACCATTGGTATTTGGAGCATGGCTCGATATACTCGACGCAGCTAGCGAATTACTGCGCCCGCCCGTGCCGTTCATACTTCGTGGTGTACTTCGAGGGGGAGCGATGTGTGGAGGTAATTGAAAATTGCGCGCCGGGCTGTAAGTTGGACTGGGCTCTTTCGGGAACGAGGCAGCCATACCAGTGTCTAGCGGTAATCTTGGTGGCTGTCGCGAAGGTGGCGGTGGCATGTCTCGGGGACCCACCGGTTTGCCGGAAGATTGAAAGTCTGCAGGTGACGGCATCTTCACAGACAGATCCTGACTGGAGCGAGCTGAAGACGTGTCGACCGGCGGTCCGGTTCCTCGAAGCTTAGCGAAACGGTCGGCAAGATCCCCATTGATCGATCCTGAGCTCTGATGAACAGCTCGTCCATGCAGCGATTGTGGCTTCGGCTGAGGCACTGGCTTCCGTCGCGCAGAGTCGGTCGAGCTGGCAGACGAAGCTCGATCGGTGGGCGCTGATGTGGGTACGCTCGGCAGCATTAGCTCGTCATCCCTCTTGAGTATATTCGCCGCTCCGTTGCGCGAGTCCGGTCTCATGTACGACGACGCAGAGTCGGACCTGCTGTGATGGGCGCCATTTCTGAGATTGTCGTTCTTTATGATGTTCTTGATGTTGACAAACTGCGCTTCAGCTGAGGATATATCCTTCAGGAGCATGTTGTAGTCGCGGTGCGTCTGACTACGGCTCCCGGATATTTTGTCATGATAGTCGCCGTGCTGAGGTATAAGGACGGCAACGATTTGGTAGGCCACAAGGTATTCCCAGTACGCTCCTGCAATGGGGTTGGAACGGTTCCCGAGCATGGTGCGGGCAGTCATGAAGTGCGACTTCGCATTGTCTATGAGGTTCTTGATCTACGCCGAATCAGCTGCTGGCACATGCGCCATTCCTCTAGACAGGCAGCCTACCGAATGGTGTCTCAGCGACTCCACTGTCTCAGTCGCCGAGCCCACGATCTCAGCAATGGGCGGGTTGGAGCCGGGAGCGCCTCGCGAGGGGACCGACCCCTCGCTGCCATGGGCGCCATTGGAATGGCCGTTCATTTGGCGGGGTTGTGGGGAATCCGGGGGCGGCAAGGGAGCAGCTGCACTCTACTCTTGACCGCACTCTATCTTCGAGGCAGCTCGCGCATGTCGGACGCAGAGGGCCGTCGTGTGGGCGTGAGGTTGAAGTGTGCGTGTGTCGGAAAGGTTCCGTGTCCAACGAGATGCTTGGTGGAGGCCCGATGGCGGTAGGGCAGACAGATGGGCGCAGGTGTTCGGCGCAGCGTTCGCGGGGACGACCAGGGCAGTATGTGTAGGGGCGGATAGCGTGCAGCTGGAGTACGTTGAGGTGTGCGTGTACTGCGCGGACAGAGGTGTGGCGCAGTGAAAGTGGCCGCGGTGGTGCGTGGTGCTCGAGGCCGGTCGGTGCAGCGCGATGACATCGCCCGCCGCTGCGGCGGCCTTAGTTACTATTGGCCTGGGCTACGTCCATAGCTCACAGCTACCTAAGCCTCCACCGAGCACCGCACACTACCCGCCTTCAGTACACTTGACGACCTACCAGCAGCACTGACTGCATGTAATACCACAGGACCCAGCAGATTGACCGAAACACCGCGGACCACCGCCCAGACACACAGCCGCAGACACCATGGCGGGCTGGTTCGGGTCGTCGACCAACAGCGCGCTCGACGAGCAGATTGAGCGCGCCACCACCTCGAGCTTGTATGTGGAACAAGACTGACGGCGTAGCTGGAGAATCATGAACTGATGCAGCGCAGAGAGGACATGCCCCTCAACCTCGAGATCTCCGACGTGATTCGGTCCAAGACGGTGCAGCCTAAAGATGCCATGCGCTCGCTGAAGAAGCGGATAGGCAACAAGAACCCAAACATCCAGCTGGCCGCACTGAATGTGAGTTGCGCCAATAGTGTACTGTTCCGCCTTGTGTTAACGTCTGCGCCAGCTCACGGATACCTGCGTCAAGAACGGTGGCGCCCACTTTATCCAAGAGATAGCTTCGCGCGAGTTCCTTGACAACATGACCTCCCTCATGAAGGCGCCCGGCGGCGCTGCAGCGAATAACGACGTAAGAAATAAGATGCTGGAGCTTATACAATCTTGGGCCACCGCCGCCGAGGGGCGTAGCAACCTGAGCTACATCGGCGAAGTGTACCGGGGCTTGCAGCGCGAGGGCTACCAGTTCCCGCCTAGAGAGAACATTTCCAGCAGCATGCTCGACAGCAGCGCAGTATGTCCGTTTTCTCCAATCGACGGTCTCAGAGCTAATGATAGCAGCCCCCAGAATGGACAGACTCAGACGTTTGTATGCGATGCCGCACCGCCTTCACTTTCACAAACCGCAAGCACCACTGCAGGAACTGTGGCAACGTCTTCTGTGGCGCCTGCTCGAGCAATAACATTCCCCTACCGCACCTTGGCATCATGGACCCCGTACGAGTCGACGACGGTTGCCACGCGAAGCTGACCGACCGATCGCGAGGGACGCCTGGCCCGCCCCGCTTTGATGCGCCCAAGCCCAGCAAGACGCTATACCAGGGATCGATGGAGCCGCGCAATCCTCGTGTGGAGGACAGCTTCGACGCTGATCTGAAGCGGGCCTTGGAGATGAGTTTGGAAGATGCCAAAGGCAACAGCTCGTCAGGATTCGTATCGCAAGCGCAGCTGCAATCGCAGTCGAAGCCAAACGGCACAACCAAGAAGCCTGAGCCGGAGGATGAGGAGGATGCCGATCTGAAGGCTGCTATTGCGGCCTCGTTGGCCGACATGGAAGAGCAGAAGAAGAAGTATGCCACAGACTTCCGGCAACAAGCGACCAACACTTCCAGCGGGACACCGTTCGTTGCCCCAAAGAACGATTTTGAATTGACTCCGGTTGAGGCAGAGAACATCAACCTGTTCTCAACATTAGTCGACAGACTACAACACCAACCACCGGGTGCGATTTTGCGCGAACCTCAGATCCAGGAGCTGTACGAGAGTATAGGCAAGCTGCGACCGAAATTGGCTCGGACGTATGGTGAGACCATGAGCAAGCACGGTAAGCGATGGCATTGATGCATATCTGGCGGCATGCTAATTGACATAGAAACACTGCTTGACCTCCATGCCAAGCTCTCCACTGTCGTCCGCTACTACGACCGCATGCTCGAGGAACGCCTCTCCAACACATACAACCAGGCCGGTGCCATGTACGGCATGCCGCGGCCGACATCCAACGTCTACCCTCAGATCTCCTCTGGCGCGCCCGCGTACTCAGGCAGCGAGAGCTACTACTCCAGCGGTGCAGCTCCTTCCGACCCCTACGGGCGCCCACAGCCCGGCTACCAGTCCCAAGCCCAGCAGCCGTACCCTCAGTTCGACCAGCGAGCACCCCCGCCCCAGTCATACGCCTCGCCTGATCCCTATCAACAAGCCCAGCAGCCCTCTCAGCCATACCCCAATCTCGCCTCCTACAGCGCCGGCGCAGCACTCCAACAACAACAACAACCAACCCCTTCTTACCAACCCCAACAACCCCCATCCCCGCAACTCCAACGCCAGATGTCGAACCAGTACCCCCAACAGCCGCCATCCGGTTACCAAGCCCAAGCACCGGACGCTGAAAGCGCGAACTACTACTACAACGACGCCGCGCCGACCCCGATCCAGCGCACGCAGAGCTACACATCGCAGCCGCCGACGTCGTCGTCTCCACAGATGTACAACCGCGCACCGCCTCCCCAACAGCAACAGCAGCCTCAGCAGCACCAAGCCCCTCTCTCCCCACCCGCGCAACCCGCAACAGCGTGGCAGAACCCGCCGTACCCGCGGGAAAACGCGCCTCCCCAGCAGCAGCAGCAGCAGCAGGCTCCGCCTCCACAGCAACAACAGCAACAGCAGTGGCAGCAACCTCCACAACAAGCCCCTCCTCAGCAGCAGCAGCAGCAGCAGCAGCCCCAAAGCAACTGGAACCCAGCAACCCCCTACGCCATGGGCGGCTACGGGCCCGAGAGCTTCCCGTCTGCACCGCAGGCGGCGCCGCAGCAGGCCAAGGTGGCGGATGAGCCGTTGATTGATTTGTGAGCATTGTGAAGAGGAGGAAGTGGAGGATGAGGGATAGGAGGGTGTGAGTGATTTGTTAGAAGAGTGCAAGGAAAGTGCAAGGAAAGTGCAAGGGGAGGGAAGGGAAGTGTAGATCGACGCATGCACGAATGGAGGAGTGAGTGCATGGACAATGGACTGGAGCAATCAGTGCTGGGGATGTTTGAACGGATGGACGGATGAATGGGTGGATGATGAATTGTATGGATGCTGGTCTGTGACTCCGTATCATAAAGGAAAATAGACACGTATCCGTGCCTGCAGGACAAATTCTCAGTCGTTCGACGACCTAGAATGCCACGCACGCATCATCCACAACAGCTCTCGCCGTCAAGCTATCTCCTTTCCCTTTCCCTTTTCCTTTCCTTTTCTCTTCCCCCTCCCTTTTTCTACCGTATTCAGACACGCACGCACTCATCCCATCAAACACGTCCCTTCCTCCCTCCAAGAAGGCGAGGGCATTTAGTTATGAGCTGGATCGCCCTGCACTGTGGTGTGGGCGTGGGCGTGGGTGTAGGTGTACCTACGCTATAGTCATATATATGTGGCTCAAGGCGTTCTAAGCATCTTCAAGCTGCTGCTTCATCCACGCCCCAACCTCCCCAACACCCGTCGAACTCCCCTTATCTCCGTTTCCATTCCCATTCCCAATACCAAATGCCTGCTGCTGCATCGTCCAAAGTCCCACACCCCCCTCCAGCGAAGCAAACGCAACCCGCTCCTCAGCATAGTCCTCGTAGAACTGCTTCTCAGCGCTGTCGTGTGCGCGCGTGCGTCCAGTCGCAGATTTCATTGAGTGCCGCGCGATGCTGCGCCGCAGTACCTTTGCCAGCTCGGCGGCCTGGTCGTTTAGGGGCGATTGCGAGCCCGTGGTGATGCGCCAGCAGGGGAGGGCGAGCTTGCCGGACCCGGCTTGTGGGTAGACGCGGGCGTAGGAGCGGACGCGGGTTAGTGAGGGGGGACCCAAGGGCTCGTGTTGGGGATGTTCTTGGGAGTGGAAGGAGGTGTAGTGGGAGAGGGTGAGCTGGGTCTCCACGTCGAGCCCGTAGTCTGGGTCGTTGATGGTGGGGGAGGAGGATTGGGGGTGGATGAGCTGGGCGTGTGGAGAGCGGAAGAAGTGGATGGGTGAGGCGAAGCGGTCGAAGATGTCGTCTTGTCTGCGGAAGAGGGTGTGTCGGAGGGATGTGAGGGGGTGCGTGGGAAGGAGGTGGTTGTGGGACCAGGCTTGCCAGGAGGTTAGAGGCACGGCGTTTTTCCTACGCTTTCGCTGCTTCGTGGATTTTGGAAGTGAGACTGCGTTTTTGAGGGCGCTGGATGGGGCCAGCATGTCGTCTTCTGCTGGGAAAGCTGTCTCGTCGCCGGATGTTGGCTCTGGTAGCTCGGACGGGTTGATGGGGCCCAGGCTGTCCGGGAAGACCCAGTCGACGATGGGGTTGTTGACCGCTGCGGCGACGATGCGGCTCTCGCCTACTCGACACTCGGTCAGGCCCAGCATCGTGGCGATGGAGCCGCCCATGAGTTCGCCGTGGACGCCCAGGCGCGCTGCATATGGCCGCTGGGCCCCGTCGACGAGTAAGTTATCTTGGATCCAGTCGTAGCCATAGAGCACATCCTGATACGGTGTTGGGAACTGGTGCTGGGGGGATGCACGGTAGTTGATGCGGACTATGGTTGCTGCGCTTGATGCATGTAGGGCAGCGATGATACCTTCCTCTACCTCGAGGTTCTGGGGGACTACAGGCCCTGGTGGTAGGTAGATGATCACGGGCGATGATTTGTCCAGGGCATGGTAGACGTCAAGTTTGATGGACCCGCTGGAGCGACATTGCACGTCAAAGTGTTCTACTCGCGGGAGAGAAGTGACAATGGAATATGCGCGAGTCGCACACGCATCGATGATGGAACTACATAGAGTCGGGCGTATTGAGCGTAGGCTGGGCTTGATAGGCGTGTACGCTCTGGACAGACAGGAACGAGAGAACATCCAGATGTGGTAGCGAGACTTGATGGAGATGATAGGGCAGCGAAGGACGAACGTCGAAGTTGCATTGTGGATCCCCAAGCTAGATACTAGGATCTGCCTGGCCCACCCCAAGGTACCACAACGAGCACAGCACAGCACAGCACCTAGGTGAGGAGTCGAAATGTGCAGCAGTAAGGCAATCTGATGCATCCTCAGATGAACTGTCTACCCTCGTAAAACTACACCGCAACACGAGATACGACAGCCTCGGCTCGCAAACGCCTCGAAGCGGTCTGCAAAGCGTAGTACAGTGGCACTGGTCGTCAGGGGCGGGCGGCGCAGAGGCCATGTCCTAAGGAAATTACAGACGACCGCCGACCGCGAGCTAGCCAGCTCCCGTAAGTAGGCTAGAACTGCCCTACAATTCTACGCCGCGCCGCCTGCTTGTGCTCTTATCGTGCTCCCTCCTGTTCCTCCTTGTCGTGTTGCGAGCGTTGCTGTGTCTTCCTGCTTTTGCTCTGCTCTGCTGTTGTTCTTGCGGCTGGACGCCTGGAACGTCAACTTGCCTTGCCAGTGGTGGACCCCTAATTCCAAGGTTCGAACGATCGTCACTCCGCTCTGCGAACGGTGCACTGCCTCGCAAAGTCGCCCACCGAAACTTGGGGCTTACATATTTTTCTGCATGTGCCTGAGCACTTTGCCCACGACTCTACCGTAATCGCCGAGGCCCTTTCTCTCTTGCGCCTACTGAAACCCGCACCACCTCGAACGCCCAGCTCCGCGGCAGTTGCGAACCCCTCAACTGCTCTCAAGGCTCCTGCCCCGTACGGCGTTCAACCTCTGCAGGAGCGCCCGAACGCTCACGAACGCACACATACGAAGTGAAAGTGTTGAGTACGACATACGGCGACAAAAGTGGCGCCTGTGAGGTAGCAGTCCCAGCACGCTCACCCCAGCGCGATTCAGCATGGCCGAAGGATCGAAAGTCCGGGCGGCGGTGACCTTGGTGAAGAACCTGGTGCTGGCAGCGCTACTGTATGCGGCCATCTATGGAATCATAAATCTGGTGAGCGACCCCAGTGTCGCGACCAAGGGGAAACTGGGCATCCCCGCCTTCCTGGACAAAGCTGGACCGACTGAGCTGATCAAGACCACCAAGGCAGGCGTGCAGGTCAAGTTTGCGGGCACCACCAAGACCGTGACTATCAACCCGCACGCTAACGTCTTCAACCGCCCCGTCACTGCGGTCAAGGTCAAGGACGATTACTTGGGACCCCGCCCCCACGTGGATACTGAGGCGGATCTGCACATGCTGGTGGAAGAGTGCAGGGGCACATACGACGGCATTGAGAAGATGAGGAATGTGTTTGATTGCTTAAAGTTCTTCGCCGACGACGAGAAGCGCTACTATAAGCTGCCCGAGGAGCCTGCTCGTGCGAGTGCCCAGGACCCCCGCAAGGCCGAGTATGTGGACGCAGATGGACACGACAACACCTTGAAGAGCTATGTTACAGTGAAAGAGGCAATCCCAGCGAACGGATCGAGCATTGGTACATGTCCGGGACCCATTATTCCCTACCACACCTACTGGACCGGCCCCGCGACATGGCGTGTGGAGGTTTTTATTAAGAGTTACCTCTACACTCAAAACCTGGCCTGCTCCCGCTTGTGGATCTGGCTCGACAGCGACAAGAACCCTAACGCCGTCAAGAACATGATGACCAAGGATGCTCTCTTCGCTCGCTTCCTTCCCCTCGTTGAGCGCGGCGACATTGTCCTCAAGGCTTGGCACTTCCCCAAGCGCATCCCGCTGCCTAAGGACGAGGAGGATAAGAACGGCTTTGGCTACTACAGCACACCAGGACGGTCGAATGCAGATGGCGAGAAGGCCTTGGCCGAGAATATCATCGAGGACAAGAACGGCCAACAGTGGCTTGTTCTTACCCCTAAGCAGATGACTTTCCTTCCCGTCGCTGTCTCGGACGCTGTCCGCTTCATTGTCCTCCACATCCACGGTGGCTCCTACTACGACATGGATGTCCTGATGCTCAGAGACATGCGCCCTCTGCTCCTACCCAAGGAGCACGCGTTCGCCGAGCGATGGGCAGCGCACCCGAACCCCGGCGACTACAACACTGCCATCATGTCTCTCACAGCCAACTCGTCACTCTCGTCCTACCTCCTCTACGGAGGCATCCGCATGGGCGTCAACTTCCACCCGCGAGTGCTGGGCCGCATGGCGTGGAAAGACGGGCGCGACCAGGAATTCCTGATGCTCGAGACAGCGGCGTTCGACCCCATCTGGACCGAGTTCAACTGGGACCGCGAAGGCCGGTGCACAGTCCCATGTCTGCGCGACTACGGCGCCGCGTTCAAGGGCCGCCAGGGCTCGCTCCGCGACGAGTGGGAGAGCTACGACGGCCCGCAGCTCGAAGCCATCGACCTTGAGAAAGCCGCGCGCAAGGAGCTCAAGTCCCGCAGCCGCGAGGACGAGGACCACGTCCCTGCATCCTCGGCCGCCACAACCCCGCCCGCGAAGAGCGAGCACACAGATTCGTTCCAGCCCACACTGGACGAGGAGGCCCAACTCCGCAAAGCAGGCGTAGTCGCAGACTACAAGTTCGACGAGGACAAGTTCCCCCCCAACAACCGCACGCTGGAGAACTTCTTCCGCGGCGCGTGGACATACCACATTCACAACCAGGTAAGCCCCCCCCCCCCTCCATCTAATTACCAACAAAGCGCAATGCGCTATGCTAGGACAGTATGCTAACGTCAATGTCCAGTGGCTCAAGCACCCCGAACCCTCCTCCTGGATCTCCATCCTCGAGCACGCGCAAGACGGCTTCTTCGCGCGCGCAAGGACGAACCCATACGGCGAGCGCTGGACGGGCCCGAACCTCGCGCCGTACAACTACTGGCCTGAATTTGTATGAGGCCGCGTTTTCCCCAAAAAGAAAAAGGACTAGACGATGCCCCCTTCTGCTCTGCACGAGATGGTGGACGACAAAAAGGTGATGAGCAGAAGACGCCGCGCCGCGAGCGAAGATGGTCGCGAAAAGAGAAGCGCGAAAGTATATTCACGGCCGAATTATTGCTAAAAGCGAATGAATCAACGAACAAACCCGCCCTGTTTGTCTCTGCACACACACACACTCCGTGGCGAGGCGAGGCGGGGCGATGGGGGAAGTCGGCGCATGGAGAAGAACGGCGTACATGATGATTTTGCTGGACTTGCCTTGTTGTATATATACACCTACCATACACACTCGCCTTCAGCGGTGGCGGCGAATCTATGAGGATATTTGGCTCTATCTGGTGTTGATGTTGCTTGCTCCCTTCCTTCCTTCCTTCCTTCCTTCCTTCCTTCCTTCCACCCCCATCCTAGGTCCGCGCAGACAGGAACCTGGGACAGTTCCCGGGGCCGCAAAGACAGGGCCTGATCTGACTAGCTCAACGAGTAGGGTAGTCCAGGAAGTGGGATGCGGTATTTAATGTGCGTATCGCTATGTTGGAGCTAGCTGACTAGATGCTTGAAGGGATGCACGTTCGCAACATGAGCTTTGCACTTCACACTTGCCCCAGGAACAGCCCAGGGACTACGACGAACAACATAGATTCCAAGCAGCAACGCTCTTCACCATACCCATCGTTCTCTACAGCAATATCGAACTCTATAGCAATATCCACCTCGAATTCTTACGCCACATTCTCCATCAAGCCGGCGCCCACCGTCCTCCCCCTCTCCCTGACCACGACGCGCATGCCCTCCTCAATCGGCAACTCCTGCTCCAACTGGATCACCACCCTCGCCACCTCACCGGGCTTGACGATTCTGGGCTTCTTCTTTGTGATCTCGCCGGTGAACTTGTTCAGCTTGGCGCTGAGCGTTCTGATACCGCCGGGGCTGTTCAGGGTGCTGCGGAACACCTCGACGGGCATGGGGAGCACGTGTTCGAAGGCGAGGAGTTTGGAGGTGAAGGCGCGGACGAGCTTGACGGGGGCTTTGGGGGCGCAGACGATGTCGCCTTGGCGGAGATGCACCGGGTCGATGTCCGTGAGGTGCAGAGTCGGGATCTGGCCTGCGACGGCCCAGTCGACGGGGGCGTCTTGGACTTCGATGGATTTGATGGTTGCGGTTTGGTTGGCGGGGAGCGCGAGGATCACGTCGCCGACTTGCAGCGTGCCGGCGTCGATGCGGCCGGAGATGCTGAGCGGCGAGCGCATGTCGCCGCGGAAGACGTCGGCGACGGAGAGACGGAGTGGTTTCTCCAGTTGGCGTGCGGGGAGCTCGATGCGCTCAAGGGCTTCCAGGAGCGTCTCGCCTGTGTACCAATCTGCAGCCGGGTTGGAGATCTTGGTCACGACGTTTTCGCCTGTGAGACCCGCGAGGGGGATGAAGGTGATTCGTTTTTCGGCGAAGCTGGCCTCGGTGAGGAACGCGGTCATCTTCTTCTTGATCTCGTCGAATCGTGTCTTCGACCAAGATGCCGTGTCCATTTTGTTGACGGCGACAATGATGTGCTGCATTCCCATGCTTCTGGCAATCAAGATATGCTCTTTTGTCTGGCCCTTCAATCCTGCCTCGAAACTGTTCGTGCTCGAGTCGATAACGAGTACAGGGAAGTCCGCCTGTGACGATCCAGAGATCATGTTCGGGATGAAGTCCTTGTGGCCTGGCGCGTCCAGGATGGTGAAGCGCGACTTGTCGGTTTCGAAGTAATTTGTAGCAATGTCGACGGTGACGCCGCGGCTACGCTCCTCACTTGTCTCGTCCATCACCCACGCCAGAGCGAATGACGATTTCCCTATTGTTTCGGCCTCTTTCCGGAGCTTATCAATGGATCTCTGGTCGATGACCTTCAGGTCGTATAGCAGGCGGCCCATGAGTGTACTTTTGCCGTGGTCGACATGTCCTAGAGCAATCAGTACGCGAAACGCACATATGTCATGAGAGAATATTCGATCTGGTAAGTACTTACCTACAACTACAAAATTGGCCATCCGCTTCATGCCACTCTTCTGTAGTTCGTCTATGACATTCAAGTTTTTGCTCTTCACCTTAGGCTCATCGACTGCAAGCTTTTCTACAGATTCGGCAAGCTTGTCACCATTCTTTGCGGCAGCTGGCTTCTTCTTCGGCGTGATCCCTGTATGCCTTAGAAAAGCCCAATTCACGTGCTATCGCAATCTCAACGCCGTCCTGTGCCTGTGCCTTTGTTCGCCTGAGCCGCGCGTACGATATCATCTGGACTGGGCCCGTCGAAAGGCTTTGTGTTTTGGTACTCTTTGTAGTAGCTGTATGGTACCGGAAACTCTTCTATGACGGCTGCTGGCTGCGGAGGACGGGAGGGCCCACATAACGTGGAAGCAAACATGGAAGCCGATGCCCTCTGTGCGGGGAACTCGACTTCAATGGCTGGCTTAGGGGCTTCTGGCTCAGCCTCCACTTCCTCTGCAGGCGCTTCTGGCTTCGGAGATGGCGAACGCTTCCGCGCCGTGTATTTTGCGATGCGTGAGGGCCGGTCAGCTTCAGTCGTGGAGGGGCTGTCTCCGTTGCCCTTCATTGTAAGCTTGTCGAGCATGGCGACGGCAGCGTCTGTGTGGCTACTGGCATTCGAAGCAGCCTGTGCGTCCTCCCTCTCCTTTCTACGCTTTGCTGCGAGAGCTGCCAGCTTCGAAGAACCACCAAGGAGCCCGCCTTTGAAGTGAGGCTCATCGATAGTGATTACACCAAGTCTATCAGCCGGGACGTTGCCCCAGGGGACGTCGGCGAAGAAGTCTTGCGGGGTCGACGGTATCGTGACGGGCGGCAGAGGGAAACTCGACGCGGCAGGATAGATTGAGTGCGAGTAGCTGTACTGATCATCAGAGTGCTTACCTGCAGGAACAGGTGCCTTCTCCACCGCAGCCGTTGCAGCCTGGTCGAACCGTGAGGTAGCCTTCTCTTTCTTTGGCTGGGCCTCCTTCGGTGCCGGCGCCGCAAACTTGTTCTTCAGGTAGCTGACACTTTTCCCGACGTCGTAATAGTAATGCCACAGCGCCTCCTGTATTTGTGCGTCGCTGATGTCGGAGCCTGCGCTCCCCAGGGCCTCTCGCGCGCTTATTGTGCTGATCCGCATCTGCTCCTTGTCATCTGCTGACATGGGCTCTGCCTCCTCTTCCTCGTAGTAGTCATCATCATCGTACAGATCGTCGTCGTCGTAGCCGATGTTCTTTGCGCGCTGCATGGCGAAGTCGTATGCGTCTAGTTGCTTTGTTGCGGTGGTCCTCAATAGAACTGGTACAAAGTATTCTAAGGTTTACGCTGCGTGCAATGGGCGATTAGTTATGTCGTCCAGTGTGGGAGGAGCGAAATCATAGAGTGGCTCGTAAACAAATGTGTTGGTGGGGGCAGTCGTGATGACATTGGTTCGAAGGCCCCACTAACCGCGTGACGTATGGTTCGGCGTGCCTGGAATACCATTTCAACATCAATCGTATCACATTACAGTCGTCATGCGTGCACTTATTCGATGGAAAAAAACACCAAAAGATCAATTCTTCTAGTCGTGCTCCTCGAGCAATGGACCGCTACCGCTGAGACTACGCGCTGACTCACTCGCTGACTTTGAATTGGGGTATTGTATTAGGGAAAGAAAAAGCACAACGCTCCGCTTCTACTCGCGCAAATTCCTGGAACGGGAAATAACAAAGCATCTCTTCTGAGAGCTCTTGAACTCCCGACGACAAATTATGCAGTGGATGTAGGGGCTGGGGCACTGGCGGCAGGAGCAGCAGGAGCAGCAGGAGCAGCAGTGGGCTCAGGCTTCTGTTCAGCGCCAAAGTCAGGCTCGTCCAGAGGACCGCTCGTAGCCGACATGCCAGGAGCAGGCTTTGTGGTCGGGATTTCGGGCAGATCGGCTGGGGCCGCAGGAGCTGGTTCTTGAGCTGCTGGGACGGCGGCTTCGGTGGGCTTCGCCTCGGTGGCCGCAGGCGCGGCGGTTGCCGGTGTCTGCGCGGCGACGGCGGTAGGCGGGGCAGGCGCAACTGCGCCAGCAGGCTCGGGGGCTGCGAAGGGGAATCACGTCAGTACACAGTGTGCTGAGAGAGGTGTGGATAACAGAACTGAAAGCGTCGCCACGGAGTTTCACGACGAACGCCGGCGACGACTTTTACCATGCTCTCCAAGGCGACATCAAGACCCTGTTGCAAGGTCATGAGTAGTAGAATGGACAAGACGTACTTTGTGTGGCTGGCTTGACCTCAGCCAAGGGCGCTGCCTCTTCCTTCTTAGGCTCTTCCTGGGCGGGTGCAGCAGCGGCGGGCGCTGGGGCAGGAGCAGCAGCAGGAGCAGCAGCAGGAGCAGGAGCCGGGGCCGTGCCAGTCGAAGCTGGGGCAGTCTCGGTCTTGACAGGCTCAGGAGCAGTGGCAGGCGCAGGTGCAGCGGGCGTCGTCTCTGTGGGCTTTGCGGTGCTCGCAGAAGGCTGCTCGGTAGTGGCAGTGGGTGTGGCCTCCTCCTTCTTGGCCTTCTTCTTGCCAAACATGCCCTTGAAGGCCTTCTTCAGCTGGTCCATAGCATCGGGCGCTGCAATCTAAAGTCAGATCTATATGCACAAGAAATGGCATGTCGAAAGGACATTTCTCATGAATCACATGTCTGCTGAAAAGTGGACTTCTAACACCAACAGGAGTCTCTCCTCAGACGCAGGCAAAAGCCGCCGCGTGGAAGCCGCTTGTGCGACAGAGACGGCTCCAGCATGACAGTTTAAACAAGTAAATACTTACGAACACCAGGCATGATGGCGACTTGTGTGGATGGAATGAAGTTTGAGAGGCGAAAGGACGTTCAGCAGAGCTCCGCGATAATAGCAGGCACGTGGTTTCAAAGGGAGAGTGAGTGATTATGAAGAAGAGGGATGTCGTTTGGAGCTCGTCGCGCAACTCGTGTTTATGAGGCCAATCATTGCTTCGCGTGAAAGTGGGCCCCACTCGAGCTTATTTGTCCCACGGCCGAACCTAGAATTCGACGAACTCCACCCCCATGCAGCACGGGCAGCGTAGGCCTCCCGCCGCGGACATTTGTCGTTCGCCAGCCGCCGAATCGAAAGGGGGCTTATTGTGCGACCTGTCCAGCTTCACTTAGACGCCTCGTTGTTGACTTCCGTCCTGTTTGGATTCTGACATACAATGGAGCCTCTAGCGGCCGCAGCTGCCAGCAGCTCTCTCTTTGTTCTCATTGTTCGGCAGAGTGTCTTCGTCCAATCGTTCATCGCAATATGCGTAATCTGCGTCTGCACAAGAGTCATTTCAGGGTATCGTTTCAACGCTATCAAGAGCGGCCGAAGCTCTGGAATTGCACCCCCAACACGGCCACACTGGCTTCCAGGGCTTCGTCATGCCTTGCACATGGCGTATAGCGCTAAGCACTTTGTTGCCAAATCCCTGTAAGATCACTTTTATACGTGTAGTGCTCCATTTTCCGAGCTCCAACACTCAAGGTAAACGCCGAAGGCTGGAAGTATCGAGGGGTACTTCAAGCGGTGCGACAGTCTTTATGCAAATGGAGTCTCTGATCAAGGTACTTCACTATACCTGTCTAGAGTAATAGGCAAGCGCAATATGATCTTCCGTAACAGCAACACTTGTGACTATCGTACTGACATTTACCGTCAGGGACAAGTACGGGGATGGAACACCATTCTACATTGACGCTGCTGGCGTAAAAATGCTGGTTGTACTTGATCCTAGCCATGTTAAGAAGGCGCTTTTATCACCAGACCTCAGTGGCAACGCCTTCGTTCACAATAGACTCATGCGGCCACTGCTGGGTAGCCCACAAGAGGCGGTCGATTACTATCAAACGCCGGGTCACAACATGGACCGCCTTGTCATGCTACAGATTAGGAAACACCTCGCTGGAACAGAGCTGATCTCTATGGACAAGAAGTTGCAAGAAGTCCTCGAAAAACGGGTCGACCACGCTGCAGCTGCTACTGCTGAGCAAAATTATGTAGATATCCCGGATCTTTACATCTTTTTCATGACCCAACTCACACTCGCCATCGGAGAAGCTCTCCTAGGCTCTGCTATGATCGAAAGCTATCCTAGGTTCGTCGAGGACTTGTGGACATTCATGGAAAGTACAGACATCCTACTCTTGGGCTTACCCCGTTGTTTCGCCCCAGCCGCGCATGGCGCACGTGACCGACTTCTTGAACACATCAAGGCCTGGGGACGCAAATCCGATGCCATGCGAGCCAAGGACGCCGTCAAGAAGACATGGGATCCGGTTGCCGGTTCGACTCTTTTGCAGGAGCGCGAGCAGATGTTTGCTTCTCTGCCTGGCCACGGGGACGACGGCAGAGCGGCCCAAACCCTGGGGCTCCTATTTGCAAGCACCAGTTTTCTCGTCCCTGTCACATTCTGGTTCCTTTACGAAGTTCTACGCGACCAAAACCTTCATCAAAGAGTCCTCAAGGAATTGCAGCAATATCAGGGCACCGATCCATCTGCTATCGACTTCGCCCACCTCGCCACCTCGCCGTTTCTCCAATCGCTTCACTCAGAATCCATTCGCTTCTACACTCGCAATGCCGTCGCGCGTGAAGTCACAGCCCCCATCTTCCAGCTCGATGATCGGTACGTTGTTGAGAAAGGAACACCAGTCCTAATCCCCAGTGCGTTCGCTGCACGATACACGTCTGAGTGGGCTCGAACGCGCCCGCAGGCTGTAAAACGGCCACTCACCGAGTTCTGGCCCGAGCGGTTCCTCACACCCGATGCCAAGGGTGCTCGCTACAGCGACGTGGGTCTGAGCGGGAACTGGACGTCATTTGGCGGCGGCGAACACAAGTGTCCTGGGCGCTTTTTCGCAAGGGATATCGCACTTGTGACGCTGGCAATTTTTCTGGGCAAGTATGAGATTGAAGTTGTGGATCCACAGGGAGCGAGGAAGTTCGATCCTGTCTGGAATGAAATTGCGTTTGGGACTATGGTGCCCAAGGGCCCGATCGCTGCTAGGATGCGGCGGAGGAAGGTGTAGGAAGTGACACACTATGTCTCGCTGTCAGGGATTAGGTACACGACATGTTGCAGGGGCTGTAGGAGGCAGGTCTCTTTTCTGATGGATTTGTATTCTAATTGTAGCAATATGGGTAAAACCACAATGCCTTAACGTGGCTACTTAGTTGGCTGGTCCGCACTTTCTCATTCGCAATCTTGATGTGTCCGCAGAGACCTACCAGCGTTCTGGAGGGCGTTAATAACAGCAACCATCACCGTGCAGGAAAGACAAATTAGATCTTCAACAGCAGCAGATACATTCGCTCTCTATCAAAACGCCCTCGGCGGTTCCCCAACCACCTTCGGCGTCGGCAACGGCGGCACAAACCCATTCCACTCCCTCCCAATCTCGAACATCGTCCTCTCCTCCGGCACCGAAATAACCTTTGACCTCTCAAACACGTACTCCGACGTTGGCCGCCGTTCCGGTGTCGCGCGCCCGGACTCCACATCCCCGGTCTCGTTATCATTATCATCATCGTTATCATCCCAGTCAGACGCAGGCAGACACCCCAGATCCTCAACGTTTCTTGAGCCCAGAGGATCGAGTTCTAAAGATGACGAGCTGCGGATTAATCGGTTGAAGACGTTCTGCGGCGGTTCCAGGTCCTCTACTGCGAGCGCGATGTTACTGGGTATGCGCGGGAAGTTGTACGAGTCGCAGCTGGGCGAGGACCGCGTGAGGCCGTGGGTTGCGAGCGGGTGGCAGTATGGCGACTCGACGGGCGGGCTGAAGGTCATGTGGAGAGGGTGGGTGGTTGTCGAGTCGACGCTGGGTTTGGAGATGTGGGTGGAGACGGAGCCGAATCTGCGCGCATCCCAGTGGGAACCGTCTGAGTTTCGTGCGTTATGAGAGGGATTGGGGGAGTGGAGGTCTTTGGCGACGAGGGGGTGCAGAGATGGGAGGCAGGCGCTGATGACAGAGAGGGTTTGCGCGAGTTGTGTGCTTATCGTGGTGGCGTAGATGGAGGGAAGGGAGGAGGAGGGGGCGGAGGCGTTGGAGCAGTAGAGCTGTGCGATGACTGCGGCGACGATGCTGGTGAGGTTAGAATGCTGAGCGGTATGGTGGGAAGGGTGTGAACGTACCTTAGTCGAGACCAGAACACAGCAGATACGTAAAGGCGGTTGCCTACAGGGCTCTTTTGTGTCCATACTACGAGAGGCACCAGGACCAACATTATCTCAGTCACGATATTCGTCGACGCGAGATAGTTGCCAAAAGCAACGGTATCGATGCACTCGCTCCTCCGCGCCAGATCCCAAGGTGTGGGCAAGTGGCATTGGAAAGCCACAACAAGCACTCCGCTGACCGTCCAAGCAGCAGTGAACAAAGCAAGTATGTACGAGGTGTACTCAAACACTCTTCCAACGAAGAGCTTCTGCATGACAAGCGCCATGGAGATTTTGGCGCAGCCCATGTTCGCAACGAAGAGTATGCTCGACGCATAAGCAGCCTGAAGTAGTAGTCAGCGGAAGGATCTTGCATCGCAATCCCCATTACCGACCTTTTGAAAGACGTCTTGCTTGCTGATCGACAAGTCTGATAGCCTCTCCCCGGATGCGTTCCTCCATTGCACTGTTATAGCCAGCGTCTGGCCAAAACTGAACAGCTACTAATCATCAGCGGCGCTCTGCAATATCCAAAGTCAGCCTTCTTACAGCTGCAAGAAGCAGAAAAACATCGTCCGCCTGTAAAACTTTTCTGCTCGATCTTCTCGACAATTTGACGGCAAAGCGAGTAACTAATGTAGAAACAACAAGGGCAAGGAAAACCCAAGAGACGACATTGATCGTCGTCTCCCGGTCGAGAGGAGAAGCCGCATCTCGCCGCCGAAGATCAACATGCGTTGTAGTCGACAAAATGACAGACGAAAGACTCCACTTCATTTTGTCTGGATAGTGCTTGTTTGTTGGGACCAGCAAACCACCGGAAAGACCAGCGTACCATCGCACTCATTTCTATGTACCATCTCAATACCGACACACAGATCCTATTCCTTTGATCTCCAGACCTGCATACACTACAATATCTATATTTGGTTTCTTGTGTAAGGGCGGCCCTGATCAGCACAAAGACATAAACACTACAAGGCTGCTACTGCTATTTCCGGGACTCTGGACCCACTTTTTAATACACCAACTCAGAATATTGTAACATGTGGTGCGGGCAAGGAGACCGAGCAAATGTATGCTGTGCTCCAATCGCGATGCTTTGAGGACTGGTGTGGTGTGGGATTACGATGCTGTCGGTGAGCGAGAGGGGAGGCGCAGCTTCGGGCAGCGAGGGGCGTGGCGCTAGCCGAAAGGGGGCACTCCTTCCTTGTAGTAGACTTTCACCCACTTATGCTGACAGAGTCGCTTTCTCATTGTTTATGATGGGCTATGAGGCATCTCTAGGGCTGCTGTTTGAAGCTTGCGGGAGATACAGTGAGGGCTTTGAGGTATTCGTTACAAGCATGCCTACACATGTACCACTTTCTGCTCATCGCTTAGTAATGAAGAAATGCCGCGGTTCGTTGACCTGATGAGCAGTCACCGAAAGACGATGCAATCCGATGGTGTAGAGAGAAGCTCGACTTCTGATCAGTCATCATCTGAGTAGAATATGTCCAATTTTTCGAGCGGCCGTCGAACTTGAGGCAGCCAAGTAACACAAATGTCAAGACATGACTGCTATCGTATGTTGTCTTCAAAAAAAATTCATCGATTTGGAATTACGTCTTTATCAAATTCACTGATATGGCAGATCAAACAGGCCTCTTCGAAGATGATCACAGGCCAATTGTTGCGAGGTTGCGATATTGAAGATTAATTGCAACTAGGTCTTACATGGAAATTCCGCATGTTTTCGAACACCGATTTGAGAGTCTACCCAACTCTTACCAAAAACAAATCTTACACAAATTCTACAGCACAGCTATGGAGTCAGCCAAGCAAGAATGGGTCTCCAAGACCTCATCTGCCTGATTATCCACCAATCAGCGCCACAGAAACATATACACGCGATATATCACTCCGAACGTCAGAGGTACTTGAACGTCCCAGATTCCAAAAAAATCCTCCTCCTTACACACCGGAACATCCCAAAAACACCCAAATTTGACCACCCACCATGGCAACCTCCCCCCTCCTCTCCAGCCTAGCATCCGCCTCACTCCTCCCCTCCCCCCTCATCCCGGCAAACTTCTCCCCAAGCTACACCCTCAACATTTCTTACCCTTCAAAATCCCCCTCCAACGGCTCTCTTGTCCGCGTCAGCGACGTCGCCGCCCAACCGACTGTCACCTTCTCGGCCATCGCGAACGCACCGCCCAGCGCAGCGCCGCAGAACTTTACATTCCTGCTCCTCGACCCCGACGCGCCTACCCCAGACGACCCGAAATTTGCCTTCTGGCGCCACTGGGCTGTGACCAACATCCCTGCTGGCGCGAAAGATGTCAGTGAAGGAACTACGCTGACCGCGTATCTGGCGCCTGGCCCGAAGGACGAGAGTGGGCCGCATCGGTACTTGTTCCTGCTGTTCAGGGAGAAGGAGGAGTTTAAGATTGGGAGGGAAGATGTTGGGGGAGAGGAATTTGTGGAGAGGAGGAGTTTTGGAGCGAGGGAGTTTGTGGAGAAGCATGGGTTGGAGCTTGTGGGGGTGCAATGGATGAGGGGAGTGGGAGATGGGTGGAATGGGGGGAGGGATGAGCTCTAGTGGCTGGTGTTGAGGGCTGAATGCGAGGCGGGTACCGTTGCTGAGGATGAAGTCAAGCTGTTCGCTGGAATGTGTTGCCGCTCGTAAACAACATCAATCTCAGCCGCGCTCACCATAAATGGGACAAATCCTAGTAGGAACAATCTCACAACGATCTTCAGCTTCATCTACCATCAGGTGGTGCAGGTGGGCCCTGCGCAGGTCATGTGGATTTATGTGCACGTTCTGGACATGTGCGGTGAAGTTGACACACATGTTGGGGTACAGTGCGCAGCTCCAGTGTAATCATTCAACAGTGTAACGATGCGCGTGCGTAGCGGTGTGACTGTGCGTGATTGTAAGATGTTTGATTGATATGATATATATGTATGGTCGTAAGATTCGTTCGTCTTAGCAATTGAATGCTTGATCGGTCTAGTAAACTCCAGAACACCTGTAGAAACGCTCGGATGCAAAAATGCCACATCATGCTATGCAAGTTGTCGTGAAAGCCCGTGCTCATCTTCACCGCTCATCCATCGCCATTTTCCTTCGGTCGCATTGGCCGGTCCTCGGACGCTTTTTCTCTTTGTACAACAGCATTTGTGAAAACTCCAGCTTGGGGGGAAATATATGGACAGAGAAATTAAGCGCTGGTGGGGCTGGTGGGGTTGGAAAAGTTGGGGGTTGCTGGTGCGGAGTAGCCCTGCGTGTGCGAGACCGGCTCGCAGACTTGTCGGTGTGCCTTCCAGGAGGATTTTTGGCAGGCCTTGTCGCAATAGTACACGTTCTTGCAGCGCGAGCAACGCAGCCTGGCGCTCTGACCGGAGCAGGTTGAGCAGGCTAAATATTTTGTTAGTTGGTTTCATTTCAAAGTCTGTAGGGCTGGAGGGCGTGTTGCAGGCACCAGATGGTTGGGCTGGTTGCCTTGCGACTCCATGAAACTAGCGCCCAAAGAGGAAATGGATCGGGTTCCTGCAGACAGGTGCATAACATACATTTGGAGCCGAGAGCAAAAGCGGAGCTCAAACTTTCAGTTGAAGCAGCTGGGCGTAGAGAGTTGAACAAGTCCGCGCGATTGAAAGCCGGTGGTGGCGAAGTTGCGGCTGAGGAGGGAGCGATAGACCCTGAGGATGAGCGGCGAGCGGTGTCTGCGTTTCATGTCAGTCAACTGCGACGATAATGATGATAACCTCGAGATTGTATTCTCGAAGGCAAAAATGACAGTCGTACCATCGTCAGGCAGGCTTTGCGCAGAATCTCTCCTCCCAAAGGTGAGTTCGTGTGGGTTGACTTCTCGACCTTCCCTCACCGCCGCTCCGGCCTCGCCAAGACTCGTGGTGAAGACATTCAAACAGACACTTCGGGGCGGCATTTCCAATCTCTTTCTGGCAGAATGTTCCTTGCTCTTTCTAGTGTGAAGGTGCTGAGTTTGTGGGCGTTTTGGCGGGAGGACTGGACCTTAAAAGGATGTTTGAGCTCTGCAGGTCGCAAAATAAGATTCCTGAAGTTGCGGTGAAGCCAGCACACGGATTACGCGCTAGCGGGGAAAGGGGTTAATGGCTGACCAAAGCGCACAACGCGCGGTCAGGTGTCTCAGACAGTTGTGCGGTAAAGACAAGTTCACAAGACGTATCTTGCGAATATGTAGGATTTGATGATGTTAATGAAAGCAAAGTGGAGTCCGTAGGGGAACGTTGCGTGAAGCTATTCGTTAGTCTACACCGCAAGCGCGACCCAAGCGCCCGATCGGAGAAAAGCAATGCAGGTTACCGATCGCCTGTTGCAGACTAGGGGCTTTCGCGTTGCAGAAACAAGACCAGCAATGCAACTTCTTGACCGACATTGACGGTTCTGTCGTCTTGACAGACGGCAGATTGCGGGGTGCAGCTGGTATCGTGAGCATGCGCTACGCGTCTGTCAGCATATGAGCTGAGAGCAGGCGGCTGTCCAGCCAGTCGAGTAAGCCGATGCCACAAGAACGTCAGCGACCTTCCAGAAAAGCAAGGCTTGATGCATGACATCTGCAGATCACACGAAAGGGTGAAGAGGGCGCTTTTTGCCCGCAGAGATTGGGCAGGTAGTCCATATCAGATTGACAGATCGTGCGATCATACATTCGGATTGCCTGCATGATAATAAATGCTCCGCTCTCGTGTCCAAGGCGTGTGACTGTATTGGTCACGCCTGAGCCGCATCAGAATACGTGCGAGAATTGACATAAGACTCCGGTGAGCCCGTAGTAAGCCGTTGCATCAGACTTCGGTCAATCCTCCCGGAATCTCGACATATAGCAGCCCACGACCGGCGGGGTGTCCAATGTAGTCGGTCGAGACGACCGCCTAACGTACGCTGATGTACACACATACCCAGGATCTTGTTAGCACGTGGGCCTCGCAACGGACATTACCGGATCCGAGCAGTCATTTGGCACTCAGATAGAATCATCACTTTACAGCGTCTTGCCAGCTCCAACGAGAAACCTGATAAAATGTGGGAATGCCGTTCTGATTAGAAGGCTTCAAGTCTGACTGGCGCAGTCAAACTAGACAAAACCGCGTTATGACGACTAATCGTTTAGTCAGTCCTCTCGGGTATTTCCCATCCGATCGCTGAATCCTATGAATCGTCGGCTGGTTTGTTAGTACCGAGAAGATGCTGCAAAAGTATGGCTGACATGCTGTCAAAATGGGTCTAAAAGCTTCAGGCCAGAGATTCATCAGTCGACAAACGGAACAGGCTCCAGACCGCCTTCCTCTTGAACGGCTACCCGAAGCTAGTGAGGCGCGATACACCGCGGATGGGCCATCGATATGCATGGACGCTCGATGACTTGCTGTAGTGGCATCATCTAGCTCAAAGAGCACTGAACACACCTGTAGATCGCTCACTGATGCTATACGTAAGCTCCTGCTTGGCTCACGGTTCTGGATGTTTCTCTGTCGGGGCTGATCATGCGGTCCCTAACGAGGCCGATGACGGTCAAGCCATATATACTCGTAGTTTCCGCGGAAGCGCACAAGGTTCTTCGAGCTTCGAGCTTCGAGCTCTGTTGCACTGGCGTAACGTGGCATGATGCGAGGCACCCGGAACAACGCAAGGCAACTGAGACATGCGACGGACAGTACCTGCGTCCATGACATGCATGAGGAAGCCAGCCGACTCTTTACTACTTCGTCCACTGTCGTACACACCCAGGGTAGTGCACACCTAGTAGCATGCACATACTCCGCTGGGCTTTACGGTAGCAAACATGGAAGATTCGGATGTGGAAGTTATCATGGAAGTCATTCGTGTCTGCTTCAGCCATCATCGGGCGGGGTTAAAGTGGGCGGACGACGCACTTGTTCAGCTAGCCGCATGGAGGTCAAGTTCAACATCTTTCAGGCATCCGTTGTTCCGCTGGTTCGCATATTCACAGCCACAGTGACGTCTGCAGAGCCGCGCTAGAAGGCGCGAAGTGCTTTAGCTAGAGAGGATGAGTAGCACTCTGAGAGTGGTTAGTCTCCTTAAGTACAATAGGAAATGGCTACTAATGTCTTGTGTAACGTGCGGTGCGGGCCGATCAGGGAATCTGGAGTCACACTTTTGGTCAGAAAGGGCTTGCGTGTGTGAAGGTGCAGACTGAGTCACCGGTAACACCAAAAGGCCGCTGAGGTCAATATTGCGCAAGATTCGACAGCTTTGGTGCTTGTTTCATTTCACTTCCATCACCAAATCGAAGGAGATGGATGCGCTCTGAAATCAGTGCCATGCAGCCCCAAGGAGCGACCATCATAGCCGTTCCGTTCAGCTGGACAAGGGTGTAAGAACCATTGTTGCTGTCAGAATGTGCGAAGCTTTACCGGAGTGTGATTAATTGACGAATCAGACGCCTCGATTTTCCGGTCAGACGAGAGCAGCATCGCTGGGTTTGGAGTGTCAAGCGATAGCCTGCAGGGTGTCTGCAGGATGGGCAGATAGCGGCTGTCGGCAAGCAGGTCTAGGCTCAAGAGCTCCAAGTGCGATCGATGAGTCTTGAGAGAAACAGACGGTCGTTCCAGTCATGCTCGTGCGCCCTCCAGCATGTAGGTGGTATGTGTAACCATGAAAGGGCGCAGCACTGTGGACGTCGTGGTGGGGCAGACTGGCCGACACTGAGTGACCGAGCAAGCACGCTCCACACGATGCAAAAAAATATGGCATTTGTGCTTGCTCGTGGCGTCACATCTGCATACTTGCGCAACTGAGAGGAGCCGCGATGTGTAATGCCTGCTCCGCTGTGGCAGTGTGAGACGGTGAGACGAGAGAGGCTGCGCAAGAGAAGTGATGAGAAAGGCGGGCCCTAGGCTCCAACAGTCATAGTACTGTGGCTGATGCCTCAGGAAGCGCAAGACGAACAGGGTAGCAAATCGCGCCAACACTATCAACGTGCGCGAACGAAGAAGCCATCGCGGGCGGAGTGTCAAATCAGAGTGCGGTCAGAATGGCAACTGACCTCTCCGCGCGCGCAATGGAAACGCTTACGCTGCGACCTCGAACATGTTTGCGCATCGCGCTCAGAATCCGAACCGGGCGGCTGCTGGCGCACTCCTTGGCCTGACATCCGGTCTGCCTGTTTCATGAAGCCCAACTTCACCAAGTCCGCTGCCATCTTTAGCCAATACTGGCGGCAACCGTTGGACGGCCTTCTGACCTCGATGCCGGATGTCTCTTCCTCCCCCAATGTTTTTGTCGTCATGGGTAGATAAAGTTGACCGCCCTCGCTAGTAGACCCACAGCTTAGCCCTGCTGATGGGCGCCGCCAGACAAGGGCATGCACCCCTGCCGCCTAAAGATGCATCGCTAGCTCAGGCTGCCACCACCCATGGCAGCATGGCTGCGGCCACCAAGACTCGATAGAACACACATATATTTGAATGCTCCCGCACATACCATGAAATTTACCAGAACAGCTATCACCACCGGTTCAGCACTCAATCCCAGATTCTGAATTCCAAACCACCAGGAATCCACAAAGTCACTCTCGTCCGGGAGTGACTTCATCAACGTCTCTGTCTCCACTTGGCAACAACGTCACAACGGCGCCCCAGGTCCGGTCCATTTTGAAGAAAACAAGCACATCCACAATGCCTTCCATCATTCGACACACCATGCCTACAGTTATCCACTCCAAGCCCGCTTCCCCTAGGAAGGAGAGGGTCTTGTTTAAGTCCGACCCTGTCCAGTCAGTCTCGCGTCCAGTATCCAACACAGAAAGCTGGGCACTGTATGACTTTGAGATGCACGCCCGGAAGTGCGCCTACTGTCATGATCCTTACGAAGTTCACCGCCACCACGAGCAACTCTGCCAGCTTGGACACCGTCTTGCTCAGGACGTTGCATCCTACGTCTACAACAAAGATGGCAAAACATTCTCTACCAAGGAAGAGGACCACAAGGTCGTCCAGGTTGAGATCCCATCCAACTACGTTGAAGTTGCCGGCCTCCTGAAGGCAATCGAGCGCAGCTTGCGTCACAGGTCACGCCGACCATTTGTCTCTATGGACTCCAGCTACCACGTTGCTCCCCGCACACCGAGCCTACCTGTACGACAGAAGTCGGTGAAGATCGACCAGGAGAAGCCGAGGTCGTCTAAGTCTACACGTCCGCGATCTGGCGAGGTTGTTGACTGGCCAGACAAGGTCGAGATCAACAACACCAGCTCGAGACGCGGTTCTCTGTATGAGGAAGACCTTGCAAAGAAGCGACGTAGCGCCAAGTACAATGTTGAGGTTCGGGAGCCCTCTGCTCGTGACCTGCGCGAGCACCGCCTCTCTGGCTACTACCGCTGAAGCATCACATGGACCGTATGATGTACACTAGAGGAAACACCCTGACGAAAGTTTGGTACGCCAACAACCACTACCACCTGCCACAGCAACGGCGATCTGCACAGCACCGCCCACTGCGAAGGCTCCGCACCGATCTGCGACGACCACTGCACGAGCGCACTGCCTTACAGTCTTGCTTCATGTTCAAGCTTTGCTGCTATTTTGGACACACGAGTTCGTGCAAGGAATTGAAACCACCCTGGAAAGGGAAATAAAGGTTTTCCAAGCACATGGTACACTCCACATTTAATGTGTTGAGGGGAGGATGGATGACGAAGATGATGATGCAGGAAAGCCATTAGGTCTTTAGTTCAGGTATAATTACGACAAATACGTTTTATGAATATAATGACTTTAACTCATCACTTCTTGGCCCATCGTGCAATTCCTGTCCGTAACGCAGCTTCCGTGATCCACGACGTCACGTTGCCACGCTTAAAATAGCCCCCTGGTCCACAACTATAGCCAACTTATCTGGCTAAGGAAGCAATAATTGCAACAAAATCCTTATGGCGCCGTCATGGTATGGTAAGGCAGATCGCGCAATTCAGCATGTTGAAGGTGGTGTTGCTCTGAGACAGTATGACACCCTCCGACCGCAGCCCAGTTCCTGTTCCTGCGGTGCAACAGCTAGCGAGGTTGAGCATCGCTCATGTGCCAGACACATGTTAACAATCATCCCGGTTTGACCAGGCATCAGCTCGATCACCTGGCTCAAGCCCGCGAATACGAGCACCAGCTCTTCCAGGGTCCATATTCTGCCGACTGATTATGGGCCGTTCCGCAATCCTGCGCTTTATCAGCAGCCTATAGGTGCTGCTATAGAGGTCTAAGGGCTGCTTCAGAGGTCTAGAGTTGCTGCGCTCGTCATATCAAGACTGTCAAAAGACTTCCAAGGCACAGGCTGACTGCATACTTCCTCTTGCCGTTGTGGGAAAGAGTGATGTCGACAGCTTATCTTGGAGGCATGGCATGTTGGGACCACGCGGAAGGCGGGGCAGACGTCAGGGTCCACACCTGGCAACAGCCGAACATGAACACCACAGTTACCCTGCCTCAGAGACATCGATCTTGACATCTACGATATGCATTGCTGTAGGCTTACTCAGCCCATTGATAGGATATTCTCCGTCTCGTCTGCTCGTCGTTGGATCGCTACCCAAATCATCGGATTCAAGGATGGACACGTCGCCTAGCAGGCCAGGATACCGTTGCTGGCAGAATTCTGAGCACCGGAATTCACCCTCCGAAGCCTCACGATGCCCAATGTCTATGCGTGGCATGTTTGAAACAGCAAAAACGCGCGTTGATCGTGTTTGCGCATCTTTACTATTACAAGTCGATCAAGTGAAGTGGCAGTTGGAAAGGACCGAGGGACGCGTGAGAACGCGTAGTGAACGACAGATGGAGGTACTTCGGCGCGCGTCAATTGGAGTGAGGCGATGGCAACGTCTGCGCACAATGTGATGATGCTTACGAACCGTCAACATGTTCGCAGTGACTACAGTATGCAGGCTATGCTGCAATTGCATTCAGCAAGCCCCGGGACCAATTTCCAGAGCCCAAGACTTTTACTACTGACGGCACCAGTAGCCTGTGGGTCCGGTGCTTCTCCAGCGCACCAAACAATGTCAAGCCGTGTCAACCCATCAGTTCAGGAACACCATTGCAGACACGCCGCTAACCCCGCGACCAAAGTGCTAGCCGCGATACATACAGGGTTTCAAATGCAGCTGTGGGTATTATTTCCCATCTTCACCGACTCTCACTGATTGCCCAATCTGCATGCTGCGTTTTGCACGCACTCCAAGTGGGTCACCGGTGAGGCGGATGGTCCACTCCTGACTGCTTCTTCGTAAACAATGTGTGTTGACAGAGCTTATGAGGTGGACCTCCGGGCTCGCCCGCAGCCACGCCCGTCGCAATCCACTCACTTGCAAACCTGAAACGCAAAACAATTGCGTGTCTTGACAACTGTCGATGTAAAGCTGGGGCCCCCTCTAGTACCCTTACTGTTCTAGAAGACTTGCGCAATGTCTTGACCGGCTCTATCCTGGGACACCACTCCCGTCGTACTGTACAGTTTACGAAAATCCCAGGATGACGCCGTTACATCACTGCCAAACACAAGGCTATGCTCGCTTGCCAAATGGCAGAAAGACCGATCACGATTGGCCGACGCAGTCATCACGCTGGTTTTGAAATTGCGATTGGTGTTGCTGGGGAACGCTGGGGCGCAGCAGCATCGAGGGAACGCCCGTTCAGCCACTTTGCAAGCACACGTGAGAAAGGAGATTGGTGGTGGCTCATGTCCGTCACGTCTGCCGCAGATGACGTTACTTAGGGTTTGTTGATCGAGTCTGGCCACCTGTCGTCTGATCGTCCGAAGTCCGAACGGGCGTTCGTTGATGCTGGCGGTTGGCAAGATGAAAGATTGGGGGCCGACATGTCACGTGGGAGCTTGAAATAGCGACGGACGCTATGGATGATCCGCGACCTGGAGCTGTGCCGCAGGAGTGCGGTTTCCATCGTTTCGAGGACATAAGTGTCGACGAATTGAAGGCTGCTTTTCTGCCGTTTGAGGCTTGCGAGCAAAATTAGACATCCGCGTTTTGAAGCTTCGCTGACGACACAGCTTGACTGGACAGTGTTCGGCGATATCTTGAGTCTGGTGGTCATTGCAGTCGTAATAGAAGCGCCACGGCGAAGTCACGGCGACAGTGAACCTCAGCTCGCTCGTAGGAGTGTGGTTGAACAATACCTTACAAAGCGCTCTGTAAGGCAGGCTGACAAGCGCCAGAAGTCTTCAATTCGCGGATACAGTTCACCTCGCCACTATGTGCTGACACGTAGGAAGTAAGATCTATTCAGTCGTAATAGAAGGCACAGTGATCCAAATAACGCCGAATGACGCCAAACAACTCCTTTGTCTCTGCTGCCCGTGAACTGGACAGCATACGCCTGCTCACACCATGTCCTCGCCGCCACTCGGTCTCTCATCAGCGCTGGCTCTTGGCTCACCAGCATCATCCAGTAGCGGCGCATACCCATTCTTCATCCCTTCTCCCCCTCCAGACCCGAAACTGTAAGTCTTGCCGAACTGGAAGTTACCAATAGGGAAGGATAACGACCCGCTTCGACACTGCGGGCAGCTCATTGGATACGTCTGCCCTCCGCGAAGAGCTTCTCGGAGCTGATCAAGGACAAAGTAGAGATGTATCAAACTAATCAAGTCAGCGCTCTAGGTCTAGTCTCGGATTCGAAAGCCAACCCACAAATTGCAGATGATAAAATTGGTCCCATAGGTCCCAATCACCACCCCCCGATTACTGTGTCTCCAGCCCCCAGTCCCCATCAGCACCCACGCCAGAATCAGACAAACCAGTAGCCCAGTTCCGATTACGAAATCCAGTATAAAATGGAACGGCGTCCCCGTTAACCCTCCGGCCTGGCATCCGCATTTCCTCTCATTGGCAAGCAGCAGCGCGGAATACGCAGACGAGAAAAAGAGTGGAACGAGCCCAATTGCGGGGTTTACTTGCTCCAGTCTGAGGCCTGCGATGAGGAGAACGAGGAAGGCGGGAGGGAAAGTGGCGAGGGAAATGGCGCGTAGAGCGTGGGGGGTCGATTTCTGGAAGATTGTGAGGTTGAGCATTGTGTTGTGGTTTATTTATGCGTGGCTGGATAGTGCGAAGTTCAGTTATTTGACAATAGTAGAACATAGACGTTGGCTATGTATATACAACACGCTATCAGGCAGCAGCTATCAAATAGTCTTAGGCGTCCTATGTCTTCCCGGCCAGCATGTTCGATTCCGTGCCCCCAAAGGCAGATCTTGAACCGCTGGCACTTTCTTTAGAAGAATCACCCACTCTCTTGCACTGGATTAGGAAAAGGGCGTGCTTGAGGGGAGCCTGCGGGCTGTAGATCGTAAACGTGTTTGGGCGCTTACTGACGCGGCGGAAGGCGGAGCCCCGAGATGGGCGGGATGCCTCAGAGGCGGTGCTGAGCGGGTCGAGGGCGAGGCTGATTCGGACCGGGTAAGTAAGCGCTAGCACGCAACATATCGATTGTAGTTGCTGGAGCTTGACATCTCAAAGTAGTGACTCGCTGCTGTGCACCACATGAAGCTTTTTATTCCGAATACTTTGCTGCAATTGACGTAGCGTTTGTGAGCGCAGAGTTTACATCTCTCGGCTTGGGGTGTCTTGAGCGGCACCGGTAATCGCTTTGTACAGTTCGAGATCTAGAAAATACGGCAGTCATTCTGACATGTTATGACATGGTGTTATTGTAAGTGAGTGGACGCAATCCAGATGTTGACGCAGAGGTATTTTGCACACAAGATACGATGGTTAGCAGTGACCTGGACCGGAAGACCTGCTAGATGTAGAGTCTTTACCTGCAAATTCCGGGAAAAAAAAAATATCGAATGAACTAACAAAGCATTGGGGCGGTGTGAGCGATGCTGCCTGCGGATTTGTGCTACTTGTGCAAGGTGTGTCCAACCGTTGCGTTCGAGCGAGTAGGCTACGTGGTTGTTGAAGAAGGAAGTGATTGCCATTCTCGAGACACGATTTTGTTTGTCTACATACCTGTCAATACCTGTCAAGCAGTATATAGGGTTCATTTTACCTCAGGCATAAGCTCTGTCGCCCTTTAGGTAGCAAAGACAGTGATGGATCATGCGCTGTTACAGTAGTCAGATAGATGTATATGATCCTCTAAGATGCTGCTGTATGATTTCACAAAGTGAGCAGTCCAGATAGAAGAAGTTTCGCCTTTGAAAACTCCATAACATTTGCATCGGGGCTCTTGCCCCGATTCTGCCAAACCCATCTATAACGCCAGGCCATATGCTGTGTATAATACATTCACTGTACGCACAGTATTCGTACAGCTCCTCCTCCTCCGCGCTCTCTCCTCCGACCCCGTTTCGTTCCTTCAGCATCGCTGAAGATGCAAGGAGGGGGCTAGCATTGCGTCGTTCATGCTGCCCATATCCGCCAGCTTTTATCCGGACGAAATGGGCGCGCTCCCACTACGATCACACCAACGCGGTCGCGATACATCGTTGCTGCCCAACCACCGCTTATTTCTTTCCACGCTTGGCTTCGAGGAAGAGCACCTGTTTGCGCACTGTTGCGACGTTAGCCTGCGCTCTTAACACAGCTGTCTTTCGGACCCATTGTCGCCACTTCTGCGCCAGCCATGCTTCCCATTCCAACCCCGAAGCGCCCAACAAGAGCGAAAATGCGCGCAGCTCGCATGTGTCAAGTGCTAAGAAAAGGCCTGTGGAGGGAAGCGCGTACCGATGGGATCGTATTTCAGCATGCTGAGCGGCTGGTGCGCACGCGGTCTTTGCATCGTGCGGTAGTACCCTGTCATAGCCATGGAGATGAGGCGCACCATGATGGTGCGGGACTTCGCTGCAATCCATCTAGTCAGCTTTAACCCTCGATATCCGAATTTGTGGTGGCCCTGGTCGATGGAGGAGCAATGAGGCCCGACTTCCGAGACCAGAGCTTCATGGGTACGGCGAAAAGGCGAATCGGGGGAGGCTGCGTACCTTTCTTGGCCATGGCGACGTGCGATTGCGGGGTTTGCTGGCAATGGCGCTGTGGTGATGTTGGACATCATGAGGTTTCCGCTCGAAAAGGGCTTGGCGGCTCAAGGGCGTGGTCGCCCAATCAGAAGCGAATGAAGACCGCAAGGGCCCCGCTTTCTCCCGGCGCCACACTCGTGTGGCTCCTTGTCCCGCACCAAGTGTTACAGCAAAACGGACGACTAAACATGATGGGGTTTCTCAAGTATTAGAGGGAAACACTGTGAGCGGAAGTGTGCTACTGAGGTCACAGTACTCACCATATGTTGATGAATCAGTCCGGATCATCTACACCACTTGCTCACACCAGTCTCCTCCATCGTCTCTCTTGTAGCCGATCGGTTTATTTCAAGAACAAGGCGTTGGAAGTCCCTCGTGCCCTATACGTCTCCGACTCCCCACACGGCATCGGGTTCTTCCATAGAATATCTCCAACATCCCAAGTGTCTGGGAGTGCCAACCCCTCAAATCAAGCGTCTTCTCTTTCTTGACGAGAAAGACAAACCCGCGGCGCGCAAATCCTTGGATTCACAGCGGACCACATTCTCCCCCCTGCCATCGCCATCCCTAATAGTCCGCACCCCAACCTCAACAGCGGACCCTTCCAATGACTCCAACCCTCGAATCCATCCACAGCGCCTTACGTGCAGCGAAAGCCCTCACGATAGCTTCCTTCAACGCCAACATGACCCCGAAGAAGGAGCCGCAAATCCCCGACAAGTTTTTAGAAGAGCAGCAATCTGGGAACGCATTGCTCTCACGTCACAAAGCAGTCTACGATGTAGCAGCAACACGTCAAGAAGTAACGACAGCGCAAGAGAGAAAGGAGAATAATTGATAGCAAGAGGAGCGGAGTCATGAGCCTTTTCTGAAAGCTTGGTCAAGATGTGCCAGAACGGCGTGTACCCGAGACACAGCCAGCTCCGAGGCAGAAGTCGTTGCATCGACGCCCGTGGCTTGCTTTCCAATATCCACGGTCCTCGGCATTTATAGGACAAAAGATCTACTGCCTGGTCTTCTATCTCTTGACGATGCCCAGAAGCATTCTTACTCATGACATTTTGATCTGGCGCAAATGTCATATGCAGAATTGATTACGGCAACCCTGAGAGACTGAAAATGGACATGCGGCTCCTCAATGGTTGGGATCAATCGAAAGCAGACTATGCAGAGTAACATCTATATCGTTGAATTGCTCTGTGAAACTCTACTGGGATGCATATGTTTGTTCATAGTGGCACCACCCTGCCTTTCCCTCAATCAACCCGGAGTAGCGCAATATCCGGTGAAACTTTGCCATCCGCTCCTGAACCATACTATAAATGCTAATATTTGTCGAAAAGGCAGCCATGAAATCATATGTTCCGATAGTCAATGCGTCACCCGTGTGTGAGAAAGGCAGTGTGTAGGCTGTCGGCTTATGCTCCATCGCTTGTGATTGAAACCCTCCATAAAGCCGCTCCGGTTTGCAAAGCATGTCTCGCATATCGATCCCTCGCTGTCGTCGCGAGCGAGTATTTATGGCTTGTCAAGCTCTTGGTTGAAGCGCTCTGAGTATTGGCTGGCTGATACGATCTTAGTGACGAATAGCAAAGTCTGTACCCGATCCAAACTGACCCTTACTTTGTTTCCGCCGATTAGACTTCGAGGCTCGACCGACATTTCTCTGAGAATCGGCTATGAAAGGGTACTGACTGCTCGTACGGTGAGACATGGAGCTTTGAACGCCGGTGACATCGGTGTTTCGGCCGGTTGATTCGGTACGTGATGGCACAGATGATGCGGAACTGTTCGATGCCGATGAGCTGCGCTGACCGTCGGGCTGCGCAGAGTTCCTGAACTTTTTGAACGAGCCACTCTCCTCGGCGCCGACAGCAGACTTTCGTTTCTGGCTTGAAGCAGTCTTATCAGCGTGTAGAGGATCATGATGTCTATCCATTTGTTCCTGAACTACATCCCTGGTACTCGCAGTACCGGCAGACGCATTGCCAACATTAGAGACATGTCGGGAATGCGTGCTCACCAAGTGTTGGAACTCAGGATCGGGCTGGTTGCGTCGCCTTGATACTTCAGGGACTGGCGGTCGCATGATCCTCGATGCTGTATTAGCTTGAGACTTGGGCCGAGACTGCGACAATGTTGTTTGAGCATCCGAATCAGTACTAGATTCTGCTGTTTCCGGAGTCCTGGTCGCGTAATTGGACGATACTGATTTCTTCGAATGTGTACGCTTTGAGTTTGACATTCGCTGGAGGGACTGGCCCATATCTGACAGCTCTTCAGAGGATATTGAGGACAACTCGGTCCCAGTGTCCTGTTGGGGTTCGACGTTTTGTGTTTCGGGAACCACTTCACAGGCACCGAACGTACCTTCAAAATCTTGCGTGTCAGGGACATCGTTAGCGATCCTCTCAATGGCACATTCGAAGTTTTGTGTCTCTGGAACCAGCATGTTCTCGTTGCCACTCAACGAAGATTGAGCGTCCTGATCTTGAATCGATGCTTGGGTACCGAACCTGCTCTCAAACTCTTCTTCGAAGAAACCATCCTCAGTACTATCTCGCCCGCTTTCATGATGGTCCAATGTACCGATGATAGACCCACCATCACGAGAAACGACTTGTCGGTGAGAGTGTTTGATATTCATCGCTGAATTGCTGTGCCTGTCGACTTTCTTGCGCGTCTTTGCCGTCCGCAAATCTTGAGAAGCGCTGAACATCTCGATGGCAGACTCAGATTGCTGAGAGTCGGGATCAAGAGTCTTGCTTGGTGGTATTTCAGCTGCTCTCAATTGCTTTTCGGTTTCCTGTCTTATGTTTTCAATCCTCAAGTCAGCATCTTGTCGACAAGCTGCCATTTTCGATTCTGCATCCCGTTCACAGGTTTGCATGTCTTCTTTGCATTCGTCAATGAGTCGCTCACGCTCCTTCTCGTGTTCTTGCATCAGCTTCTCAACCCTCGACTCGGCGTCCTGTTGACAAGCTGCGATGCGTTCCGTACAGTCAGCCTCGGTTTCATCGCATACTTGCCGAGAGTACTTGACGAGGTCGTCCCACTTCTCCTTTGTCTTTTGCAAGATTTGCTCGGCACGCTGTTTGGATGTTGCCTCAGCTTGTTGAAGTTCCTTTTTCAGCTCTTCTTGTGCCTTCTCCGAGAGGTTCAGCTTGGATTGGAGTTCCTCAATCTCTGCAGAGTGTGTCACATTCATCTGTTGTAGCCTGGCATCCATGTTGTCCCGGTCTTCCTGGAATGACTCGTTACTGGCAGCGTTCGCAGTCTGGAGTTCGTGAATTTGCTCTAGTAAGGTCTGACCCTTGATATTCAATTGTGTCTCCACGTATTGCGAATTACGCAAACTCTCACGCAGCTTTTCCGCTTCGGCGGTGAGCCTATCTCGCTCCATCTCGAGCTGCTTGTTCGACTGATCTGCCAGGCCGAGCAGGTCTTGTGTCCGACCTGCTGCTTCGGTCATGTCCTTGTTCTTCTGACGAAGCATTCCGTTGGACATCTTGTACAGGGAGAGATCGCAGGACGCTTTATTCCGCTTCATCTCGGTCGAATCAAGCTTGGATTTTAACTTTGTCATGTTTCGAAGTAAATTGGCGCACTCACGATCCTTGTTCTGTAAACTGGTAGTTAGCTGTTCCAAGGTTTCTGTTAGCTCATCGACTTTGAGGAGGACGGCACTGCGGTATTTGCGAAACTCTAGCTTTTGCTCGCGGAGAAGACGCTTTTGTTGCTTAGTGCTATTGTCTGCTAGCGAGATTGCCTCCGTTCGCTTCGACAATTGGCCTTGGAGTTGCATCACCGCCAATTCAGACTGCTGTCTCATGTCATGCTGTTTTTGAGATAATGCCTGAAGTTCTTCATTCCGCTTCTCCAACTGAGTGATCTTCGACCTCGAAGACGTGTCGGCTCGATGAGATGTGTCGATCTGCTGCTCTAGTTGTTTGTTCTGCACAGTCTGCGCGTCCAGCTCCAATCTCAGCGATCGAACCGTCTCGCGAGCCTTATTATCGTCGGTGACAACCTGGAGATGTTGCAAAATCTCTTCTTGTAGGCCCTGAATTTGGTCCTTAACGGACCGGCGGATAGACTCTGCCGGGGAGGGTTCGTGTTCGTTCCTCACAATCAAAGCCTCAAAACCTGACTCTATCCTGCATATCGTCAGAAAGTGAGAAGGTACAGGGCTTCTCGCACTTACCGTTCGTGAAGAGAACGCAAAGTGCTCTCGACTTTCCGGACATCGCTATGTGTTAAGACCGGATGCCCTTGAAGCTTCTCCAGGATAGATAGACACTCTTTAGTGGTGCGGAAGCGTTCGTCCTCGTTTGAGACGACCTGGAAATCTGTGCGTAGGCTGGCAAGCGCTTCTAACAGGGCCGTGGATCCCTCCTTTGCCTGAATTTGCATGTTGAGCACAGCTGGCAGGAGGCGATTCTCGAGCTCGATCCGCCTATTCTTCTCTTCCTCATGCATAAGTGCTCGCTCTTCGAGCTGCTCTTGCAACCTGCCCTCCCTCAGCTGGGCTGCTAGGTAACAGGTATATGTTTCTTTCGTGACATCCCACAACGCTTTGTGATTCTTGGACAAGATATCGACAGTCGAGTCGAATTCGACCCTCAAATCTTCTTTCTCTTGCACGACTTCATCAATCTTCGCTTGTAGCGCCTCCTTGGCTTGTTCCTCGGTCGAGGCCACTAATTTCCTCAGCTTCTCGTGATCCTTTTGTAGACCAGAAACGTATTTCTGGTGTGATTTCGCGGTTTCGGCAAGCTTTGCATGTTGGTGTTTCTCGCTGTCTATTTGACAACGCTGTTCTGAGATTGTGGTTGACTGATGAGAGATCGTTTCTTGGAGCCGAACATTCACTGCTTTCAGTTCGGTAATTTCAGATGAATGACGTGATTCGATTTGGCTTATCTCAGCAAGGCAGACGCTCCGGAAATTGCTGAATGCGGTATCAAAGTCAGCCATGCCAGGAAGCGCTGGATGGCCCGACAATATCTTTGGGCCACCGGAAGCGGACTGGTTCTGCTTTCCAGATTTGGTAACACGATTTGAATCCGAATTGTGCGATTTGCGAGGTGGCGTTCGATGCATGCCTGCTTCTCGAGCTTGCGATTTCAACGTTGCACCTTGATCGACGGTATCAGTAGCCGGAGGCGTCTGCTGTCCATTGATATGATTCTGAATCGAGTTGGCTGGTGGAGGAAACTCCGTGTTTTCAGATTCAGGCGCAACTGGACGATAGTGTATAGTGTCATCACTGATTTCTTGAGCTCGTTGCGGCAAGACATGCTTGCTATTATGACCACGGACACCACGAGATGGCTCATATCCGGCTAGAGTCAAGAGTAGTCCGTCTGGAACCGGCTCGGTGGCTGTTGCCTCGAGTTGTGCGCGTTGTGTGACTTCAGGCACGGAAGACAACTCTCTTACACCGTGGGGTGCATTTTCTGGCACCGTGTTTTCATCAGACTGACATTCAACAATCAGTGAAGTGACATCCTTGACCGCTCCGGTATCGCCCTTGCCATACTCTGGATCGATGCCGGCTATCAACGAGGAAGCTGAAAAGGTACCTGGAAGTACCTTCTCCTGTCTCGGAGGCCATGGGCGGAGGGGTCCCGAGAGCAACCTCTTCCTACCTTGCCTTCCATTTTTGCCGGTACCCTTCTTCAGGGAGCTAGCGAGATGCGGCCTGGTCTGTATATCAGACTTGGTGGAAGGTTCAGAGTGTGCTGGTCTGTTTGCAGTATCAGTGCCTGTGTTTGTCAAAGTGGTGGTCGCTTACTCAATAGCATCTGCGCTCAGATCGACTTGTTCGGTAGCTCCGCTATTAAGTGGTTCTTCGGTCTGAGCCGGTGGCTGACAGTCTTGACTAACACTACGAGTCGAGCTGACAACAATTTGTTCGGGCGAGGAGCGGTGAGTGACGGTCATGTTTTTGACGATAGCGACGTCATCTGCAGTAACGTTAGCCTAGTTATTGATTGTCATGAAGTTCATACCTTGTTGTGGTTTGCGTTCTTCTGCAGATTCTACAGACGGTATAGCAGTGTCAGGCTGAACGCATGGGCTCGAGGCTGGCGCATCTTTCTGTGATGGAGGGAATCTGGTTGATGGCCCTTTATCGAATTTGAACTCCAACGTCTTCGCCGAGCTAGGCCTTGTGAGGCCAAAGGTCCGGACTGCTGAAGATTCCTCGGAAGATGCGAAGGCGCTGATCGACGACTGGACTGCACACCTGTCCAAGGTAGCTTGGGTATCAGGGTCAACTTCGCAGTCTGCTTCGAGATCTGAATCACAGGAGGCGCTGCTAGCTCTCAATTGAGCTTCTGGAGCATTGGCATCGCTATCACAGGTCTGTTGCATGTATCTGAGTCGTGATGGCTTCGAAGCTTTGGTGTGCTTTTTGCCCCCCAACGACTCCGTCATGGCGGGCATGCGAGAATCCGACCGAACCCAGACCAGCGGTGATTTCAACGAAGCAGAAATGCAGTCAGTAAGGAGAAATTGATTATCACAAGGTGAAATGGGACAGGGAATGCGAGGAAGGGGATATAGAGAAAGGCACGATGAGGGAAGTGGGGTGAGGCATCTTCAACTGCGCTCTTTCCTGGCCAGCAATGAGGCAGTTGCAACTCACCAGTGCCTTCTCTGAGGCATCATGGCTGAACTTAGAAAAGAACACCATGCGCAACTCGCGACAATCGTAGCGCAATGCAGGCTCGATACAGACCTGTACTGGGAGGTGGGAAGACCCACGGAACGGGAATCATCATGTCTTGCACCAAGATTCAAGCCTTCTTCATATGACGCAGCATCGATTCACGCCATCATTATTTCCTTTTCAGCCTTCGGGCGCCTGGCTTGAGCATAACGCAATGGACCGCTGCTCGGATGAAATGAACACTGGACAGAGACGCATCTTACCACATAATCGATATGCTTCGCTGTCATGTACTATCATTTCTTGAAGGACAGGTACTTGCATGATAGCGCCAGATTGTGCCCATTCGTATGGAGTTCGACAGAGCCGCTCGCATTTTCTGCGACGGCGCGACGCTTTGCACAGCGCGACGATGCGCCCAGACGCGAATTCCCACGGAACAATATGTAACAGCCTACAATGCGGTCGCGAGTTTGAATCTATGCAAGGTCTTGATAGCAGATACTGATGTCGTGGTGTTTTCCTCTGATGGCAAACCTGAAACACGTAGAGTGCACGGCATATATAAGTGCCGGCTATGCGGCGGTTGCATGAAGCACCTGACCAATCAGCAGTCACAGAGCCCTAGTCATCACATTCCTACGCGCCGACATGCACAACGCCTTCACCAATCCACTTGGCTTGTCAGTCCAAGACCTGCCCTTTCGACGCCAATACCCCTATAATTGGCAGCAGGTATGAAAAAATCGCCGGCCACGACCTTGGTACTTTGAAAATCGTACCATGTTAGGCGCCCGCAGCTCTCCCCCCAGCGGGGTAATAAGCTGGAAATAGCATCTGCCAACGAGGGCACGAGTATAGAGAAGGTTGGTCTGCCTGACTTACTGACCGTGTCCCGTCCTGATCGAGTTGATCTCGCAAAGTTCACGCGACCCTCGCACCACCTTTCCCACATCCGCCAGCGTACCACTCAGTCCTTCAGAATATCGTACCTGCGTCAACATGAGCCGAGCTCTCCTCTTCTCGCTGTTACTTCCTCTGCTCGCCCTTGCTCAGGACTCAGGATCGGGCAGTGAGCTTCCTCCTGCCGGGTACAACGGCGGTTCAGACAACCCTCAGGATTCAGATGATGCTGGCGCGGCAGGTTCGTCGAAGGGTGCTTTTGAGCTGTCGTCTGGGGGGCTTGTAGCCATCATTGTAGTAGCTGTTATTGTCGTCATCGGTGGCAGTAGGTTTAACCTTGTCTGATCTTGGGCAATAGATACTTATCAAGTTTTAGTCGGTTCAGCGACGCTTTGGTGGTTAGCAAAGAAGCGCCAGTGGGACGTTCGACAGTCTATTCGTCGTGCTTCTCGCCGCATTACTGGTCGCTCAACAGTCGATGTTAGCAAACAGAACCGCCAGAACCGACGCACCGGTATTCGTCTCAACTCACCGCCGCCGGGCAGGAATTCAAAGCCCAAGCAAGAACACGACCTCGAAAAGGGACTTCCTCTATCGAGTAAGGAAGGCAAGACTACTACGACTATCTCAAGCACCAGCAGGTAGACACCGTCTTGATCATGCTCTATGTCTGGCCACAGGGTGGAGCGTCAGGTCTTCCTAATCATCATTCCTGGGACACCATGCATGGCTCACTCGAGCCCAGCGTACCTGCCACAGCTCCTCGTCAAGTGGCAAGGGTCATTATGAACCACAATTGTATGAGTAGGGAGTGGATGAAGCGGCTTGATGCATGCTATTTGCCTCTGCTAGGAGGATTTCGTTTCTTTCGATTGTATTTGTTAGCGATTATGATATCCACGCCTACTCTAGATCTTCGATGGCGTATGCGCAATAGACGAAGGGATCACTATAAATCAATAAGAAAGTCGCCTGGCTAGTTCCAAGCACAATGGCTATTCCATACTACGAGCACCTCCATCTCCGCGAGACTCGAAATATCACATGATCTGGCGACGCGCTAAGAAATGGACGCGTCGACCTGAAGTCCCCACTTCGACAACCACAACCGCAGCTCCACACACCTCAACATGTCTACACGTAGCCGACAATCACGCGTCGGTGCCACGCCAAGCAGCAGCCGCCGTTCCGTTGCAGCGACACCCGCTCGAGGGACCCAAGATGCCCTTCCACCGTACAAAAAGCCCTCCCACCCGCTCGACGGCCCGGCACAGCACGCACTGCGAGAGTTGAACGGCCAAAGTCTGACTGCTCTCAAGAAGCACAACAAAGATGCGATCACCCAAATTCGAAGCAGCGCTGAAGGTGTAAATGACATGCTGAGCGAACACCAACGATACTTCGAAGCCCGCAGTAAGAAATGGGACGCTGGCAAGAAACTGGAAGAGAAGGCAGACGAGGAAGCCATCTATGCGGACCTCAAGCAGCGCGTCGAGGACGCAACAGCCAAGCTCGAAGAAAGCATGCGCGCAGTCATCGACTCCAGCGTCGCGGCCCAGCGCATCGAAGACACGCTTGAGTGGTTGCGCCAGGCAGCCCCACGGCAACTCGAAGAAGAGTACGAATCGCAAATGACACAACGCCAAACCCAGCGTCGCCAGACACAGGCCAGTGACATAGACTCGGACGAAGACATACAAATGGACGAAGGCCCAACCCCAGGACCCACCCCTCTCACCACGTCGATCGCCCTAACCGGCAGCGTCGACATGTTCCTGTCCCGCATGTCGCGCGAGACGGACGCCTACACCTCGCAATCCCTTACCGCCCGCTATGCCCGCCACAACGACTACCGCGACTTCCGGCGCGTAGTCCACGACGCGCGCTACGGCGACGAAGGCCCCGTGCTCGCCCACGAAGACACCTGGTTCAACGAGACAGGCGAGCCGCAACTGGGCGTCACCCAGCGCCGCGGCGGCGCCTACGACAACGACTCGGACGACGACCTCGTCATGGACCGCGCCACTATCAGCACAAAATGCCCCATCACCTTCCAGCAGCTCAAAGAACCATATACCAGCACAAAGTGCCCGCACACGTTCGAGAAGACGGCGATTCTGGGCATGATCAGGACGAGCGGGACGAGGTTTGGCCCTGGTGGTTCGAAGTCTGTCACTTGTCCTGTTTGCGACCAGGTATGCCCCCTCACAAAGTACCTCCCCGATCATATCCCCAAAAACTAACCCCAGACCAACAGCAACTCTCCGCCGCCGACCTCCGCGTCGACCCCATCATCGCCCGCAAAATCAAACGCATGCAACTCGCTGAGCTGGAAGAAACCCAACTCGACTCCGACGAAGACGACAACGACGACAGCGACACCAAACCAATGCAAGCACCCCGGGCCTCGCATCCACACGGCCGCGCTGGCTCAAACATGCAAGTCCCGTCGAGTCAACAACCGCCGCGAAGCTCGATTATCGAGGATCACGGGGATCCGAGCGATGATGATGAAGAGTAGCTGGCAGGGTGAAAACGTGGGGAGAGTGGATGAAGTGAGTTTTTCGATACCCAGGCATGTCTTTTTTTGGAGTTGGGATGCTGTTAGAGCGGGCATTCTTTCTGCGCTCGAGAGAACTGCTTAGTCTACCCGGATACATGGAGCTAATGGCCATATTGAGCGTGGCTCTATATGCGATTCTGTCTTTTCCATGTTCCATGATACCAAGCATGGATGCCGCAGCAAGATCAGCCGCGACGTGACACCCCGTTTCCGCCTCTGGACGGGGACCGGGCGAAGGGCCCAGCGCCCGCTCTGCCTCCATTAGGCCGTGAGGGAGCGCTGCGCTCACTGAATCACACAGAACCGTTGCGAAAAACCCTTGTCGCAGCACTGCATGAGAAACTCAGAAACATGGATGTTCACACAGTTGCATTACGTCTGCGAGCACACGCGCTATCTACTCAAAAACGGCCCCCTGGCTGGACCCCTCAACATCCAACAACAACACCAAAACGCCAGCCGCCACCGAACGCCGGGGAAGCTCCGTCTGCACTCGAAATGGCAGGAAGAGTGGGGGTATGGGTACGTCGCTCTCCATGCGTTGAGGCTCCCTCGTCCCTGTCGATGCCTTCACGCTGCGCCGCTTCATTTCCTTTCGTCAAGTACGAATTGTACGGGATTGAGGCTTCATCTACTTGGTGATGAAGCCGAGGTAGTCGGCGACTATGAGTGTCACCATTCTGTTCTTCGATTAGCTGCTGTTTGGAACATCCATTCGTTTGCGGTGTGGACTTGGATTTGGACTTACGCGTGTGGCGCAATGCGGATGTAGTAAGTGCCGAATCCGCGGTAGAACCTCAGTAGGCCCTCCTCCTTCGTGACTTTCTTGAAGCAGTCGAACATGCCCTTGTACGGCAGCGAGCCGTCGGGTGCACGAGTCTGCTTCTGGAGCCTTGTCTTCATGAAGTCGAATGGCAGAGAGAGGAACGAGGCGAAGAAGCCGGCGATGGCGGAGGCTGTCAGTGTCTGGGATCGGGATGAGAGGCTTGTGTTCTTGAGTTGCGACTTGGCCTCGCTGAAGAAGGCGAGTTGACCGAAGTTGAGCGCCATAGCACGGACGACGGTGGGATAGCAACCTGCCCACAGACGCAGGACGCCTTCATTTTTACTGATCCGCATCAGTGCGTCAACGACAGATGTGTAGTTTGCCCGCTGGGCAGCGGGCTTCATGCCGTCCGATTGCATGCGGATCAGCGCCAGATCTGCTGGATTGCCGACGACGGCTGCGAGACCACCAGCCGCCAGACCGGCACCGGCTCGCTCTTTGAAGCCTACTGTTGTGCCGTTTTCCTTCGCGCGTACTGACAGCCTCTTCATGAATGTGTCGAAGAAGCCGAGGCGCGCGGTTGTGTAGACTGCCTGTCTAAGCAGGCCGGCACTGAGACCGGTATACAGGTCCGTGACTTTCCCGGCAGCCACGATATCCTTGAGAACACCGATGGGTGTGGGCTTGGGGCCAGTTTTGGCGCCTTCTCCAGCAAGCTGGAGACGGACCTTTACCATATCGACAGGCTGGATGACAGTTGTAGCTGTCATGCCTGCTAATCCACCATTTATGAAGGGTAGTGCTGCTCGCATGAATGGGGTGTGGAGGAAGTCGGCTGTGGCCTTCTTCGGGTTCTCTGCTGCTTTAGACATCGTTTCCGAAGCGTCCTTTAGAATTGTTTCCGAGCTTTGTTTCGCGTTCTCAAGTGCGCGGGAGGCGGGCATCTTGAGGCTTTGGGTAGAGGCTGTTGTTGACATGTTAGTGTCGGTGACCAACACCCAGTCGTGAATGTGCGAGTGACAAATGACAGGCAGCCGATGAGTAGAATAGATAAGCAAATGCTGGAATATGTGTTGGGCGGGTATGAACTGTCGAAATCCAATAACGGGCTGCCGGACGGGTAACACCAGTGAATATATCAGTCACCCGCGGGAGCGCTGAGTGCACGCCCAAGACACCCCGATCCATTTTCCGGCGTTCCTTTTCCGCGCCTATACACTATACAATACCAAGCAGAGCCTCATGGCGGTTCGAAGCAGTCCTCACGGTCGTAGTGTAACGGCCGCGGCCGTGGAAGCTAGGCGGCTACTTCATTCGGCGGAGCGCGAAACTCGAAGGCTCCAAGGCCCGGTCCTCAGAATGCGCGTCGCGTTTCCACGTGCGGCACCAATCATCTCTTGTCCGACAGTACCCGCAGGACGGTGTAATGCGTGAAGAAACAGGCTGAGAGCTGCTGCGTACCTATGCTGTACAGTGCGGAGAGCCTGATCCGCGCTAACGACGGAGGGGTGGGGCGCGGAGTGGAAAACGGTTAGGCTGTGCGAGTGTATGCACTTCAACGACGGGAGCGAAGAAGCAAGCAATCTGTAGAAGCAATTGCGAGAAAATCAACGGACGAAGCTGCCAGTAAAGAGATGTCAGGAGTAACGGAACTTCTGTCACGATACGCGTCGTGACATCCAACTAGGCGGTGCCTGGATGAGGGGTCCTGTTGCTCTTGAAATGCGGGGAAAGCTGGCTGGTACCATGAGGTACAGCTAACGTGATGCAACCAGTCAAGATGTGAGCTCGACAGCGGATTGCCAGACTTACACCAATAGGATGAAGCCTATTTCGCTCCGCTGCTGGTTTCGTTGTCTCCTCTCGCTGGAACATGCTGCTTTGGCTTGTGACAGGCTGTGCTGTCGCGTGTCACTGGGCATCTCGGCCTCAAAGCAGATCTGCTTCTGAGACCGCAGCTGTTCGGCAACACGGAGCTCAGAGCTGCGTGATCTGCAGGCACAATGCTGATCACACTGGTGGCTGCGACGCATGCAGGCGATGTTGAGGTTTAAACGCCCCGAGGTTCAGCGCTCAAAGTGACGTAGGTCTTGCACAATTTCCATAGGGAATGACATTCAACACCAAGCTGCAGACATGCCAGAATGATACAAACGTGGAAGGATTGTCCAACCACATATTGATTAATCCTGGGGGCCTGCTGTCGCATAGAAACAGCTCAATTCAACTCGCGCAGCCTAACAGCGAATCAAAGCAAGTCTGGTAGTACTCCTCGGAGGTCTGGAGCTGTACGCAATCTATGCGTCGCCATATCAGATCAAATTCGTATATGCTGGCATTTGTCGCAAACAAAGGTGTTGACTTCGGCACGACACCAACTGAGCTCATTGCGCATCTGTCCGCGCCTCGCTCACAGCCTTCTATGCTTTGTTAAGCCGAGGAGAGATTGAATCGTATGACGTGCATACAAGACGCGCTGCTGATTTGTGGATACTCGGAACCATTGTCTTGTGCAAACATGTGCAAACAGCTTCGATGCACGATGAGGCTATGTCGATGCTGATGTGCGGGTAGTGGAGGGCGATAACAGCACCCGTAACCACCCGCGGCCGAGATGATCCTCACCGACATCAACACCTCGTTCATCATCTTTACCTGGTGAACAGCGATGCCGATATTTTGAGCCGGGGCGAATGAAATGCCGTGATTACGGCCGCTGGTGTCCAACTCGGGATGTGGACGTCGTTGTGGCGGCGTGTTCTAGTGCTCAGAAACCTCGCCATTCGATATGTTGTCATCAATATCTTTATCGAAGCCGAGTACTTTCACTGGATCTCTGAGACGACTAACAATCTATTTCCGATTTCCACAGCAACAGTATAACGAGGCACGCCAGAAGAGTACATCGCTATCGGCCGATGAGGGAGGTGATCAAACAGCCACAATACGAGCTGTGAGAGGTGTGCTGAGTGCTTCTTGATGAAGAAGCAGTCCTCTACTGTTTATATTGCTGTGGCTAGCTGTGGATTATGAACGACAGAAGGGTATGGTTGCGGTATGGTAGGGTACGGTGCGGCATGCCACTGCCCAACGCAATTCTATCATATGGAGTTCGTCGCCATGGACTGCTGGAGATAGGGCACGACTAACCCCCCAATATCTTCCTCTTTAGATGTTGAACGACGTCTTTGGAACACTAGAACGCCAATGGTGATGTCCAAACTGGCGCCGGACTACTTCTTGGCCGCAAGTACAACAAGAACAGGCCAACAGACATCAACCCTAGCACCCGGACCTCCCATAGTGATCTCCAACTCTGTACATAGCCTATGGTACTCATCGTCCTCGAACTTCTCTGGGTCGAACATGGGCATGTTAACTTCTACTTACAGGTCAGTGTGCGCCTCTGCCGGGTGTTGCATTACCATATTGCCCATGACTTACTGATGAACCTCAAAATCTCGTCCAGCGTCCACCGCTCACCCCAAAAAGAGCGATCAATCTCAGAAGAGACGTTCTCATGCGATCCTATACCCAACGAAACAATGCTAGGATCCAACCCCCCAAGATCGGCACTGTAGAAACTCATCTCACAGTCGAAATTGATCTTGCTACGTTGAACATCGCTCCAATCCTCCTCACCGATGGCAAGATTATCAAACCAACAGTGCATGTTCTGCGTGGGCTTCAGCCACGCATCTTCATTCCCCTTGACCAAAAACCCAAAAAGATGGTCCGCCAGCTCACCATACGCCTTATTTATCTTACTGTTCAACTCCCCCGCTCCGTTCAGGAAATGCGGCCGCCCATAGAACCACAACGCCAGCGTACCACCAGGCTTCAGCACCGTCTTCGCCGCCTCCAGATAGCGTGGCATATCCATGAGCGCAATCGCCTCAGCACAACTCATGAAATCTACAGTTGCTGGCTTGGTATGCAGTACGATGTCCTCGCCCAACGCCACTACGAAGCTGGACTTCTCGCGTTGCGAAGCGGTCATGCGTGCGCTGGTGATCTTGACGTGCCCGGCGTTGGCGTCGCTTGCGACCACGTGGGAGAAATGGTTTGCTAGTGAGATTGCTACTTGACCGGGTCCGCAGGCGATGTCGTGGGCGAGATTGAAGGCGCCATTGCCGTGGTTGCGGTGGTAGGAAAGAACTCTGTTGTAGAAGTTTGAGGTGTGGTATTTGGGACGGGCGGCGAGGTAGGTATCCCAGTAGGAGTCGTTTTGGGAACGGAAGAATTTGGTGTCGGTCATGATTGTGGTTCTGGTTGTGGACGTGTTAAAGAAGCGCGTGGAAGCTGGTCGATTTACAGTCCATGGTTAAAGTCTCTGCAGGAACATAGCTCATTGCTTACTGCCTTCTCCATGATAAGGACCAATTACCTGCTTATACTGCACTTGGCCAGCTCCGACGAGACACCGAGCAGCTTTGAGAGATTCAAATCAGAATGAGCAAGCACTGGATGCCGCGAATCACCAGTCTCTCTACCTACCTAGGGCTCCACATGTCGTTGATGTTCACCAATCAAAAGATTAGCTTCAAGGATCCCTGCCAAATCTTGCATATTGCTCGGTGTCTCGTCGAAGCTGATAAGACACAGTATGCATTTCCTGGTCTTTGTGATTTTGGCCCATAGCCCCGGAAAAGCTCTACGCTACGAAGATTTTGGGAATTGATTTTCCATCTCACGTCAGACAAAGAAGTGGTAGGAAGATACAGCTTGATGATTACTCTGCGATCGCAACTCAGCATTGTTTTCCTAACGAGCCCCGAATGCAGCAATTAACGATGTAAATCCGTCCAGCCTTAACGCTCGTTCGGGCTCCCAAACATCAATGCACATACACCGAGACACCGAAAAGAAACAACAAGCAAAAAGAACAGTTGACTCTCACCAACTGCTGGAAAACCAATGTTCAAGTAAGACTTATCTCATGCTTAAAAGACTTTGGTTTTACCCAGATTCAAAGATTTTGGTTTTACCCAGATTCAAAGACTTTGGTTTTACCCAGATTCGAACCGGCGTGACGCACCGGTGACCACGTTTTACAACTCCACTGTCCTGCATTGATCTATGATCACAGCGGTTGGTTGTATGGGGTCTCCAGACCATGCTGAAGCTTTGGTCTGGATCGATGTTGAGGTTACGAATTGAGAAGATTGTATAGAGGGTTTGGTGGCGTGAATCTCCTTCACCTGCGGCTGTCCGTTTAATGTGCCATTCTTATTTGCGATTGGGGGTGCGCGTTCTTTCATTTGTGAGAAGGTGATGCTCATAGAGCTGGTGTGCATCTGTCAAATTTGGAAGTAAACAGGTGATTAGCAGGCTGTTAGGCAGGAAAACCATGAAGAGGTAGTAGTGGGTTACATTATGTGCTGTCTATTGCGTTCATACACTACTACCGTCCGAGCTCTTCTCTAAAGCTGCTGCTGAAGACTACCAAAGCCATCAACAAAGTACCCCTCCAGCCCCTTGACACCCTGGCTAGTCCTATTAGCCGGAGGCTGAGGCCACTTCTCCAGAGTCTGCTGATCTCCAGTCAAGGTGAAGTTCACCATCGCCAGCGGTCCATTGTCGATAAGCAGACTGTAGTCACCAGGGTAGAGCACCTTGTTGCCCATCTCATCAACCCTGGCAAGACTTGCAAGTGAGAGGTTGAGTGTCGCGGTATCTGAGCATCCACCAGCGATGTTGAACAGACGTTGGTAGGAAACGAGCGACTTCTTAGGCTGAGGTGAGGGTCCAAAGTTCCCAGCGATGAAGCCGAGCGCGACGTAGTCAGACGCGGTTTTTCCGGTGTTGGTAACGTTGACTTCTACGGATGCAAAGCTGCAGCGATCGAGGTTTGTGGAGTTGATGCTCGGGCATGCTGAGACTAGGTCCGAGATGGCATAGCTCTGATTCAGCTGTGAAACCTGGGCGGAGAAGTTGGTGTAGTGCAGACCATAACCGAACTCGTAGACCGGGGTGTCGTTGTACCACTTGTATGTGCGCCCTGGGTTATTCTCGCCGGGGCGCATGCCCATGTCTGTCATAGGAACTTGGCTGATGTACTTCGAAGGGTACTGTGTCTGCGGAAGACGACCAGCGGGAGCGGCCTTGCCAAGGAGGATGTCAACAATTGCGGTTCCGCCATCCTGACCGGGGTATCCACCCCAGAGTAATGCTGAGACACCAGGGTTGTTGGCGATACGCGAGGAATCGATCTGCCCGCCACCCATGCTCACAACGATGACGGGCTTTCCGGTATCTGCCAATTGGCCAATCACGTCAAGTTGTGCACCAGTCCACTGCAGCGAGGTGCGGTCATGACCTTCCTCTTCGTCGCTGTTGCTGATACCTCCAACGTAGATGAGGACGTCGCTTGCATCCATAGTGGGCTTGAGATTGAGCCAGCTGTTCGTAGTTGGATCGCCTTGACCTCCAGGCTCACCACCAGCATAGTTGACAGAGACATTTGCTGCTTGCAATGCATAGAGTGGGCCATGGAGGTATGTCGATACACCAGCATAGTTACCTAATATCGTTAGCCGCTTAATTGCGAACGTCTGTAGCTATAGGACCTACCAAGAAGTTGTGTTGTAGCATTCGCCCAATCACCGAAGAGACCCACAGATTGTGACGAACTGAGTGACAGTGGCAAAGCACCGTTATTCTTCAGCAGCACAATACCTTCTGTTGCGGCTTTCCTGGCGAGTGCTTGAGAAGCATTGGTTGCGACTGCATCCCAACCAATTTGCCTATAAGGCTGGTTGTCGGGCGAATCGAACCATCCCAAGCGGACAAGCGATGAATACTGGCGCACCAAAGCCTGATCCAGTGTGGTTTCGTTGACCAGTTTCTGAGAGAATGCACCCGGTAGATGACTCTGCATATACGTGCCACAGTCAAGGTCAGTGCCGGCAATCAGCGAATCCGCCACAGCCTGCTCGCGTGTGGCTGACCACTCGTGTGGAAGGTAGACGTTCTGGATCGCATCACAGTCAGAAGTGACCCACTGTTCTTCGTTGGTCCAGCCCCAGTGTTCACGCAAGATGGTCTGGAGAAGGTAAGGGTCAGCACATGTGGGTACGCCGTTGACGGCGTCTACGGTAGTGTTAGCATTTGCTTTGAGCGTGTCAACTTTTCGAGAAGATAGACTCACTGTAAGAGCACATAAAGGCACCGACGTTCGCCTCAACACAGGCTTGGAAGGGAGCCAGATAATATTCGACGAGATCTTGCTGCGAGATCTGAACATCGTTTTGGTATCTTAGGTTGCCGTTCCAGTCTTCAATATCGTAGCCGGCAAAGTGCTTGCACGTGGCTACGACACGCTTATAAGGGTCAGTCGCTTCACCCTGGAGTCCCTGAATCAGAGCTTTGACGTATGACGAGAGGTGATAGGCGTCCTCTCCAGGTGTCTCCTGGCCACGGCCCCAGCGAGGGTCTCTGAATGGGTTGATGTTCTGTTTGCGAATCAGCTGCTATTCCTTCTGAAAATATAGGGTCAGCGCTCACAGGTGTCCAGAAGTCCAGGCCAGTACGATTCGCATTGTTGAATGCCCTGGCTTCCGTGGAGATGACTTTTGCGACCTCAGTGATGAGAGCGTCATCGAATGCAGCGCCCATCAGAATAGGCTGAGGGAAGGAAGTCGAGTAGCTGTACTCTCCAGAGTCGCTGAAGTTGGTGTACGGTCCGGCAATGCCGTGCAGACCTTCGCTCCACCATTGATAGGGTGGTATACCCAGACGCTCTACACCGGGCGAGCCGCTTGAGGTAGCATTAATCTTCTCCTCAAGCGTGTAGAGTGCCACTAGAGACTTCGCGCGGTCAAGCGGCGCTACTTCAATTTAGCAAAGTACTTAGATTTTCGAGATCTCAATCAGACTCACAAGCCGAGGGGTTGCAAATAGTCTCGTTCTTCAAAGGGCCATCAGTGCAATCTGGGAACAGGGCATAGGCACCTGTTGCCCACAAGAGCGCCAAGTAGTGGTGAGAGGTGTGCATGATGGTTGTCTGCAAGAACCTTTCTCCTTGCTCCAACTATAGTCAAGGTTGCCGATTGCCTCTTATGTCAATCTAAATAGCCGTGGGCAGATGCTGTACCTCAGTTCGGGCCCTCAACCTGTACAAGTCGTGACATGCGTACGTCATGGTTTGTGGTAGACGCGGCTCAACATCGGTGACGGTGCCGTCCACGTCCCAATTGCCGGGTCATCCAGCGGACTTCTGCCCGGCACTCGGCTGCCAGCCACAGCCGTTGCTTCGCTCTCTTGAAGGAGCTTTTCACAAGGTTGAGGCTCCGCATGCGGGGCCCCACAGACGATGTGAGGGGCTGGCACTAGTGATCCTGCGCGTGGTCTGATTGGCGTGGCTTTCAGCCTGAATTGGTGATCGACATGGGGAAGTCACCACCGCGGAGGATCGGAGTACGGCACTGCTACGATCCTGTGAGGAGTTGTTGATGGTTTGTAAGACATACGGGATGCGCGGGGTGTCACATCGTTCGATCAATAAATCAAGCCATCATGGTTGCACATCTTGTTGGAGAATCTCAAGAGCAAGGCGCCGCAATGCTCCACCGAGATTGTCGCCCAGTAGTGTCGGTGAAAGCCATACGCACGTGATTTTGCGGTTATAGACCCAAGCGGATATGGTACTTGCCATTTCGGCATTGTCGGATTTTATATAGTCAATCGCAGTCGGCCATTAAAGATTCAGAGAACCCTTTCTTTATGATTTTGAGATGCTCAACCTTTCTGATCCGAGCTATGCCATGTGGCCGGCGCGTAAGACGCACCTGCTTCGACCTACGCGGTTCTGCATAACATGTGCATGCACACCAAGCGTCCTGTGCAAGGAATTGCCTCCTGAAAGTTCGGAACAACCACTTAGGATCTCTGGAGAATGGACTTGGGGTTAAGTAACAACTAAACACAGTCAACAAGATGTAGCGCCACCAGAAAGAGCTCTGGACCCAACAAGGCAGTGTCAGAGGGGCTTGAATTCCTCATCCAATTGATCAATTATGCATTGTGGAAGGGCTGCTGGAAAGACATTGAAACTTGTATGCCGAAACATACAATGGCTTGGTTGGATAAGAGATGAGGCTAAGAGCTGAGCCGGTTCGGTCGCACAACTGTTCGATGAAAAGCTTAACCTCAGCCTCACGGTCCAGCGGCACGCAACTCGGCAAGTCGGACTTATACAGTAGGGAGAGACATCATCAACAAACCAAGGACCATTCGCCTCATGACACGAAAAATCTGAGGCTTTGAATGAAGAGCGCTCATTCCTTGTTTCGAGACTACTGGGAAATAAACCGTTATCGGGATAATCTCACCACAGGGTGATGACGCACCCCAGATGTTATCCCGTTCTAGCGCGCATCACCTCCGCTTTCGTTAGCGTTTGAGACCTGAGGATGCAAGTGCATTTCTGTCGCAACGCGTCGGGTCGCTGCGTCGGCACATGATGATTGTCGCAGAATGATCTCTTAAGGTCTCGAACGTGCACTGCCAGCAGACTCTTTTGGAACTCCGGAGTAAATTGGTCTTCTTCGGAGAGTCGTATCTAGGCAAAACAGGCGAAGCTTGGTCATCGCAGGAGATAGGGTCCCAAGCGCGCCGAGCGAGTTATATCCGAGTGGGTCTGCGGCAGACATTGGTGATTTCGCGCGAACGTCAACGCTCAGTAGCCATCCTTCACAGTCATTCAGCCCTGTCCATAGGACATATTCGTTAACAATAGACAAGGCACAGCTGCAAAGATGCGCTCTTCTACCAGCAGCAGCGACGAATCTGTCGAGAAGGAAATAGAGAATTGCGCATCGAATATCGGCGAAAATCAAAGAATTGCCTCCATGGACAATGACGAAGAACGGGCGGTGGGACTTGATGGTATCGAGCGTTCAATGCCAGAGTCTGCACCATCTGGAAGACCGAAAAGTAATACAAGAAGGTCGCAAGACAATAAAAGCCTCAGAAGGATCGAGTCACATCATTCCAGAGCGGGCCCAGACGGCTATACCTACAATGACGGGGATGAGAGCCGCCAACGACAGAGCAGAGTCAAAGAGGGCGTCGTAACTCCAGAACCTTTCCTGGTGGCATTCGACGGTGATGCAGACCCCGAAAATCCGCGGAGCATGTCTACTTTGCGCCGATGGGCGATAGTAATCATTTGTGCTGCTAGCTCGCTCTGTGTGTAAGTCATACCTGATTCTCAGGCAAGCCACATCGGGTCGTGCTAAGACCATCGCTCAACAGTACCTGCACATCTTCGCTATACACGTCTACGTATCGCCAACTTGAACCCGAGTTCGGAGCGTCTCGGCTCCTCTGCACGCTCGGGCTTTCGACCTTTGTTGCAGGACTAGGTAAGAGTAGCTGAAAAACTGAATCTGGTGGGCTTTCTTTTTAATAGTATCAAATAGGTGCCGGTCCAATGATTTTAAGTCCACTCTCTGAGGTACGTCTCAACATGCAGGTAAATGCATGGTCAGAAGTTAATTGACTTACAACTTGTAGTTCTATGGTCGCCGACCGATCTACATTGGATCATTTACATTTTTCCTGATATGGCTGGTTCCATGTGCTGTCGCTCGTAACATAGAGACTATGCTGATTGCAAGATTCTTCGACGGACTGGCAGGCTCGGCCTTTCTCAGTGTGGCTGGTGGCACTGTGGGGGACATGTTTGCTAAACACGTAAGTCATCACCTTCTTAAGCAAGCATTGTGCTGAAGCTGGCAAAGGAACTGTCTGCTCCGATGATGGTGTACACCGCTGCACCGTTCGTTGGACCAGAAGTGGGGCCTCTTATTGGCGGATTCATTGTTGAGAATACCTCGTGGCGATGGTAAGTGTCGCAAGACCCACCTTGTGTTGTTGCACTGCTTGTGTGGGAGCTCGTCAATGTTGAAGGGCTCCACCATCCATGTTGCTTTTTATGTCGTTCACTCGCATGTGTTGGTGTAACCATCACTAGTGCCGTCGGCGGCTCTATGACGTGAAGCCGTATACTGATGTCAAGCAGGTGCTTCTATGTGCTCATCATCTGGTCTGGTCTTCAGGTGAGGCAGCGTGACACCACCCTCCGCAGTAAATTTATACTGATACTAAGCACTAGCTCTTCTTGATCGTATTTTTCGTACCTGAAACATACCATCCAGTCCTGCTGCGCCGCAAAGCTATACGTCTGCGGCAGGAGACAGGCAACCAAGAATGGATCGCACCTATTGAGAAACTTGACCGATCGATTGCCAGAACGGTACTATGGTCATGCATTCGTCCGTTTCAACTTCTCTTCCTCGAACCAATGGTCAGTAGAAAGGTGTCATGTGTAAATCTATTGGTGGACTCACACTCGTATTCCAGTGCCTCAGCCTTTGCATCTTATCTGCAATCTTACTTGGAATCCTGTACCTTTGTAAGTACCGCGGATCCCTCCGCCCTCCATGGCTAACAGCCTGCAGTCTTCGGCGCCTTCCCCTTGGTTTTTGGCAACAATCACGGGTTCACCGTTTCCCAAGTGGGCCTTGCCTTTTTAGGCCTATTTGTCGGCATGCTTGCAGGTGTTTGCACCGATCCAATCTGGAGAAAGATCTATGGTAGGCTCGTGCGACAACGTGAGGCGCAAGGGGGCGAGCCTGGAGGGTCAGAACCAGAGTTTCGGCTCCCATCAACGATACTTGGCGCTTGGGTTGTCCCAATTGCACTTTTTGGTAAGTTGTTGCATGTCAGTGACATTTAACATGCTTCTAATCACGTTTCATGCAGGGTTCGGATGGACCACGTACTCTTCGTAAGCAAATCCTTCTGGAAAACATGTTGAGCTATCGCTAACCTTAGTTGCAGGGTACACTGGATAGGTAGGACAAACTCTGCATATTATCATGCTGTAATGTTAGCTGACAATGACACGACAGTCCCAATCATCTTTTCTGGTATCTTTGGTGTCGGGTAGGTCTAAGATGTTTCCAGAGGTTGCAAGTGTCATCGATAACCGAGTACTGACCACGCCTGATGGCTTAGTGTAATCTGGGTGTACTCAGGAGTCTTTACCTTTCTTGTCGAAGCAGTAGGTGTCACCCAAATCGGTCCTCGACCTGATGCAGCCATTGACCTCGCCGACCAGTACCCTGTATACGCTGCAAGTGCCCTAGCCGCAAACTCGTTCGCAAGGTCGTACTTTGCAGCGGCATTCCCTTTGTTCGGTGTCCAGATGTACAACAGTAAGTCTTGCTTGTAGGGCTCGATGAAAGAGCGGTCACTAATTTGGAAAAGATCTTGGTTATCAATGGGCAACATCCTTGCTCGCGTTCCTTGCACTCGCTATGGCCCCGTAAGATGGACCCAATGTAGTGGATCTGGTAGTCGCTAACGCACAGAAACACAGATTTCCTATTCTCTTCTTTCGATTCGGCAAGCGGCTCAGGGGCAGCAGTAAGTTTGCATCAGCGTAGGCGGGCCGCCTCGTCGACGCGAGGTGTGGCGGAATGCAATAGAAGCGCCCTAATAATAGAGAAAGTGACACGGCACGCATGCCGTCATTATTGAAAGCTGCATTTCCACGTGAGACGACATGAAGCAGGCCGCCTGGGCTTTTGTGTAACTTTATTGGAGCGCCACGAGGGCGGCCACGCCTCATCAAAGGACTGTGGGCGCACGTTAACAGCAGCGGTTGCGGACAGTGCCGTTAGCGAGGGAGGGCACGAACGTGGCCAGCAAGCCAGTAGTTCGGATATTGAGACATTTCACGGCACACAGAGTCTTGCAAGTTGCAAACAAGGAGTGACATGGGGCGTCCAGTGGTGATGAGAGGTAGTACAAGACCCACGGAGGCTTGCCCACTAGCCATTCACGAAGGCCTGCCAAGGCCGTGATCGCAGAACTATACACATGCCCGTAGCCGAGCCTCGAGGCCATGCAGTCAGGCGTAGCGGCGGCTGTTTGCTGTCTCCTGCGTGATGCAGCCTCACTGAGCACGAGGGAGGCTGTGTCGAGGACGCGGGACAACAGTTCGCAACGAGACGAGTGCGTGGAGGGTCGATGAACGACACTTCCGTGCACAAGGTTCGAACCGTCATGGCATGTTCGGTTGTAGGGTGGATCTACCTACACGTGAAAGGTTGTTTCTCTGTCAAAAGATGTCTCGCTCGGTAGCGCGGCATTTTATTGGCACGAGCCCTCGCTAATAGCCGGGAGGCCCGAGGCTGGAGGTTTGCCTTGGCCGGGAGAGCAATGGGCCCCAGTGCAGAGTGCAAAGCTCGTCAGCGCTCAGCCAATTGCGGGGAACCGCATTTCCGCGCAAACACCCTACCCTCGTCATTTGACGACAAGCACACGCGCGCACACACGACCAGCGCCCACTGCCTCGAGTCGCTGCCCGGCCACTCCAGTGCGCCATCAGACCCTGGAGTATTGGATTACTCGAAACCCAGTCCGGCTGTTCCCCACCCAGCTGCTGTTGCCCTGCGATCGCTGTTGCGTCGCTGCAGCGCGAACCAGCACAGCCCTCGCCCCCCCAAGCGCCGTCCCACAGCGTCGACTGCTCCTTCCAGCGCAGCGCAGCGCTCCTGCCACGCTCGATAGCTCGTCCCCACCCCAGGACAGAGCGTACCTGTCTCACGGCCTTGCCACCGCGTAAGCGGGCCTTCAGTCACACACAGCCAGCTTCCAGCAGCATGGATAGTACGTCTCGGTAGCATTCTGCCATCAAACATGCGCTCGCGGCCCTGTGGAATGCCCCCTCGATTGCATGGACCCCGGCTCTGTACTACCACCGTATTGCTCCATACCTGCGCGCCGGATTGAGCGTGCTCTTAGAACGCCTTGACGCTGCGATCTTCATTGCCCGGTCCTCTTTTCCACTCGGCCCCCGTGACGTACATCTATTGGGCGCGATTGTGTGCCACGACAGATTTGTTCGAGCAGCCAGCGCACGCGTGACTTCACCACGAAACACGCCGCTGGAACGCCGCCATCTGTGCTCTCGCTGAGACATTGGCTGAACCGTTATTCCGGGTTCACCCCCGAGCGCACCAGTGACGGCTACAGGCAGCGCTAGACGTGCGCCTACATTGCGCGCTGTAGAACACAGCATTGACCGTGCGAGGCTCCAGTCCAGCCCACATTAGCTGATATCATGTCGTCCCCGGACCAGGACGATGCTTCTCCCTCGCCGGAATTCAGTGGCGACTACGACGACGACATGGCTGCCGAACAACAGAATCAGAAAGAGCAGAAGGGCGAGGGAGAGAAGAAGGATCCAAATAGTCAGCCAAACAAGAGCAATGCCAAGGATCCCTTGAGACCTAGGAGGAAGAAGGCGAGAAGAGCATGCTTTGCTTGCCAGCGCGCACATCTGACATGTGGTGAGTACAGACAAGAGGTTATAGTCACAGTAGACACAAGACTGATTTAAGCAGGTGACGAGCGACCTTGTTTGCGATGTGTGAAGCGTAATCTTGCCGACAACTGCATGGATGGCGTACGCAAGAAAGCAAAATATCTCCATGATGCCCCCGATGGTGCCCTCATGCCCGGTGTGGGTGGCCACTATCCCTACATGGACGGCAACAGACCTACGCCACTGCCGACACAGGATTCTCAAGCTGTTTCAATGGCACAACAAAATAACCACTATGCTCAAGCCCCACATCGGCCATTCTATCCACCTAACTCGGCCCCTGCACCAAATTACAATCAACAACAATCTCCCATATCGCCACCTTATCAGCATTCACATCCAGGCTCTGTGCAGAATGCCACGACAACAATGTCGCAGGCGCAGCCGGGGCAGATGCAACAATTCGGCGGACCATTATTCGATCCAAGCGACCCTGCTCTGTTCAACTTTGATATTTCAAGTCTCAATTTTGGTAACCATTATGGAGCGCTGGAATTTGGCATGCTCGGTCACATGTCATCTGGAGCTGCTGAGACACCTCCGAATGATAACGGCATGATGAATTCACAGCAGCAGGTCAATATGTATAATCCACAGATGCAAGGGGGCTTCGTCGACCGCTCACAGGCCTCGATGGTCCCTATGAATTCAAATGGAATGCCTGGCGACGAATGGCAACAGCCAGGCTCCCGCAACGGTAGCCTTCAAGTCCAGACGCCACACGGGACCCCAACGACTGGTTCTGTAGATCACAGCAATCACCGACACGATAGCTTGAACGGCCCGCGCGCGTATGCGATAGGACAAGGGCCTGCTAGCCAACACACAGCTAGCCCAGCATCTACAGACGCAAATTCGACATATGAAGCTGACAACCCAATGGCAACAGCCGCCTTCTTTGCTAATCCACACCAACCACAAGCAAATCGATCCCCAACAATGAACCGGCGGCAACAGGAGGGTCGTCAATCGAACAACCCACTACAACCAATGCAATCAAATGGCATTCGGAAGCGCCAACGTGATACTAAGAGCATTTATCACGGCATCACAAAGCCTCACGACTACGTGAAGGGTTTCCATAAGCTCTTCCATCTGATTAAAACAAAGTACTCGCCGGCTTGGACCAAGCAAGCACAGGAGTACGTCCAGAATTTTCGTGGTACACTTGTTCATGTGCACTCGACGCTTGAGAAAGAAGATCTCATCCACCAAGAGAAGGGCCTCCAGCGGCACTTAGTGACTCTCCAGGAGCATTTTGCGGAAATTGGCACTCCATTCATCATCTGTCGCAGGTCAGGAGAGATCGTAGGCATGAACAAGGAGTTTACCATCCTTACTGGGTGGAAGCGCGAGGTCCTACTTGGGCAAGAGCCAAATCTCACGGTCAACCAACACGGAGACCGTGACCCGAACCAGTCAGGACTAAGTACTCGGACTAACACCACGCCCACCATCGCTGCGCAGCAATCGGAGTCGGAGTCAGATCCCGTCAACATCATCCAGCTCATGGATCCCAAGAGTGCGCTGCAGTACCTTCAGCGGTTCTCAGAGCTCGCGTATCAGGATCCCGGTGGTTTTGCGCACCAAAGAGTCAACATGCTCCGGTATCAAACCCAAGCCGATATTGACCGCTTGGCGGAGCGTGAGGGCAGGAGGGACGAGGAAAAGATCAAGGTAGAGGGCACAAATGCAGGGGTGCATCAAGGCGAAAGCGCAATGCAAAGACTAGGGGCAAAGAAAGGAATGGTAGACTGTATGATCTGGTGGCATATCAAGCGCGACGTCTTCGATATGCCGGTGCTGGTGTGTATGAGTGTAAGTCTCAAAGACCTGGATTTCAAACTTTCTAAATGCTGACGACTACTCAGGTCATGCCAGTGCTCGACAAGAGCCCGCATTAAGGACGACGTTTCCACTGCTCTCGATATCTTCCGAGTACCCTTTGAAGTCGCGAAACGGCTTCGTACGCAACGCAATATTGTCGCGCTTATTTTCCAAAGATGAATCACATCTTGTCATCATCTATTCTCTTTTCTGTGGTCGTGCAGTAATCCTGGGTAATGATTAATGGTTTCGAAAAGACGGGCTCCGAGTCACACTCAGGCGTTTACGGTGGTTCTATGGCATATACTTAGGATACCAGACGGGTTTTAACATTCCTCAAGACTACCTTTTATTCAGCGCAGCACGTACATGCAAATTCACAACCGCCTTCCTCTATTGCCCCATGTGTATCGTTGTCCGTATGTGTATCGTCGTGAGTCTTATGTCTGAACCGAAACGAAACGTTCCCCGCAACCCCCACCATCTAGCTCGGCAACGCGCTCACTGCAACCTCATCCGTCTGCCCCTTATCCCCAGGCACGAGCTTCACGTTCTCCGTCTCGTCGTCCTTATCCCCCTGAACACTCTTCTCCCCAGTAACCTGCCCCTCCCCCTCGCCCCCCTCCCCCTTCAACCACCCATCCCCCCTCCACACCTGATACCCCTCGCGCTCCAGACTCCTCTGCGCGACCCGGATATCCTCCCTAATATCCTCCACCAGCGCATCCTTGCTCACATAGTCGTATTCCGGCCTGATAAACCCCAGAATTATGAGACTCAGCTCCGCGCCGTAGAAATCCGAGTCGAAGTCCGCGAGAATGTGGATTTCGATGCTGCGCGTTGTGTTTTTGTAGTATGGGTTGTAGCCGATTGAGAGGACGGTGGGGTACACCGGGGAGCGGGAGGTGCCGCTGGTGGTGGGGATGGTGGAGGGCGGGTAGGAGAGGTCGGTTACGGCGTGCGAGGAGGAGGATTTCGCGGGCTTGGTGGTGTTGGGGGTTGTGAGAGCGGGGATCGTGGAGTGGTCGAGTGTGCAGAAGCCATAGTAGATGCCGGAGTCAAGGTCGGAGTGTCCGTTTATGCTGAGGCCTGAGAGGGGGATGTTGGCTGTGGGGATGCCGAGCTGGAGGGGAGGTTAGTGTTTGTGTGGTGGATTGGCGAAGGGGATATGAGGTCGTACCTCTTTGCTGCCGCGCCCGAAGCCCTTGATGACGGGTCCGCGAAGCTTCAGTGGGAAGGGTACCTGTGGGGTGTCGGGCCCGGCGATGGAGTCGCGGGGACCAGTGGGGCGGACCATTGTGCTTGGGTTGGGGAAGTATGGAGGTATTGCAGTAGAGATTGGGGATTCTGGAGAGGTCTGAAAGGGTTGTCTGCCTGGCCGAGTCGAGATGAGGTGGTGGTAAGCTTCCAGCACTTTCGCAATCACGGCATCGCGGGATTGGTGGGGCAAATCTGGACCCTGGGGATCGGAGCTCGGAGGTTACGTCAGGATGGACTAATATCGGAGGGAGTCGTGCCTTCCTTTGGCTTCAGTAAGTGTTCTATGTGAACAGTTCAGTGGGCAATAATCGTGACCTGTCTTGATGTCTCTGGCTCCTCGGCTTCGATCCATTGGCGCAATTTTCAAACCTGGGCGTACATACATCCGCGCTATGGCGACAGCAACACCATTCAGCTCTCATTCCCGCCTAGGCGATGAAAAGCCAGCATTCACGTATGGCACAGCCTGGAAGAAGGACCAAACGAAGATACTGGTCGAAGAGGCGCTCAAACAAGGTTTCCGACGCGTCGATACAGCTGCACAGCCCCGCCATTATCAGGAACATCTGGTGGGCGAAGCGCTGCGCGAGGCTTACACCAAAGGCATAGTGTCACGAAAGGATGTTTACGTGCAGACGAAGTACACCACGCCAGCCGGTCAAGATCTGGGTAACATGCCATATGATCCAGACGCGCCATTGGAAGAGCAACTGCACACGTCGATTGCGTCGTCTCTGAAGAACCTTCGGCCGACAAACAATGACGAAGAAAATTCGTATGTTGACTGTTTGCTTCTTCATTCGCCTTTACCCACGGTAGAGCAAACGCTGCAAGCATGGAGGGTGCTCGAGACGTATGTTCCCCATAAAATCAAAGCGCTGGGGATTTCGAATGTAACTCTACCGGTTGTTCGCGAAATTTATAACACGGCGACTGTCAAACCTTCGGTCGTGCAAAACCGCTTCTATCCTCAGACTCGATATGACGTTCCGCTGCGCGCGTTCTGCAAGGAGTACGGGATCACTTACCAGTCCTTCTGGACGCTGACTGGTAATCCGAAGCTACTGAGGTCACAGCCAGTTGTTGAGTTAGCCCAGGCAGCGCAAGTTTCGTTGCCGACCGCGTTGTATGCGCTGGTCATGGATCTTGGTGTTGAGGTGTTGAATGGAACAACAAGAGTAGAGCATATGCGAGAGGATCTTGAAGGAATTAGGCAGGTTCGATTTTGGATAGCCTCAGGCTCTCAAGAGTGGCCGGTGCTTCGCGAAGCCTTCAAAGCTCTCATTCAAGGCTCTCTATAAAGGAAGTTTTACGATATGTTTAGGACCATGCGACACCATGCTCGCAACGAGGCCGCACGGGCTAGCGGAATTCATTCGTTCCCGGCATAAAGAGATGCGCATGAAGTTCTCACCCTCACCAGTCATCCGGCAGCTTGTTGCAGTAAGCCAGATCGATGGTGCTCAAAAAGGAAGGTGGGTCATACTCTCTGGCTGATTGGCTTGTTATAGCATGACCGACGTGCATACTGGGCGCGGGGCTGAGCCTGACAGCCTTGGAACATAAATTCCTCTTCTTTAGAATTTGACAGCCTGATGTCCACTCATCGAATTGCTATCTACCCTTGGATAGTTGGTTCTGACCATATCTAGAAGATCTGTCCATCGCCATGTCACAAATCCGGACCAGCTTGTCTATACCCACACAGCCTTGGGAAACCGCCAAACTGCGGTTTTTTGCAAATTTGTCACCACAGGAAATTAGTTTGTACGAGAATGCTTCGCTAGAGAATCTCTTCTACGATGCAAGCTCCATACAGAGGAAGCATGCAAGAGGCAGTAGAATTTGGCGACTGCAAGAGCGAATGACGCCTCTGATCGACTCGATTGAAGACTACGGCAAGGCTATGGATGTCTTTGTTAACACGTGCCCCCTCATCATGAGTCCTCTTTGGGGTAGCATTAGAGTCGTTCTACTGGTGTGTAATGTACCCCCCGAATACGGATGGTGATGCTGACATACCATATATCGCAGCTGAAGCTGCAAGCTTCCAAGAGAAGCTCGTAGACTGTCTGGCACAGATCGGAGACGTGTTGCCCCGTTTCCGTGTGTACGAAGTCATCTTCAGGAACCACGAACGTCTGCTGGTAGCACTTTCAGCAGCCTATCTTGATGTCCTGAACTTCTGTGTTGCAACAAAAGACTTCTTCGTCAAAAACAGGAGATCAGTCAGTATGTCATGGAACCTCACAACACACACACAATCTGTTGTTTATTTGTTCCAGTACCCCTATCAATCGCTCTGAGAGGACTCTGGAGCTCGCATCTTCGTGTTTTTGATGATTATAAGAGCAAATTCCGCGCGCATTCGAAACGCGTTACTTCAGAAGCTGGCATTGCCCATTACATTGAGTCAGCCAAAAACAGAGAAGTTCAGCTGCGAGACAAAGCCCTACAAATTCGCAATGCGAAATTGGAAAGACGGAACCAAGCGCTGATCAGCCTCCCTGCTGTCGACTACATGAGTAAACAGAACAGATTGACTGGAATCAGGCATCCGGGAACTTGCATCTGGCTTCAAAACATGCCTGAATTCGATTCTTGGTTTAAATCGCCAAAATCGGCATGCGTTTGCTGTTATGGAATACCTGGGGCTGGGAAGTCGGTCCTGGCAGCAAGTCTCAGGGACTTCCTAAAGGGCAGGCTGCTTGCAGACAACAACGAAATCATTTGTTATTACTATTTCGACTATAGCGACCATGCCTCTTTGATCTCTTCACACATTGTGGCCTCGTTGGTCAAGCAAGTCCTGGAAGGATTGCCCTTAGATCATTTCGACGACTCTTTCACTTCTCCATACAGCCGAGCCCAACAATTACCTGACCTAGCCGAGAGCACACACTACCTGGCAAGCATACTTAAGACTTTTGGTACTACATATCTGATCCTAGACGGTATTGACGAACTCGTTCCGGAAGAGCAAACCAATTGTCTCAAACTTATAGAGATGTTGATGAGGCAGTCCGAGATCAAGGTCAAGATCTTTGTTACCAGTCGCACAGAGGAGTTTCGTGTGAAGAAAGCCTTACAGAATCACGGAGTGTTATACATGTCTCGAGAGAGGGTAGATTCTGATATCGCTAGATATATCAAAGACGAAATCGGACGGATGGACGCACCTCCTCTATCCAACGATAAAGCACTCAGGAATGAGGCTGTTTGCAGACTTGTCGAAGGTTCACAGGGAATGTAAGTCTGCGGTGATCTCGTTTTGTAGCAATACGTGTTGATTAGTACTCATCGCCTACACTGAACATAGACAGCGATGGGTCGGACATCGACAAGAGTTTCAGTGAAAGTCTGATAGTGTTACAGGTTCTTGTGGGCTCATTTTCAATTGATTGAAATTGAAGCGTGCTTGACAAAGGAAGCGGTGCAAACCACTCTCGCAAATTTGCCGAAGACCTTGAATGAAACATACCTCAGGATACTTCACAAGATTCTCAACAGTCCCGGTGGTCAAGCCAAGCTCGACCTGATGCGCAAGGCTTTCGAATGGATCTCCGTCGCCAGAAGGCCCCTACGTCTAGAAGAGCTGGAAGAAGCCGTTGCGTTAGAGCCTACAGACACCTTCTTACACATGGACCGCATACCCAAAGGGATAGGCGGAAGATTGCTGGGTGCGTGTGGCAATCTTGCGCTTCTCGACGAGGAAGAAAACACAGTAACTTTTGCCCATCACACTGTGAAGCAATTTTTTTCTTCGATGCATTGGAGTACCGACGAGCTTTCTCCTTTTGTATCTTTGAAGTCGAGCGAGGAGACGGTGGGACATCTCTGCCTGGTGTATTTGAGCTTTTCGGATTTCGAAACGCAAGTCGCTCAGGCACCAAAGCAAGCTCAAATTGACTATGATCTGGTAGGAGAAGTGTTGTGGTTAAACGTCCCCTTCGCAGCCAGATTCCGCGATGCGATCTCCTGGTCGCGGTCTTGGCGAGGGATTCCAGATCAAGACCTCTCCTCGGTCGACTTTGTGATACCCGTTACCTCGGCACCCACGGGAGTTCTTATGAGACAATACATTCTGCTAGAGTACATCATCGAGTATTGGATCTATCATACATCAGGTATGAGGAAATCTAGCACCTCATCGTCGACGTGGTCAACCCTCGAGCACGTCGTACTTCATCGGCAGCTCTTTTTTGAATACAGGCCTTGGAATGACCATAGCCATCGTAAAAGAGTCAAGACGGAACTACAAAATCTTCATGACTGTGGCTCAAAGATAACCAAAGCCCGTCTGGTAGTGATGTTGAACTCCTCAGGAGCAATCTTGCAAATAACGATATATGCATGGGCACTTCGTCATGCAGTCGGGTCGCTTTTGGGGCTGCTGGATCGGTCTATTATGGACGCATATCTCAACCTCGTCCGGCTCGAAACAGTCCCAGCCGGTCTCGAAAGCGGATGGGTCAGCTCGGAGCACGTATACAGCGTGTTCAATAACTTTCCACCTCCTGTATCGAGAGAGCTCAAAATCCTTGATCTTCAACACCACACTGAGAGTAAATGGAGCGGCGAGCTCTTGAACCAGCTGCTGTGTATATCCACAGATAGTCATGGTTCGCTGGACACTGAGCTTCTATACATCTTTCTTGGTCATGAGCTGCGCCGTTGGCTTGACTGCGGGATTTGGACCGATTTGCAGATATCCACAGCGATTCATGCTTTACGACGTGGTAATCGGGCATCTTTCGATTGCGTTTTCCAAGATTGTGTTGGCGACAGCTCTCAATTCGCTACATCAACTAGTGCGAGCTGGCAGACTTGCGCCAGTGCCAAAATTGTTAAAGGCTGTTTGACTCGGCCAGCAACGGGAACAGCATGGACATGCAATATCGAATGGGATCTTGTCTTCATGCTCGAACGCCACTACGCCACATATAACCTTCCACTATGGATCAGTGAGCTAATGGGTGCGCAAACAACAGATGAGTACATAGGTCGAGCGCTCATTGTTGTGGCTCTTGTTCATAGGAAGTCCATGTCCTATGTCACAACCATCATGACCAATTTGGGAATTACTGTAGACCAAAAATCTACTTTCCGACCGCCCGGAGACTGGAAAAAGTCGCGGTTCGGCAGCAAGGATGCCTATCAGAGGATCGCGCCGTTCCTGTGGGTTGACGTCTTTGCGCTTGTCCCGGAAATCAACAATGCTACGAGGCGCTACAACACGCCTCTGAACCGATACGGTCCCAGAGAACAACATCTCGCATGGGCCGTGGCAGTACAACCTGTTATCAAGCTTTGGTACAAGCATAATAAGTGTTTCAGTGTCGAAAGCCTCGAGAAAGACGGAATACATATCCTAAAATGGGTTGTGTATCATCGGGCATTTGACACTGTAGAAGCACTTATGCCAATGTACAAAGAGTATGGGCGGACTGAAGATGGTAGAGCGGAGATAGCGGAGATCCTTGACTTCAATGCACCAGAAGCAACGCTACAGCTGATCAAGTCCTTGCGTCTCCACGAAGCGCAAGCTGCGACTCCGGCAGTTCCAAAGGTCACGTAAAAGCTTCAGGAGATCCGCACAATCATTGAATGGGGGATCAGCCTCTAAATACACGTATAAGCGTGCCAGCAGCAATACTCTGAGCTGTAACATTTTTGATAGAAATTAGAAAGCGCAATCTAGCATTCATGAACCACCTCTAGCTGGACTCGAAAGCGACACATCTATGCTACTATATTCTTGCGTTCATCAAAGGTTTCGAGACCGATGATTTGTCGAGGTATAGACAGGCTCTCTGGAAAATACTCCACTTCACAGCAAGTAAAAACAGATTGACGGGGTATCCTCAGTCGAAGAAACGTACCACCTAGATGGCGACCGGTACTGCATAAGAATGAAGCGTGCGAGGTATAGCATGCTGCTTGTAAAATGGTTTGCTCGAAATTGGACAGCTCGTTTGCGAACAAAAATGCCGTTTCGACAGCACATGACCGGTCAGCCCGTAGTAGCCGCTGAACGCCTGATTGCCGTCACTTTGCCGCCTGAAGGATTGATACGCTCATCACCGAGCAACGAGCAATGATAGGTAGCGTTGTATCTGCATGCGTCGGGCACGGCAGTCACGCTGGAATAGGTCCAATCGTCTCGTCATCAAACCGCACCTCAAGCCAGCAGCAACTTTGAGGCCTGGCGATATCTGAGCGAACAGCAAAATCGTGAAAGGGCCATGTAAAAAGACAGCTGAGTCAAGAGAAGCCACAGAACCAGATTCGGCAACAAGCGAGAGTATCATACCTATTGCTGCCCCACAGCACCACTGCCGAGGATCTGGTTCACCTTATCTGGTCTCTTCCCCGGACAAGGGTCCATCTCGTATATGCATATAAGCAAAGACAAGCACTTTTGGGAAACTGCAATTTCACTTCTACCCGCTTAGACACACTAGGAGTCATCTCTACCAGATTGCGCAAAAAGTTGCTGTTGTTCGATATCCGCGGACGTATTCGAGTCTTGCGCCTGCTTGATCAGTATGTTGCACAAGCTGGGCGCGCCGTAGTCTCTTGTGCGAAACATCATTTCCACTTCAGCCGCACGCCAGCTTCAAGCTTTTGTCGCTTAGGATTCGTTCCTGGAGCGTTACTTTTTCTGGACACCAGCCTGAGCCAGGGGTGACGCCACAAGCTCGTTAGCGCCTAGATCCACAGACTCGCCTGCAAAACGCACCACTCAACACCATAACCTTCCTATCGTGACCTTAAGCCACGCGCCATTTTGCCAGCTGTGTCACGCCTTATGGCTGAATCAGCGACTCAGACCTCGGTGCCGGCGGCGGCAGCCGCGAGCTTTTGGGGTAATGAATAAATGCTAGACTCTTTCTGAACCATGGTGTGCAAATATGAGTATGCAAAGCACGCGTACCTGCAGAAATAGCTACTAGCTCGATGCCGAAAGCTTCGCGACGGGTCTCAATTTGGTATAAGGTGGATTTACAAGACCGGCCTGAGATACACGTGGAGACGGAGTGCCCAGCTAGGGCTCGCTTAGACAATGTGTTCAGCCCTTCGCAAGACAGCCTCAATGCTATTGGTATAGGGGCGAACTGATATACTTGAGAGAGTCGCCTGTCTGAAGCTCCCTTTCTTCAACGCCCTCCTCGGTTTGTTCCTGCGCGGTCTTGTAGAACCTCACTCTACAGCCTCTCGTTTTCATCGTAATAGTAATCCAGTCACTCTTTACAATTATAGTTACAATGCCCTCGCTGTCCGCCCTTCTTGGGGTCGGCGCTGCCACTCTCTTTTCGGCAGCTTCTGCCACAAAGTATTCGCAAGCGGACGCTTTTCCCGGCTCCTCCTTCTTTGATAACTTCAACTTCGTCACTTACGCCGGTAACGAGCCGACCAACGGTTTCGTGAAGTATGATCACACCATTGAGATTGCTGTCCCTTGCTAACGTTTGATAGGTATGTCGACCGCCAGACAGCCGAGCAGAAGCAGTATATCCGCTACGAAGGCGGTGACGCTATCTTCGGCGTCGACTACGCAAGCTCTTTGAACAGCGCGGACGGAGGCGACGTTGGTCGTGAAAGCGTACGTCTCGAGGGAAAAAAGGATTACAACAAGGGTCTTTTCGTTCTTGATGTCAAGCACATGCCCGGTGGTATCTGCGGATCTTGGCCTGCTTTCTGGGCTTTGGGAAGAGAACCTTGGCCTGTCAAGGTAAGTAATGAGATCCAGGCCACATGTACTCATCGCTCACTATGGGAAAGGGCGAGATCGATATCATCGAAGGGGTCAACAGTAATGCGGGCAACACCCTTGTACTTCATACCGATACCCAGTGTAAGGTTGATGGCAAGGGCCAGTCTGGTCGACAGGGCAATGATGATTGCGCTTATGACTCGGCTGGCGCTGGTGGCTGCGGTGTCGCCGATTCGACTATCAAGTCCTATGGTACTGGCTTCAACAACAACGGTGGCGGTCACTATGTTACAGAATGGCAGGCGGAGGGAATCAAGATCTGGTTTATCCCCCGTGGCCAGGCACCAGCAAGTCTTTCCACTGGCGAGATCGACACAGTGGATCTTGGACAACCGACTGCCAGCTTCCAGGGCCCGCAATGCGACATCGAAAAGCGCTTCATGGACATGCGCTTCATCTTCACCAACACCTTTTGCGGCGACTGGGCAGGCAATGTGTATGCGCAGTCTGGCTGTCCTATGTACCCTGGCCTCAGTGGCATGGCTTCCTGCAAGAAATATGTCGCTGAGCACCCAGCTGTTTTCAAGGATGCCTTCTGGCGTGTCAGCTCTTTCAAGACATACAACAAACGTGCGATTGTCAGCTCTTCGTCTGTTGCCCCTAGCAGCACTCCTCACGGTTCGTCGAGCTCTGTTCCGACCACTACCAGCTCTGTCCACGTCTCTACCAGCTCGGTTCACACTTCTTCCAGCTCGGTTGCGGCCACTTCCAGCTCTGTTCACGCCTCTAGCAGTTCCATTCGTACCTCAAGCAGCTCTGCTGTGAGCTCAAGCAGCTCCGTTCACGCTACATCTTCCTCTGTGGCGCACAGCAGCTCTGTCGTATCGAGCTCGGTCGGACATTCTTCGGTCACCCCGACCTCTGTTGCGTCAAGCTCTACCCACCCATCGTCGACTCCGGCCGTCTCGTCTTCCTCCGTGCACGGCTCATCGAGCTCTGTCGTCTCGTCCTCCTCAGCTCATGACGTTTCGAGCAGCATTGTACACGGCACCTCTTCGACCGTCTCTGTCTCTGCGTCCGCATCTGGGACTTCTGCCAGCTCCTCGGTAATTGCCCGCTCATCTGTGTCTGAGACACCGTACCCGCACAGCATCCCGACCAGCTCCTCGTACCCAGCCTCCTCTAGTGTCTCGAGCTCTTCAATTTCCATTTCTTCTGGCGTCTCCAGCATCTACCCAACCGCTAGCTCGTCTGTGGTCCACCCTTCGGTTTCAAGCTCTGCGTATCCAGAGAGCTCTTCCTTCGATTGCTCGGAAAGCACTCCCGCCTCCTCTACACCTGTGGCTATTTACTCTGCCTATCCTCAGAACCAGGCATACTCGTATGCTAGCGCATCGTCTAAGGCTTCCTCGAAGGCTTCTGAGTATCCCGCTGTGTCCTCGAAGGTCCCCATCTATGGCACCGGATACGATGCTTACCCAACTGCATCGTCGAAGACTCCCGACTACGACAACGGATACAAGCCCTACCCGACTGGTTCCTCTGCCTCAGCTTCCAGCGTGAAGTCAACATCGGCCCACAACGACTACCCCGGACTCCCCAGCTTCACTCCCCTGTACAGCGTCTACCCAGCCGACAACACCAAGACCACGGATTCTTACAAGACGAAGACCGCCTACGAGACCACCTACGTCGATGTCTGCTCTACCGGCTACACTACGATCACCACCAAGGTCACTGCTATCCAGACTCCTGCTCCTTACCCTACTACCGATGCCTACTACGCGCCTCCCGGCTTCCAGGTCACGACTAAGTACTGCGCTCAGGGCTGCGGTTCGGGCCCCGCCACTGTCACCGTCACTGTGCCATACCATCCCGCGTCTTCCGCGCCTGGTGTTCCCACTATTCCATCTGGTACCCCCAGCAAGCCCGCCGAAAACACTCCTTACACTCCCGGCCAGCCTGGCAAGCCCTCCACTCCCGAGGGTATTGAAAGCAAGGTCTCAGCCACTACAATCGTGACTCTGACCAAGACTCCTGCGTCAGGCGGCCAGTACCCTGCCACCCAGCCTGGCGCCGCCTCGCCTTCCGCCAGCTCTGTCAAGACCCCTAACTCTGGCTCGAACAAGGGCTACGGCGGCGATAAGCCCGTCTCTCATTCCGCCCCGGCTCCTGTTGGCGGCGAGAAGGTGTACCCCACCGGCTCTGCTCCCATGGAGAAGCCTGTGCAGCCTACTGTGCAGCCTTCCGCTGGCAAGCCTGTGTACCCGACTGCGATTGGTGGTCAGGGATCCAACATCACGATTAGCTACGGCACTGCTGTTAACAACAAGCCCACCCAGACTGGGTACAAGACACCCGAGTTCACCGGTGCGGCGAGTGGGTTGAGGGTTGGTGGTGTTGTGGCGGGTATGGGTGCGGTGTTTGCGGCGTTGATGATGTAGAAGGGATTTGCGGAATGGGCCAGATGTTTCTAGATGTGACCTTGCCCTTAGGGGTGTTGAGATAATTTAAGTTCTAATCTTGTAAACTCTGTGTCTGAAGTGATGTTGTAGTTTCAATGTGCCTTTACGATCTACCTACTCTCTTGGATCAAATGGCTTGCTTTATAGCAGCATCGTGCTACCCCGCAACACACATTCGACGTAGACAATCAAGTTATTCCTTCACGTGGACATAGTCCGGGTAAAACCACAGCTCTTTCAGATGATTAGCTCCCCATAACCCACAGCTGCACCAGGTATGCATCCCCCGTCAGTATCTTACGTGGTTTGAAAACCATCTCAGTGATGATTTCGAATCATCTGCTAGCGCTAGCTGGAAGTATTATTGATTTGAGGTGGTGCCTGCCCTCGGTGGTTGCTTGTAATTACCTGTTTCCACTAACTAGTCCGTGCTTACTGGTTGAGTCCTCGGTGGTCGTATGAACCATCACTCCTTCTTCTCACTTTACAATTCGAGGTGCTCAGCAGCAAACAAAGACTTGTTTTGAATGATTCAAGAACAATGCATTTCATGGTTCCCATTGAACAGTCGCAGCAAGTCAGTCGCGACTGCTCTTCTGCAGAGATATCTAGAGTGGGAGAAAGGTAGCATCACTGCGCTTTTTCCAATATGTTTGTACAAGAACACTCAGATGACGTGTCAGTTCGCTATCCAACCAGAACATGAATTTTCGGTTCATCAGCATCTCACCTGCAGATAAAATCAACATCAGAACAGAATCCAGAAGTAAGATTTGGAGGTTTGTATATACAACCCCTACAGGTACGATCACCCAGCCCCGCCAAATGCACCCTGTCATCACACCTTTCTCGCCACCCAAACTTGCGCCAAATACGCATTTCTCGTCAACGCCCTCTCATCCCCCCCATACCGCGCCTCCTTCCCCCTGACCTTCCTCCCAGCCCCCTCCCCTCCAAACATGCACTCCCCACACTCCTCCCCCACATCCTCAAACACAAACCCCATCTCCTCTACCACCGTTACAACCTCATCCAAACTCAACTGCACGAACGGCCCCGTCCCATACAACAGGGGCCCAAAATTCACCCATCTTCCGCCAGGCTTCAGCACCATGTGTATCGTTTCGAAGTAGCTGAGCAGATTACGCGCGGTGTCGATGAAAAAATGCGTGACCACTATATCGAAGTGGGTGGACTGAGTGGTGAAAGCGGTGGTAAAGTCGCCTTCTACAAGCAGGACGGAGGGGTTGGGTGCGGAGTTTGGGAAGTGGATTGGGCGGAGGAGGTTTTCGGTGCTGGCGTGGTGGCTTAGGGAGTCGACGAAGGGGTGTAAAGTTGCAGGGGTGGAGAGAGAGAGAGTCGGGGAGAAAAGGAAGCGGTACCCGACGTTCATGTATGCGCTCCATTCGTTGAGGGTTACAGTGAAGGCGCCGAGGTCAGCGATGGTGGTGCCTAGGCGACCGAGGCCGGAGCCAGGGAGTAGAAGGGTGAGTGGGGTAAGGGAAGGGTTGGTTGCGGTTATGTTGGCGAGGATCGAGAGGAGGCAGGGGAAGGCATCGTTCCGTTCCTGCGCGCCGTCGTCGGCCCAGTCGCGGACGAAGTGCTTGAGGGTTTGGGTGGTGGAGACGCGATCGGGAAGCCGTTTCGAGGCTTTTGCGGATGCGATGTGACTGGTGAGTTCCGGGTGGGATATGTTATAGTATGTCATTGCGTTGGCGATTATGGCGTCGCAGAGGTGTTGGTTCTGGGTGATGGCGGACTCAATGGAGTTGAGCTTCTTTTTGTAGTTGACTGCGCGTGCTAGGATCTGGGAGGATCAATACACTGGTTCCAACGATTTTAGTGTTCTGAGATCGGGAGTAATATACCTTCTTTTGAGCCTTCCCTACATTGGTGTACAGAGTCCTCCATTTATTCAACTCAACCATACTACGCTCTTGGTACTCAGTAAAGCCATACAGTGCTTCAAGGAGTCGATAGCGAGGATGGTGCTTGTTCCATGTACCACTCTTGGGATCCAAGCGCTCCATCAAAAGTGCCTTTTCTTGTCTGTGTCTGGGTGATCCGCTGGCGTCCATGGATCCCATTTGCAGGGGATCCTGTGACGCATTCTCTGCGATATCGAGATGTATCGCTTCAATGCCCACTGATGTTGGAATGGACTTTTGTGCTAGTTCGGCCGCCAATGCAGATGTTGAGATGCTTGTGGCGAGAAGCAATGTGACAGCAACCAGGAGCTTCATTCTCGGAGTGGTATGGCGTGTACGTGGTGCAGAGGGCATAGGACCAGGCTTTTAGCGACTCCAGCTCCTCTTTAGTTTTGGATGGACACTTGGCGGAGTTGAAAAAATTTAATTGAACGAATCTCAAGGGCAAAAGCAGCAAAAGCAGTAGCCTTCTGTGTGGTCATCCCTAAAAGTTGATCTTAAGGCTTCAATCGATCCCGCAGGTCTCTGACTGAAGCGTTGCTTGTCCATCTGAAGTCGGTAAAGTATTGTAACTAATTTTGAGCACCGTGATGGTGCCAAGCAATCGTTGGTGGAAAAGCCCGGGCGTTTGTTCTGTTCGCTACTATGATTGTGTTTTGTGTACTGCGTCTTGCAACCTGTCTTCCACGTGACGGAGATGAGACCTTTATGAACTGTACGACAAAATTGAAGGTATCGTAGGAAATCTTTCTAGACACGTCCCGAAACGAAAAGTCGGCTGCCTAGAGAATGAATGTAGAATTTAATGTCTATTGAGAGCTCTAAAAAGCTACATGGTATACATTGGATTCGCCGCCCAATGCTGTGGTACATAAAAGTACAGGATATGATAGGAGATCGTTACATAATAATCTTACAACTTCTTTTCCGCCGCCTTTGCAGCCTCTACGCGCGCATTGATGTGTGGAACAGCGTGAGTTCGAGGAACACCCTGCTTCATGACTTGGTTCAAGATAGCACGGCGGGGCATCGAGATTCTGCTGTACAACACGACTGCGCCAGTCAGCAAGGCCAAAGCACCTGCCTGGTGAGCAGACGCCAGCCATGTGGGTACCATGTAGATCAAGGTGCTGATGCCGAGCGTCACTTGCAGAGTGACAAGGTGGACCATGCCAAAGACGCCCTTCTTAACGTCCTTGGGAATTGTGCTGCGGACGCCCTTGGAGAGGCGGGTGTAAGCCATGAGTGCCATGATGGCAGTGAACGTGGTGGTTGCTAGGATACGGTGGTCCAGCTGAACGAGTGAGGGGTTCTCAAGAGCATTGCGCCAGTAGAGATCGGACTGGTCAGGAACATGGCTGTACCATGGGTCAAAGAGCTCTTTCTTGGGAGGTGTAAGGCCGAGACCCATCCAAGGGAACTCGTTGTAGATCAGACCAGCGTCGAGACCAGCGACAAGAGCTCCAGACATAGCAGTGGTGAAGACAAGGAGGGTCAGACCGACGACGGAGCGGCGGAAGACCTTCAACACCGGCGACTGCAGAGCCTTGATAGACTCAGCAGCTGCAGCAGGGTTGGCCAGCATGCGGTGCTCTTTGAGAATGTTGAGACCAGTCAAAACCATGGAGCAGTAGACAAGGAATGCAGCGCCAAGATGGGCAGTCAGGCGGTACTGGCTGACGCGAGGGTGGCTGCCAGGCTCGAAAAGGTCGTCCTTGAGTCCACTCTTGACCATCCACCAGCCGATGACGCCCTGGAACCCGATCATGCCGCAGATGCCGACAAGCTTGAAAGCCGTGGTAGGGGTGACTCTTTTACGAGCGATGAAGTATATGGTAGGCAGGAGGAAGGAGACACCGATGAAACGGCCCCACAGACGGTGGGCCCATTCCATGAAGTAGATTTGCTTGAATTCAGAGAGAGTAATGCTGGAGTTGAGCATAGCGAACTCTGGCGACGACTTGTACTTGGTGAACTCAGCTTCCCAGGCTTCTGGGCTCCCTGGCCATAGCGAACCCGTGACAGGCTTCCATTCCGTGATGCTCAGTCCAGATTCCGTGAGTCGCGTGAGACCTCCAAAGATGACGATACCAAAAACACTTGCTGCGCTGCCCAATAACCAGTAGGCCACGCTCTTCGACGTTGTTTGGGGAAAGCTGCTAGACTTGGCCTCGCTCTTGGCCTGTGTCTTAGCTGCAGCCTCTACGATGGCTGCTCGTCCCGCTGCTTCGATTGTCGCACTGTTTTGCAGCGGTTGCGTCGACTTCCAGCGCACAGCCTGCAAGACGGAGGGCCGGGGTGTGGCGGATCGTGAGATGGAGACGGCGGGGCGGATCGGCGAGTTGAGGCATGGTTTGGCGACGAAAAGCTGTCTTGAGAGTCGCGGGGCAGCCGTCCGCAGGTGCGGAAACGCCTGGAACAGAGATGCCATGACGGCGGGTGTTGGTGAAGAGCAATGGCTCGGTAGCCGCTCAGCGTCAAATGTTGGAGTCTATGACATTTCTACCCGCGGTGGTTCGACGGCCTCGGCGCTAAGGCCGGAGAGAGGAAGGAGCACCGCGAGGACCCTGCATCGTCCCCCCACATGGCGTGGCAGCGCACCGTTGTGACAGGCGGCGGAATGGAGGACTATTCGGAGAACGTGAGCACGAGGACCGGCTGAAGATCGACTACCAAGAGGGCTCTGCGCCAGCTGGTCTGGTTGCGTGACGCACTTGTGTCGCAGTACGAGTCTTGCTTCTCGCTTCCCTTTCCTTACTGCGTGCCTGAGGCGCTCTGCTTATCCCATGAGCGTGCGCGTGTATCCATGCAGGCCTCCGTCATCGCCGCCCCGGACGCCTTCGCTGTAGATAACCCCACTCGGCCCTCCACCAGCTCTTACACCGAGTGACATCGCCAATACAATATGCAGTTCACTGACGACTCGACCGCGGGGCACGAGGCTGATGAAGACGATCACGAGCACCGACCGCGCCAGGTCAGCGCACAAAGCAGCCATAACGACGGCGAGACATGGCCGTTCCAAGTGGGCGCGACACTCAGCTCCGCTGCCACTGCTCGTACACCACACGTGAGCCTCTTCTCGCCAGGCGTACCTCATGTACCTCCCATGTCACCCACAAACTCTCCAGACGCAGGGACCGGGTATGTTCGTGCGACACCTGAAAGCACTCCCATACCAGCGGCCGGCCCTTCCCGTCCACTGCCTTCGCTCGCAGCCGTTGCCAGCATGACAAAGCGCACATCGAGGCTCAAATTGGGTGACGACCATCCGCCCATTGTGCAACTCCAGACGCAGATACCCAGCGTTCAAAAGAGCGGAGATGACCCTACTACGCCGCTCGACACGCCAGGCAAGAAGAGGACTACTGTCGACCTTGTTGGCACCGAATACGCTACCATCACCTCGCTCAGCGGCCTCTTTGCTGGAGGCTACAGCATGTCTAATAGTAGAGCTCCTTCCTACAACCAAGCTACCGGTCCGTTATACCTACGGGGTATGTCTACTTGCCCCCAGTGCTTACAAGACGATCGGCTACTAACAGTGAACAGCCTCCAATGACGCGGTTCCCCTGCCTGACCATCTCTTCACCCGCGGATTGCTTGAAGGAAGACATTCGGACATCTGCGTCATTGCATTTGGCAAACGCTACAACCTGCACCGCCTGCTACTCGACCGTGCTCCTTTCTTCACAACTGCACTTTCTGAGCCCTGGATTGAGAGCCAGTCCAAGGAAGTCACATTGCATCCCGAAGAGATTGATCACAGCATTACACAAGCAGCGTTCGAGCTGGCCATCAGGAAGATCTATGGTGTGGATATCACGAAGGAGACTGATGCAGAGGCTATAGGTCTCTTTGCAACAGGATGCTGGCTGGAGATGCAAGATCTCATCGATTCAGCTATCGAGTCTATACTACGACAAATGGCGCCTGAAACACTTGCACCCCTGATCAGGCTTGTTACAAACAACTACTACGGCCGCTCAGGGGAGCGGATCCTGGAATCTGCCAAAGCCATGCTGAGTAGAAATGGCTGGGAAATGCCTTTGAAAAACTGGGATGATATGCCAGGCGACATCATTCGTGAACTCGTGGGATCTGACGGCTTCTTCGTCGACAGCGAGTGGGACAGATGGGTGCTTGCTAAACGTCTTCTCGACCGCCGATTGAAGCAGGTTGCTGTTGAAACTGATCTGATGCAGCGTGGCCAGAAGCCTGTACCCAAGGCTCCGCAGTCGATGCGTTTTATGGCGTTGCGTTTCGATGGCGTCTATCGCCAGAACGCTTTGACCGCAACGCAGGCGTTCGCCTCGGATGCACAGACACAGTGGGTTACTGTGTATACGAATCCCGACATTGAACGCCTTTTGGTATTGCTTGATGAGGGCATTCATTACATTCATATGGAGTATGAGCAGCTCGAGTTCATCCGTACCGCTCGCGATGCTTTCGGTCTACCAGTCATGCCAGAAAGGGTTATCTCAAACGCTCTGTGGCAGCAGCTTGCACTTCGCCAGAAGGTACTCAACGCAGAGGAGTCCGCTCTAGAGCTTGGGCTGTGCCATGCACCTCAAGAGCCAGAAACTACGGACGTGCTCGCGTTCAAGGAAGAGTCGAACGATGACAAGGGTAAACAGAAAGCTTTCACCGAGGACGAAGAGCCTGAGATTGAGTCAGAGAGCTGGGATGGCAATGGCAAACCGCGCAAATTCTGGATACCCAGCACCGACTGTAACATTGTGTTGGGCAACGGCGCTGATCCTGTTGTGACGACGTCAAACACGTTTCAGCGACACGCAACACGTCTGTCTGCTACGATCCAGCCAGAAGATGCACAGTGGGCTACCGACTTCGCCTCTACGCCTTCAACCCTGGCTAACCCCAATACCCGTGATCACCCTCAGAGGCCTGTCTCGGCAGGTGGGAGTAACGCCGGTCAACCACAATCGCTTGCTTTTAGCGAGTTTCCCCCTTTCCGCTTCGCAGCTGAATTCCCTAATCCGCGTTTTCTTAAAGAGAAAAAGCGGGTCTACTCGAGGACTGTCTCCTATGCCGGCTCACTATGGAACATCTACATCCAGAAAGTGCGATCCGCGAAGAATATTCAGCTTGGCGTATACCTCCACCGTGCTAAAGAGCGCGAGGTAGATGAGAGCACGCAAGAAAGCGGTGTCAGTCAGCAGACCAATGCCACAGTGGACTCTCGCATAGGTCAACTCGAGCGTGAAATGCTCATGCGTAGCGAACGGAGAGACCGTCGACGTAGCACTCGCATCACTTTGCAAGACAACACTGGCGACGACGATACAAGCGGGAGTGGTGGGGATCTTGATTCCGCCACGGTTTCTACACCTTCGCGAAATCCCCTCTTCTCAGGTCGGCGTCGGAGCGTACCCACCGCGCGACTCTCCAGCCATGGCATACATGCACTGGCAATGCCGTTCAATACCGGAGGCCTTGAATCAATTCCTTTGTCATCAGGCCTTGGAAGCTCCTACCATACTACTTATGACAGCGATGAAGAAGACGAGTTGGATTCGGCATACCTGAATCCATCTCTGAACCCTCTTGCGCGCAAAACGCGTCTAAGCATGCCGACTCTACCGCCATACGTGGATGGCAGGCCTACCATCAGGACATACTTCAAGATCTACAGTCCATCCAAGGGAGGTCGCATGCTCAGCATCTACGAGAGCGCTCCTGACAAGTTCAACTTCAGTCAGAGTTGGGGCTGGAAGAGCAGCACCCTCATGCTGGACGAAGTCATCATCAATGGCGATCCAGAGGGGTCACCGCCAGGACCCGCAACTATACCCTTAAAGAAGGGCGATGGCAAGTTGAGATTTATGGTGGTCATCGGCAACTTATAAATGCTGCACGATTCTAACCACGACACGTCTATCTTTCTTTTTCCAGGCTGTTCGAGCAGCGGGCGTTTTCGGGAATTCTCTCTTCCCGTCTGAGTATCTTGCTACATCTCCATTTCCTGAGCAATCGGTCGCATCGTGCATGGCAGGCGTTGGGAGAAGGCATTTTATATCACTAGTATACCCACATAGCATCGACACATAAGGTGTCATGGCATCGCGATTCCCTCAATAGATCAGAACATTATCACCGACTCACCACACCCTCTGCATTTTGCGTCGCAGTGATCGACACGCTGACTTCCAATTCAAGGTACAATGCCTATGATTACCACACGCGGACATCACGCTATAGTCTTACCATCGGCACTGAACCGACCTCATCTCACTCGTCGGCAGACTGCCGAATATCGACGTTGGCTGCCCTTGCTCAGCGCCAGCCACCGGGATGTCTCGATCAGGCATTCCCAAAGCACCCCAGCTACGTCATGGCCTTCTCCGCAAAAGCCACCCCACAATCCCCAGACGCCTATTACCGACGTCCAAGTCCCTTAAATGCTTGGATCCACCCACTAAGAAGGCTTTAACGCTCCAACGGAGCTTGGTCCTGTGCGATGTGAGCGGTAGTTGTTGCGTATTGTGGTCGTGCTCCTTGCTGCGGCTTTGTGCCGTGCATGCACGCGACGAGCGTCTTGCGTCGCTGGACACGGGATGATCTTCGACGGGACGCACGCTCGGGTATTTCAACGGCGATGCATGCGCTCATCAATCTCATATAACCGTGTGGAGATCTCACTGTATTCGTTTCACTCAGGATCCTGATCCCGCCTGTCCCTGACCTGTTTCCTTCATACGGATTATCAGCCTCTTTGGTGTATGCTTGTTGCAACTTGTCATAATTGTCGCCACTATGATTCGTACGCCGTATCTCAAATGGTTCGGGACTGGGTTTAAGCTCAGAGCTGCAATCACGATTGCGTGTCAGTTGGCATTCGTGCTGTTTGGTTACGATCAGGGTGTTTTCAGCGGAATTGTTGGAAATGCGGATTTCCTCGACACTTTTGATCATCCAAGTCCTGCACTTGAAGGGATTATCGTCTCTATCTACAACTTGGGCTGCTTTACAGGATGCATTCTGACCTTCATTTTCGCCGAGAAGACGGGCAGGAAGCTTGCTATGTGGATCGCGATGGTCTGGATTATCGTAAGTGTTCGCAGCCATGAACAAGGGCGATGGAACTGACAGATGCAGGTCGGCGCAGTACTTCAGACCACTGCTTATTCGGTTCCTCACATCATGGTCGCACGCTATCTCACTGGTATCGGTACTGGCATCGAGACCTCGACAGTCCCAATGTACCAGTCCGAACTATGCGAGGCCGACAAGCGTGGTCGTCTGGTCGCGTCTGAGCCGCTGTTCGTCGGTGTGGGTATCGTCATTGCATACTGGTTCGACTATGGCATGTCATTCGTTCCGGGGTCCATCGCGTGGCGTCTACCCATCGCATGTCAGGTCATATTTGCTTTTGTATGTCTCGAACGGTCAACTAAGAAAGAAAGGCTCAAGCTGACAGAAACAGCTCGTCATAATCCTAGTCTTCGGTCTTCCTGAGTCCCCTCGCTATCTCTACAAGTACGGCCGTCACGAGGAAGCCTTGAGTATTCTCTGCGATGTGTACGGTGGCACACCTGATGACCCAAAGATCGCTAAGGAGAACCGTGAAGTGCTCGAGGCGCTGAAGATCGAGGAAGAGACCGGCGAGTACAGGTGGTCCCAGCTCCTAAAACGCGACAAAGTCCAAACCGGGCGACGTGTGTTGCTTGCCTACGGTATGCAGTTTATGAACCAGATGGGTGGTATCAACGTAAGCAACCCCTTATGCTCACCTACATCATGGAAGGTTCTGACATAGACAGCTTGTGGTGTACTACATCACCTCAGTGCTTCAACTCAACGTCGGCCTCACCCGCAACCTCTCCCTGCTACTTGGTGGCGTCATCAACATGATGTTTTTCTTTGGCTCGCTGTATCCGACATTCACCCTGGACAAGACCGGACGTCGCAAGCCCATGATGTGGGGTTCGTTTGGCTGTGGGTTCAGCATGCTTATGATTGCAATCTTGCTTTCTTTCCAGATGCGCGGTGCGAATGATCCTGTTGCTAAAGCTACGGCTAGTGGAAGTGTCGCGTTCTTCTTCACTGTGGGTTTCTGGTTTTTTCTTTGTTTTTTCGGTCGAGTCTACAAACGCTAACACAAGTTCAGTACATGCTCTCCTTTGGTGCAACCGTGAATTGCATCCCCTGGGTCTATGTCCCAGAGATTCTGCCTCTCCATGTTCGCGCCAAGGGCACGGCGGTCGGCATTTCCGCCAACTGGCTTTGGAACTTCTTCGGTATGTCAATACACGCATTTAAGACGTCGGCCGCAACAGAACACCCAACTAACTATCCCTCAGTCGTTATGATCACGCCAACACTATTGAATAGCCTCGCCTGGAAGGGCTACCTCATTTTCATGTGCCTTAACTTCAGCTTCATCCCATTAGTCTACTTCTGCTACCCTGAAACTGCCAATTTGACACTCGAAGAGGTCGACTGGCTGTTCTACGAGGGCGATGTGGTGAAGAGGAGCAGAAGGGTGGCAAAAGAGGGTTGGGAGCATGCTGAGGGCACGCAACCTGATGTCGGCGTCTTGGAGAGTGGGAGTATGGCGAGTCGGGAGAAGGATGAGGGGAAGGATGTTGGGGCCGAGAAGAGGGAGTTTGGAAGCTCGTAGGTGGTGGACGATGTGGATATATGGTGAATTGAATCGTCAAGGACGGATCAAAGACGGCAGAATCACAATAAACCTTTGATCGTCTATAGCTCTTGAGATGGCGACGCATATCGTTGGTCCTATCCACTTGTTGTTCTCTCTTAGTTGAACCTCTCGAATTTGGCTACTTACTCAGAGAAAGCGATATGCTGTGTGTTGAGCGCCACTGAGGTATTGAACAACGACTGCGATCCGAAGACCCGAGATTAAATGTGTATGTGAGGGCGAGCAGTGCCCCGGATGCCAATGAACGGGGCCGGAAGAAGCCCCTACTGTTTAGTGAGACCCTTCCATCAATCTGACAGCAGTAGCGTCAGGAGGTGAACCCAGGTACCTGATCAACATGGCCTCGGATGCGAAGACACAGCCACATACTGCAACTCTATTTTCATCATTCGCAAGAGTAAACCTTGATCTTCGAACGAAGAACCGACGCAGCGAGCTGATTAGTATTCGAAGCCAATGCCAAGCTTTTAGAGGCAGCTCGTTGCTGGTGTTTGCAGGCTGCCAATCCCTGCCGCCTCAAGCGCAGCTTGGTGTTCGATCTTGCAATGTCACAAGATGCGCGGATTATAGGAGATCCGTACAGTCTGCAATAAGGATGACGAACTATCACGACTGATGCAGCTGGTTGTCGATGCGTATGAGAGATCTCCGCGGCATCGTCCCGCAACGCTCTCAACCAAGACCATATCGAGTAATATTTCCTACACATGAATCGTGGCGCAGCAGGGAAGAGTAGCAATTCTCTGTGTTGATCTGCACAAGTTGGTGTGCTGGAGAGCGGCTCGACGAATTGTTTTGGAACATGACATCATGGCAACACTAGCGCGACTTTCTGAACCCTGAAAGATCGACGCCGCCCACGTCGAAACTCAGGCTCACGATGGCTGACAACCTTGCTGAGGATCTTTCAGGATCTTGTTGGTCTAGATTGGCGTCACAGCCTTGGAATTATATATATTGATCTAGTGCGACAAATGTTGGTGGTAATACAAATTCTGACTTTCTGCTTGCATCTTGTCTTGCGGAATCAACTCCTCCCGCTTCCCTGCCAACGAGCCCCGCAACTTCCTCAACATAGCTAGAAAGCTCGTCACCCCTCGCCCTAATAAACGGCTTTCTCCCCCTTTCACGCACCAGGTCAAACACAACACAACTCGCGATTCTGATCGATAGAAATAAACCCTCAAAATGAGCGCCCCACAATCTGCCACCAGCGAGCTGCCTACGCGCTCGTTCACCAACAACTCCGAGGCGGAAGCAATCCCCGGAGAGGACACATCAGAGGTCAGAAAGCGCCCGCTTCCGCTATTGGCAATATGTTAACCTCCCAGTAGGTCACAAAGCTCTTTGCTGAGCGTCTGCAAGCATGGAAGCACGCGACTTCGTACCTTGAGGATTACATCACAGCAACCGAGAAGACACACCACGCACACGGAAAGGAGTATGAGAGAATCTTGAAGGTATACAATACCGAGCCAGCTATCTGCGCACATTTGCTGATTGCAATAGACCGTCAAAGACCCCCTGAAGGAAGGTCACCACTTTGACCAGTCCCTCGGTGGTATTGCAGGCATGTTCGAGAACATCAGGTCCAACACACAGGTGAGCGACGTCGGAACCTTGGCGATATGTGCGCAATCTAACGAATGTCACAGGGAATGTCTAACCAGCACTACGAGACCGAGAAGCAGCTGAAGACAGCGATCCTGCCCATCTTCGAGCGACTGCACACCGAGATCAAGAACAAGAGCAAGGAGCTCACAAAAGGTGCTGGAAAGGGAGGTAAGGCTGTCGACAAGGCACGCGCAAGCACGCAGAAGCACATCGAGCTTCTTGGACAGCACACGGCGACCTTTGAGTCGCACGGCGGCAAGATGACCGCGACGGACGATCCCTACATTCTGCAGCGCGGTATCTACCACCGTCTCAACAAACAGGTTCAGGAGGAGAACAATAACCGCCAGGACCTGATCAGTGTACAAAACTCTTTCGCTCAGTTCGAGGCACACATCATCCAGACCATCCAGCACGGCATGGGCCAATTCATGCAGGTTGTGAACAACCAGGCGGAGCAGACGAAGAACGCCTACGGCGACATTGTTGGAACTGCTCAGCGCATTCCGCTTGACTTTGAGTGGAATGGCTTCATCCAGCGCAACAACCAGATCTTGATTGATCCTTCGGCTCCTGCTCGCACTGTACAGGATATCAAGTTCCCTAACCAAAACCATCGCTCGACTCAGCCTCTGATCTCTGGCTCTCTCGAGAAGAAGGGCAAGATCATGCGGTCCTACGATACGAACTACTACGTGGTGACTCCGTCCAAATTTTTGCACGAGTTCAAGACCGACGACGACTTCGCCAAGGACCCTACGCCCGAACTATCTCTGTACCTTCCTGACTGTGTCGTCGGAGCTGTCAGCGGCCAGAAGTTCAACGTTAAGGGCAAGGACGTCTCCAAGGGCAAGCTCGGCAACACATTCTCTATGAACCACGAGGTCGCCTTCAAGGCACACACCCCTCAGGCTGCCCAGCAGTGGTGGGAGGTTATTAGCCAGGCTGCGGGCAAGGTCACCCAAGAGGTACCCGTTAGCCCTACAAGCCCCGTTGAGGGCACCAACAGCCTCAACGAGGGCGTGCATGCGCCTGTCGCCGATGAGAAGACTCCTGCGCCTCTCCAGACCCAGGGTCTCGAGCAAACTCCCACACACGCCACGACCGGCAGCGTACCTGGCAGCGCCGCTCCCGTTAGCGCTGGCGGCGTCGCTCCTACCAGTGGCGTTCCTGGCGAGCCCGGCAAGTACTAAGTGCGTAACTGAATAAGCTGAGCTCTATTGGTTTCGCTCTATTGTTTGTGTTGTTCACCAATATCCCCTAATACTTTTAAGATACCACAAATAGCACACCGCATACACCTCAGTATATCAAGATCATTTTCGAACTATTGCCCTGCAACCTCATCATAACATGAGCGTCATTTGATGTTGCTTGAACTTTGTCATTGCCAACAACAATTCTGTTAGCGCCGAAACAATTGTCATACATGTGCGTGGATGCAATCGGAGAATGGACCCTGATTTGATCTATGACGTAGCTAAAGTGGGCCTCAAGTCGATCCTAGCTCGCGGACAGTCCCCTGCGCCGATGAGGATCTGCGTATGGGGAAAGCCATCCTACGTTTTTCGTCGCATTCTTGCAACTTGCTTCGGTCTGAACTCCTTCTCCTTTGTTTTGAGAATATACGTGCACACAATTGCACTTACACTCCTTCCTCACTTACATCTGCTGCGGGTTTTCCCACGTCATTGCGTGCATCTGCTCTCGTTCACCTCCACAATTGAACCCCTAATCGCTGCAAGGGGATCCACGCCATGCCAATCAACACGCTCTCCGTGGGCGCCGCTGTCACACCGAAAGTGATTGAGACATACATCCTCCACTACCTCAATCGCAGTCCGCTGCGTCAAAAGCCCACTGCGCATATCTCGTACCACGAAGGGATCGAACTCATTCGCCGTTTTTTGCATTATGCATCGCTCCACCCAGTCGACGAACTGCAGGCTTTTACTGCGCAATGGGTCCCAGTTCCTCACTGGGTCCACAACTACAGAGTCGAGATACCCGAGGGACAGCTACGGCGTTCTGCTCAGTATATCAATGCGCAATTAGGTCCAAAGGGCATTGAGGCTGTGGGAGGACAGACATGGTGGCAGTGGAGACGCGAGGGATCAAAATTCGAGGCTGAGTGGATTGAGATGAAGAAGGACCGCGATGCGCGCGAGAAGTCGAGCATGCCAAAAGGCCAGCGCATCATGCTGTATGTGCATGGCGGTGCGTACTTTTTCGGCAGCGTGGATGAGCATCGCTACCAGATGCAGAGACATGCTCGGAAGCTCCAAGCTCGCGTGCTGGCCCCGCGATATAGGCTTGCGCCACAGTTCCCGTTCCCTTGCGGTCTGCAGGATTGTCTCGCAGCGTACTTGTACCTGCTTGAAGAAGGTCATGACCCCAATACTATCGTTTTGGCTGGTGATTCGGCAGGTGGTGGCATGGTGCTCAGCATGCTAGTGACCTTGCGCGACCAGGGAGTGCCGCTACCTGCTGGTGCTATTCTCATTAGTCCGTGGGTAGACCTCACGCACAGCTTTCCCAGTCTGAGTGGAGATGGCAAGATGGACTACATCCCAGCACATGGCTTCCTGCATAAGCCAAGTATAAGTTGGCGTAAGTATACATGTCAATGAATTCGATGCTCTGCTAACCGACGCAGCTCCTCCCAATGCGGACGATCTCTTGCAACTTGAGAGTTCCGTACCGAGCGCCTACCAAAAAGGCAGATCATCTCCACGAGTCTCGCTTTCTGGAAAGGACAAAGAAGACCGCGCGGCCGAGAAGGAAGCGAAGGCAGAGCGTGTACGCGGATATTCGCTGACCAAGGATAAGCCCGATGTGAACGCAATTCTGAATCTGCCGAAATCGTCAGACACATGGATCTCGCCAGACGGCAAGTATGGTATCGGACCAAAAGGCGTATTGTCTGTGCAATTGGACAACAATGATCGAATTGAGATCAAGGACCAAATCCAGCTCTATGCAGCAAACCATCTCCTAACACATCCCTTAGTATCGCCTGCTCTGCAGCCTACACTGGGCGGTCTACCACCTCTGCTCATCCAGACTGGAGGAGGCGAGCTGCTGCGGGATGAGCAAATTTACGTTGCTCACAAAGCTGCGAATCCAGAAGCATATCTTCCGCCGCCATCAAACAACCAGACCGAGGAGGAGATCGAGGCCCAGGCGTCGAAGTACAAGCCCACACACGTGCAGCTTCAAGTATGGGATGATCTCTGCCATGTTGCTCCCACACTCAGCTTTACACGTCCGGCGAAGCATATGTACCGGAGCATCGCCCAATTCGGTGCATGGGCATTGGCTAGAGCGCAGAAGACATCCATTGACATTCTCGACGATGACGACATCTCATTCGTTAGTACCGATTCGGAGAGTTCCTCGGATAGAGAGAAGCAAGCAAAGAAGGATAAAAAGTCTAAGACAGACGCGGAACCTCACGTGGGGACCGATGGAATCATCAATCAAGGAGTACATGAGGCAAGAGTGGGTAAGGCAGGAGACTCTCTCCCTCCCTTCGTGAACCATATGATCAGGCAACGCGTTGATCGACATGGATACATCTTCTCTCTTGCACCAAAAGAAGAGCTTATTGCTCTAAATCTTGCCCGCTCCGAAGTTGGTGTTCCCAAGCCAGGCCCCGTCGGCAAGTGGATGAAAGCTTCCCAGCAATGGAACGGCAAGTTTGCGAAGCAGAAGATCAAGATCCAGCAGCAGCGCACGAAAGAGATGCAGGCCGGGTTTGAAAGGTTTGAAGGCGAAATCCCGCCACCAACGGCCTTAGCTGGCAGGAGGATGAAGGGCATGAAGAAGGAGAAGGCGGCGAAAAAGAGCTGGGGTATGGCACTTTGGAGTCTGTGGGGCAGTAAGCACGACGAAATGACCGTAAGTTGCATCACTGTCGTGTATCGCAGGGATATACTGATCATCCACAGATCGACCGCGAGCAGAAAGCCGACCAGGCGCCCCCGCCGCCAGCAAAGGCAGTTGTAACGAACTCAAACGGTCACGATGTAGCAACTGACGGCACCGACCGCAGCCGGGAAGCAGGTCTTGCTCCTGCCCAACCCTCCCGCACGCGTTCGCGCTCGCGGCACTCCACCGTAACCGACCGTGGCCAAACCGCAGACGACGAGCTCGAGAAGCTATCGCGAGAGTTCTCGCGAGTGGCAGGTCCATCCACCGGCCTTGCCGAGGCCACTGTCATTGCCCCCGAACGCGCAAACTCAGGACTTCCTCCCCAGATGCTGAACTCCACTCAAACACCAGGCATCATCGTATCAGACGAGCCCAACTCCCCACCCACCATTGTTCCCGAGTCCGACGGAACCAGCACGCGCCCCTCCAAAGGCGGGATCGCATACCCCTTCTCACTGAAAGTCGACGGCATGGGCCACCGCGCCAACGCCAGCACCGTCACCCTGCAAAGTGTGTCCATGGTCATGACACCTCCCGCCGTAGAGGAAAACAAGCAGCTCGGCGACGCCATGCGCCTCGACGACATGGCCGTCTTCACCCCGGCCGCGGTCCACGAGTCAAAGCAGCTTGGCGACGCCTTGCCCACTCCGCATATCGAAGCGGATCCTGTATTGCCGTCCAACGGTGGCCACTTCTCCACCGATGCTCCTGGCGCAGGGCTGTTTAGTGGCCAGTGGGTACCAGCTGAGGCTGGCGCTGCCGAGGAGGCGCAGGTGCCTGCGCTAGAGAGACCGGGGGTGGAGAGGTTTGAGACTGCGCGGGAGGACTTGAGCACGATTGCTGCTGGCGGGGAGGAGAAGAAGGTGTAGGGAGGAGAAAGCAAGTGTGGATGATACCCCAAATTTTTCTTTCTGCATCACAATTTCCTTTAGTAACATGTACAGCGCTTTTGCAGCTTTGATTGAATCACGAGCGCTTCTACAGAATACAATGTGTAGCGACCCCAAATCTGAAATCGAGAACTGAACGTTAAGTCTTCGAGAAATCATGCAGATATTCACATGAACACGGCACCTATCAGATTCGAAGCTCCTCGTGCTGAGATAATGTCTCGCATGTTCATCTTACCCAAAACGACCCCTCGGAGCCAGCAAAAAGTTGTATAGCCTTTATGCATTTAGCAGCGGAGATAAACCCCGGAGATACAGCATCTCGGAATGCATGCATGCCACTGCTCAACGTCACTATCCCCACCTTCTAGTTCCATACAGATAGAGGTACCCCCAGACATAATCAAATCAACGTGACCCCCCCAATTCAGCCCCGGCACTCTTCCAAACCCCACCCAGAAACATCCACCACCACTACACCACTCAATTCCTCCACAATGTCAGTCTTCCGCGCCAACGCCCGCGCCCTAATCACAGGCGGCGCATCCGGCATCGGGTACGCTGTAGCGCAGCACTGCCTCAAAGCATCCATGAGCGTGACAGTCGTGGATTACAATCAAGAGACGCTGGACCTCGCGAAGAAGAATTTAAGCGGGGATGTGCAATGTGTGAAAGCGGATGTCAGCGATGTTTCTGCGTGGCAGAAACTGCGGGAGCAGGTTGGCGAGGTTGATTTCCTGATGCTGAATGCGGGAAGGATGGTTAAGGGGAGTTGGGGGGAGGGAGAGTATTTTAAGGCGGTATGTGGGAATCTTCATTGTCGCTCGAGCGTTGTTGGGGGCATGGAAAAACTGGGGAAGAAGAGGGGATGGAGGTGCTGACTGAGTGATTAGGTCTTGGATACGAATCTTTACGGCGTGATCAACGGATTGAATACCTACGTCCCCTCCTTCCAATCCCGCTCCGACAACTCGCCCAGCGCGATTGTGATCACGGGAAGCAAGCAGGGCATCACCAACCCACCCGGCAACGCGGCGTACAATGCGTCCAAGGCGGCTGTCAAGGCGCTAGCTGAGCATCTCAGCTTCGATTTGAAGGACACGAACACGAACGTTCACCTGCTTGTTCCTGGGTGGACTTTTACTGGCTTGGTACGTTTGTGTTTACTCTTCCTTCACCTGGGACTGCAGCTGACGAGGAGTAGAGTGGTAATCAGCCTGGCCAAGCGGCGAAGAAACCAGACGGCGCGTGGAGCCCCGAACAGGTCGCGGAGTTTATGGTGCAGAAGATGGAGAAGAATAAGTTTTACATTATCTGTCCGGATAACGATGTTAGTGAGGAGATGGATAAGAAGAGGATGCTGTGGAGCGTGGGGGATATTGTCAATGAGAGACCGCCGCTGACGCGCTGGAGGCCCGAATTTAAGGAGGAGGCGGAGGAGTGGATGAAGAAGCAGAAGGTGTGAAGTCAAGTATGTGTTGTATTGAACCTGTGCGGGGTATCTCAAAGTTAAGTGGTTTAGATGGGGTATCATGAAGGCAGACGCTGTATATGCAAAAGTGCGAAACGATGCAGAGTGGTCTCAGTCCGAGTCGTAGCCCACAAGTGTTGCCAGAGTCGGCGTAGACGCGACAGGCGTTGGTGTGAGTTCTTGTGGTAAGGCAACTGGAGTAGTTGCAGCTTCCACGCTGCGCTTACGCTTCAGCAGGCCTAGGTTGGGTCTTGTCTTCGCAGACGCCTCTCTCGAAACGAATGGATCGACAACGGCGCGGGTACTGCCTATGAGCTTCATCTGCAGATCTTTACGACTCTTCTCCGCGGCCATCTCAGCTTTAAGCTTTTTCGTCTTAGGTTTGTGCGCTGTTTCCTCAGACTCTCGTGCGACTGTCTCTGCAAACAGAGGCTTCCAGCTCTCGACTTCGTCTCTGGCAGCGCCAAAGTCGATCAGACCCGCCTTCTGCCGATCTGCGTCCGTCTCGTCTACAATGTCCAGTCCAAGACTGAACTTGTCCTGCATGCCTTCCTTGTGCTTCTCTTCTTTCTTCCACACTCTCCGCTTCTCCCGCATATCTTTGCGCAGTCGCGCATTGACATCGTACGGATCCCTCCACACCTCGGCCTTCTCATACAACTCCTCCACTCTCTCCTTGTTCCCTTGATCCCTAGCTTTATCCTCCAACTTCCCCTCCAACCCCGCAAACGCATCATCCCTCCTCTTCGCCTTTTCCGCCTCACTCAGAAACCCCAGCTCGCCATCTCTCTCCTTCTCCTCAGGCCCATAGTCCCTCTTCCTACAGCCCTCCCCGCACACATACTGCGTCGTCTGCGGATCCGTTCTGATCTCCCACTCGCCACCACACGCCGTGTGCTTCATACGAAAGCTCCATATCGGTGTACTGTGGTAGTTGCCCACTTTTTTCTTTGCTGCATTGAAGCGCACGCCCTGGCCTACAATGGCTTCGGGTTTGCAGTGTTGGCACCACACTGCGAACGGCAGCTCAAAGCGCACTGTAAGAATCCCCTGGGAGATCTTGTTGGCGCGGGCGCCGAGTGGGTGCGACTTGTTGAAGGTTGGCGGGTTCGACGCGTCGGGAGGATAGTACCTCCCCATGTTAAAGCCTTGCATGGCGGCGATGGGGTGCGCGGCGCGCGGCTACGGCTCGGAGAGGGTTCGATACTGCGTCTGATTCCCGTTTTGCAAATTCACTGATGATCCTGCAGGCCCAAGCTGCAGTGATCAAGCTACTATCAGTTGTCGCAGGGATTGTGTGGTTGTGAGACCTGGACTGAGCGCGGTTTGAATTGAATGTTTGCGGAGTTTGGCCGGAGGTGTGTGGACCCTGGAGGTCGCAACTTCCTCGTGCATTATGTCATCGCTCCTGAACACCTCCAGAACTTAACTTCTGCTTCTATGGAGCTGCCAACTTGGCTTCTAAAGCAATAGATTTGAAAGTGTTCGTGATGTGAATTCATTGTATTGTAAGGGTCTGCACCGCTTATGGTAATCTCAACGAGGGTCTAGGCTTTGGGCCTGCCATTCACCTCGCCCTGAGCTCGCACGCGTGCCACAGCCAGCTCACCGTGGTATCGGATATTGCCAGCATGACTAGAAATTGGATTGTCGGCCATGTGCCAACGAGTCGCGCCGCCGTAACCATAACAGCGCAGTGGTACATATACTTTGGTAGTCTGGGCTGAGCCGTCGATCTCATTTGACCGAAACCCAATCGCTGACGAGGTGATCAGGCAATCACCCTATCTAGCTTTAAAGGCAAGTGTGACGAGTTCGTTCCCGCTCCGCACGTTGCAATTGACTGCATCTTGTCTCGGCGGCTTGAGACGCACACTGGCTCGCCCAACATCTCGTGGCTTTGAACATGTAGATCTCTCGTGCCATTGGATCTGCTTGCCGGATGCGGCGGTACTCGAGAACACTACTCTGGAGACGACTGGCTTACGACCTGCACTTGCATCCGGAAAGACACGTTGAGCGACCATGGAGGCTGGTGTGTATCGATTCACAAACTAATCGCGAAGGTGACCTCTTGGGCGTTGCTTGTTTGCGCCACCAGCTACACGGTCCTCGGTACCCCGAGTGCGGGTAACGCCCTGTGGAAGCAACCAATGACATCAGCAAAAGGCGAGAGCTGAAGAATGCAGAGAGTCCCTCTCGCTGTCCCAATAAGGCCAGTACCCTGCCGGTGATCCGCAGCCCGAGACGTGCGGCTTGCACATCCGCGACAGAGGCGTCTTTGCACCAAGTCAAAAGAGATGTCCGTCGTGATAAACTTTCTACCTGACTCTACACGGACACTCTGTCACGGTCGTCATGTCAAAACGGCTCGATCAAGTGATCGTGTCAGACTCCAACCGAACCCCCGTCATCCAGATTGTAGTCTGGTTCTGTCTGGTAACAAGTACCTTGGCTACTTTTACCCATGCAGGAATCAAACTCTTTGTTTTTCGAGCAGTTAAGGCGGAGTCTGGGTTTCTTCTTACATCTTTAGTCAGTCCGAACATTCATCGAGCCTGGTGCAATGCGACTAATCATCCTCTCAGATATTCTGCATCGCACAATCAGCCGCCGTCCTGATCCAATGCGCATATGGCTTTGGGAAACCAGCTGCGACTTTGAGCAACGCCGATATCCAGTCGAGCCTCAAAGTAAATCACCGCTCTCCGTCGTTTGTTTCAAAAGACTGACAACAGCCTAGGGTGAGTACGCAGTAACGATGCTGCTCTTCCTGTCACTTGGGACCTCTAAACTGGCTATTGTGGCATTCTTGTACAATCTGGATCCCCCAAGATTGCGTCGCAAGCTCAACTATGCCGTTGGAGCCCTTGTGTGCTCATGGATGTTATGCGCACTTCTCGTGACAGTCTTCCAATGTGAAATACCACGCCCATGGGACAGGACACTTCTCGAACGATGTCTTAATCGGGTACGTGATATTGTGGAAATCACGTGGAGATATCCTGACTTTACAGTTTGCCTGGTGGAACGCCATATCGTCATTCAATATCGTCACCGAGCTTGCTATCATCGCTCTCGAGCTCGAGATCATGGCCAGACTTCGTGTCGCTTTCAAGAGAAAGTTATTGATGATGAGCTTGTTTGCTTGTCGCCTTCTGCAAGTTTTCCCGCCATGCTTTTCTGCGGTCTCTAACAATGTACAGAGTCCCTGTAGCATCAGCGATTCAGTTGGTCTTCTTTCACAAGGAGGTGCGCGACCCAGCGAGCAATAGAGATCTAACGCTTGGATACTGGCAGTCAACGCTTTGCAACGAGGTAGTCCAGTGCCTTTCCATCGTTACACTTTGCGTCCCATACACCAAAATATTCATGGCAGGTTTTGAGTCCGGATTGACACGGGTGGATACTGAGCGGCGACGGGAAAGGACCGTCTCGAAAGAATACAGTAGACTTGGTCATCAGCTTCTGGGCCTGTCGCAATCATCAAATGCGACACGTCACAGTCCAGCGAACTCGATCAAAGTATCGAGGAAGTGGTTATCAGGCGTAAGACCAGCTAGCCGTTCGCAGAGCATAGTCGTCGAGGAGGAAAGCTAGATAATCATGACATACACAAGCATCGCTGAGCGAAGGAAATATTTCCATGTCTTGCATGACTTTGAAACCGTTAAGACACGGGAAGGAAGCTCAAAACCTCGCCGTGTTCAGCTTACATATAATTGCGCCATAATGAGGACCTGGGTACATTCTGCAGCGGCCCGCTGGAATGAACACGCCTCATCGCGATTGGATGACACTATGACGGCCACCATCCCTGCACGAGCATGCATTGTGCTACATGCGCCTAAAGCCATCCGGCAGGTGTCCCACACAGCCGGGCCGGCGTCAGCACATCTTCCATTCGGACAATCACCCGCTGCTCACTATATGGAACGGTTGATAAGGTAAAGGCTGCTTGGCCTTCGCATTAGCCTCCGCTTAGTACCACCTCTGCATTTTCCTTACTGAACCTTCCTCGTTCTGCTTTGTACGCGCTTTCACGACGATTGTCTCTTAATAGACTTTGTTGTCACATCACTTGTGCAATGGCGCTTACTCCTCCTGGGAAGAGCGATGATGTGGGGTTGGAGTTGGATGTTGTACCAAGCTTGTCGGCTACTGGCCAGAAGGACGGTCTGGCACTCGCCAGATTGGGCAAAGTAGCAGTCTTGAAGGTAAGTCGATTAAAGCACCGTGTTTGCTAGGCTGATAAAGTCCTGTTTAGAGACGATTCGGATACCTCTCTATCTTGGGATTTAGTTGCACAGTCTTGATCACGTGGGAGAGCTCTTTGGTGTAAGCAACTCGAAACAACAGCACGATGGTTATTGACCCTGAAACAGATTATTCCTTGTTGGCTTCCAGAACGGTGGCCCTGCTGGTACCATCTATGGCTACATCTTGGTCTGGCTGGGTACCATTTCCACGTTTGTGGTCCTCTCAGAACTAGTTTCCATTGCACCCACTTCTGGCGGTCAATACCATTGGGTGTCCATGCTCGCACCTCGACACCTTTCCGTCCTTCTCAGCTACATATCTGGATGGCTTACGCTCGCTGGGTGGCTGGCGTCTCTTGGCGCGGGCTGCTTTCTTACTGGTGGACTCATTCAAGGCCTGATAATCCTCTGCCAGCCAGACAGCTATGTCCCTCAAAACTGGCACGTTACATTGATTTACTGGGCGGTCATTCTGTTCTGTGTTTTCATTAATGTAGCTGCTGGATGGCTACTTCCGAAATTCGAAGGAGCTCTGCTGGTCCTGCACATCCTTGGCTTCTTTGCTATTCTCATCCCTCTTCTGATCCTTGGCCCAAAGGGCAATGCTCACGAAATCTTCACTACATTCTACAACTTGGGCGGCTGGGACTCTCAAGGGCTGTCTTTCTGCATCGGAATTATGGGGAATGTGTTCTCCTTCGTTGGTGGAGACGGCCCAATCCACGTATGTTCTGCCACCCCTAACCCTACTGCACCCTTGACTAACATCACTGCAGCTGTCTGAAGAAATCCACAACGCCCAAGTTGTAGTCCCGCGATCCATAATGGCAGGGATAGCCATCAACGGGACTCTAGGCTTCGCCATGGTGCTCACCGTGCTCTTCCGCCTGGGCGACGTAGACGCCGTCTTGCAAGAAAACCCTGCTTTCCCTTTCATGGCCATCTTCCACCAAGCCGTGCAGTCGCGCGCCGGCGCCGCGGTCATGGCGTCCATCGTCATGATTTTGACGATCAGTGCCGACGTCGGGTTTTCTGCCTCGACTTCGCGCATCTGCTGGGCTTTTGCGCGCGATAGGGGGATACCTGGATGGCGACATTTGAGCAAGGTCAGCCCCCCCTCCCGTCCCAGTTTGCAATATAAGGTTGAGTTCCTAACAAATACCAACAGCTCAGCCCCCGAACTTCCATCCCCGTCAACGCCGTGGCCTTCACCAGCATCATCGCCGCCCTGCTCGCCCTCATCAACATCGGCTCCACCTCCGCCTTCAACGGCGTGATTTCTGTCTCTATCGCCGGACTCTTCTCTTCTTACCTCCTCACCTCCAGCCTGCTCCTGTACCGGCGCTGCACCGGCGGAATCCTTCCCAGCAGCGCAGCACTGGACCACCGGCTCTCACAAGCCACTGAGGACTCCAAGACGTTTGCTATCTGGGGGCCGTGGAAAGTGCCCGGGGCGCTGGGTATTGCAAACAATGCGTTCGCGTGTGTGTATTTGTTGTTTGTGTTTTTCTTCAGCTTTTGGCCGACATACAAGGCAGTGCAGCCAGATACGATGAATTGGTCGGTGCTGGTTACGGGGACGATTGCCGGGTTGAGTACGTTGTATTATGTGGTTTGGGCGAGGAAGACGTATCATGGGCCGGTTGTTGAGATTACGTTGTGAGAAGCTAGTGTGCGGAGAGAGTATAGGTGAAAAACAAAAGTGCGTTTGCGCGTCGAGTAAGTTCGTGCTTGTGCATACAAGAGCAGCCCCCACATCTGAAAAAGGCAAAAGGTTTTGGGGTTGGAGTTAGAATTCACCACATGAAAAACAATCTCAATCGGTAGCCTGGGTGGTATCCTCTAGACAGCGAGGAAATCTGCATTTTTACATCATCGTACTTGAGAAGCACGACAACAACAACAACAACATATTTCCATCGCTCCCCGAAGCTCCCTCGTGACAGCGCTCACCAGAACATGATGGCATTTTTAACAGCAGCTGAGGAGCTGGTTGTAGACTTGGCAGTGCCTGAGGAGCTGACCGCAGGCTTGACAGTGCCTGAGAAGCTGGTTGCGGACTCGATAGCGCCCATAGAGCTGGCTCCGGAACTGGTGGTAGTTGGTGTGCTATTCACCAACGCCTTGAAAACATTCAGCGCCTGTTTGCCACCGCAAGTTGACCTGTCATCTCCAGCGCAAGGGGTATCGCAATCAATCTGATTCTTAGCCCACTCCCCAGCGACATAGTTGCTGCACCAGCACTGATTACCCTGTTGGACACCTGCAAAGGTATACGCTTGATGGTAACAAATATCCTTGCATTTTGGGATCGTCAGAGATGCGTCTCCGTTGGGGATCATGTTCTGTTCCAGAATAGGGCGGGCGGTGTCCTGAGCATAACAACCGCGTGAATCCCAGACCGTTGGAGATGGGGCTAAAGGCGACGTGGTCGTCGTACTAGAGACTGTGACCGATGAAGAAGTTGTTGTGGTTGAGAACAAAGCCCCTTTCTCCCAGGTGATAATGCAGTACGATGTCCACTCATACCACGGAGTACAGTCAAGACCAATATCGGGGTTCCAATCATGAAAGTCCGCCGGAGTTACTGAAATTCAAAGTCACGAGTCAGCATTGGTCATACTACTAAATTGGATCTAGTCATTACTTACCGCCGTAAAGGTTGCGCACGTATTCGCAGGTCTCATCCTCGCCAACGTTATGCCATGCAGCACAGTCTTTGGTTGTATTAGGATCATGTGGAAATTCCGGCGTTTCAGTGCAAAGTGCCAGCTGAAGAAGAGTGGTAAACGAAAGTACAGAGAATGATCTCATGTCGAGATACCCTGCGTCTATCAGATGCGCAACAAAAATGGAGAGGCACAAAGGTAGCTTTCAGCAGGTACATTGGAAGAAAACCAAATCACGAGGTATGGCTAGCCGCCTTCATAATAGTCTAGGATCTGTGCATTGAGCATTCCACTCTATCGGGCTACGACAGCCTAGGTACAACCCAAAACGTAGAATATGGGAAGGCGACAAGACAAGTTCGTTTAGCCGCGAGGCTTGGGCGTTACCTGTGCACTGGACTGTAGACGCGGAAGGCGCTAGCCCAACCGTGTGGAGCTGACATGCTGCAGGGGAGCGGCGCAGTTCGTCCACCATACACTACTGACAGACGACCTGCCAGTTACGGTATGCGGAGTCAGCAACAAACGGATGGGTATTCACACAGCCTTTAGGCGAGTACTTGCAGTCAGACTCAGGATATGCTACAGATCTTAATGCATGCTTATACACTCCAACATACATTCTCAACTGATGGGGCAAGCCGAGGAAGGCAGCGACTCTCTGGGACATTGATTGCGGGCATCACATTAGCTTCTGATACGATTGAAAGATTTCCTGCATTCCCAGACTTCTCACATTTCAGATTGTTGGACTTCCTTCAATTCCATGACTCTGCATCGTACTGCTTAGCTCGGTTTTCGCCTACGCTCCTCGAAAGTGGGTCCCAAATTTCCGCTGTGCCGCTTTCTTTCCTTGGCAGAGCCGGATGTTTGTCCTTCTTTCATGTTCTGCAGTGACATCAAGCTATCTACTTCGTGGAACTAGATGTTTAGATGGCTTGGCATGGGCTGTGTAGGGGAGTTCACACTGGCGCGCACGGACATTGGTTGGTGGCAGTGCACATGCGCAGTTTCCAATACTGTTGGGGCCATTCGCCTGATACATACCGGTGCCTCTGATGTGGAAGTTTGTGGCTCTTGCATATAGTCTCATGTAGGCTCTGGGTTTATATTCTGTTCTGCCAATAACCTTATATTTTTGTTATTTTTGCTGTCGACCTCTGCGCTATTGGACTCACCTCATTCTTACTATCTTTCCTGATTCATGAATGTCATCAATTGATAATCATGTCCACTTTCCATCCATTTCCTCGGCTACCACTGGAACTTCGCTTAACAATATGGGAGTTGACTCTTGAACCTCGTGAAGTCGAGGTTCGCATAGTAAAGCCCAAGCCTACCCCAGAATTCCCTTGGCCATCCCGGTGGTCAAGCCCGAATGCTTGGGAATATGTCAGCCGTCTGAAATTTGAAGAAGCCATGGGAGGTCCCATGCCCACCAAGACCCGTGGAGATCGCAGAAGAAAACGGAAAGCCTGGGCCAAATTCCAGCTCGAGAATCCTCCCTACCATCCATACGTACACCTCACTTCTTCGAAAATTCCTGCGTTGCTTCATACGTGTCGAGACGCTCGTAACACTGGATGCGAATACTGGAGGCAGGTGTGTCTGGATGGAGAAGACCAGCCCCCAGATGATCGCCGATATGTTTGGTTGAATCTGGATGTCGATATGATACATATTGGAGAATGGGACATGGAGTATTTTCTCCCATTGGTGCCCTACATCAAGCGACTGAAGCTCAGTCGTGAGGAGCCGAGTGCGAAAGAGTTCGACTTCGAGAACGATACGAGACTAATCTCCAACTTCGTCAACGCTGAAGAAATCCACATGGTGTGCCTCAACGGCTTTGTTGACTGGGAGGACGATTTACACTCAGTAGAGTGGCCATGCAGCATAGAAAAGTTGGGTTTCGTGGAATGTGTCTATCCTCCCTGGGCTCCAACGACCGATGGTTCAGCTATTGAATATATTGAACTGAAGCGGTTTTCACTGGAGTATTGGAAAACAAAGATGGACCCTGACCAGAACCCCATCTTCTCGTATGTTCATTCGGGCGAGCATGATGAGTGGGTCGATCAAGGAAAGCAGTTTGATTTGATTGCTGAGATTTACAGGGATATAATCGCGGCATCGTTCGGCAATTCAATTTATGCGCAATTATTTCACTGAGAGTGAACGAACCGTCCGAAGATTACAATATGAGTGTATAATACCTTCGATTCGAAGTATTTATTAGATTGGTATTTGGATGGTGGAGTATCACTGTCGGTTTAGATTCTGGGGATGAGTTCAACTAATTGGTCTGTTCCGTTTTCAATTTCTACTTCAGTCCTGATATTGTTCAGCTCGACTTGCGCAAATTTGATCAAATTAGGGCTGTGATCTTTGAGAGATGAATGCAAACCTGAAATGATTGGTCCCTCTGGTGTTAAGGAAGTCTTAGTATCATCAGTGCTGAAGTTACTGTGAAAGTGTAAAATGTAACGTAGTTTAGAATCCCTTTGACTGCTTTACCTTCTATAGATCGTAATCAGCAGCCGCTAGAATGTAAGGATCCATAGTTTAGCCTCAAGTCCAATAAGCAATGAGAAGCAGGGAGTAGTTCAATTTCGGATCTGTAAAGACAGCCTTGAATTTATGCTCAATATGTGCGGCAACACGTTTGAGCCTCGAGAGAAGCACTGGAGTCTTCTTTCTCCGAAAAACCCGAACAATCATGTTACGATAACCAGTCGAGTCTCTGACGGTCGAATTCACAATATAGCCATATAATGCGTCTCGTAAGCACGGTTGTCTTTCGTCTCTCGGAGCATTTTAATCATGGCGGCCCATGTAAAAGCGCCTCTTAACAACCTCAGATCGAGATTGAGTAGGCTTGTGCACGTAGTTGTCGGGATCTCCAACAAAACAGCCAGGTCTATGCATCAAGATACGAATGGCAAGATGCGGCTCAGAAACGTAGGTATTGGTATTTTCCCGACAATATTCTCTTAAAATTGATAATAATAATGAATTGATAAATTAATGGAGTATTCCATGCACCCCACTGCGTCCCACATCGAAGGGTCTACAATGCGTTGGCAACGTAGAAGTCAATCGCAGATTGAATCGCGTTGTGGATGTTCGCAACCCCATCATAGCCCTCCTGGATCTTTGCCTCACCCACCCCCGTATTCGCCTTAGCCAGCACCGCCGCGCTAAACGAATCATGATCATACTCCAACAGCTTCAAACTCGCAATCACGGCGGGCACCAACAGCCCTCTCTTAAACTCCGCCAGCTTCTCCTTAATATGCTGTGTCGCGGCGGGGATGCTGACATTCACTGCGCCAACCAGTCAATCATGAGTCTCCCAAGTAGCTCTTTCAGAGTAGGGTGACGTTACCTGTATCGGTCACGGTATCAATAACCTCCGCCGTGTCCTCCACCGAGAACGGCAGCGCCGCAAGCGCATGGACATAGCCAGCACGATTGACCTCGTGGATCTTGGCAACGCCTAGCAGGATAGGCGTCCCGTCGACCAGGGAGGTGGGGAACGCTCCGCCATCGTAAGCCTGCACGATCGCATCGAGCGCCAACACCGCGTTATGGATGTTGATGATGTCCTGCTTCACGGTCTGACCGGTGGGTAGGATGGATTGGGGAATTGCGACGGCAGAGGCGAGAGGAATCAGGGCGACCAGCGGGGAGAGGAGTTGAAAACGCATGGTGAGTGGTGGTTGTTTCGCTGTAGAGTAGGATGATGAGGGAAGTCCAGATGTTGGAGGAGTGCGTGGTTTTGAAATGTGACCTGCGTGCGTACCTGCATATGTATGTACAAGAAGGTTCGTGAATACGAATGGCATGTGTCGACCGAGGCTGATGCTTGACTAGCGTCGGTACCACCGTGGATTCTCGTATAGTAGTTGTAGTGTTGTAGATCTTTGTATCTTCTCGGCTACGCTATGGGGTTAGGTTGCTAAGCGCGTAGGGGGCGTGCGGAGTAGTCCTCCGATGGCGTACGCTAAGGGCGTGCATCGACCCGCGTGATGTTGGTGACGAATTTCCTGAAGCAAGAACGTTCTGTTCGACTGTTTCGACGGTGCGAGAGTTGCCGTTAGGGCGCATTTTACTCGTCGAGGATTGCGTATATGATTGAGGGTGTGCGGAAAGATTCAAACGGAGATGTATTGATTCATGATTTCTTACCAATTCCTTTTTTTCCCCCTTTTTCCAATGCAATTGCAATTAGAAGCATTTGATCTAAGCAGAACAATCTGAAAGTACGGATGGCTGTTCATTACAATTTTTATGAGGTGGTATAATTGCTATGTAGTTGGACGACCGAAAAACGAAATGATCAGCTTGTAGCTGCTACCATGGGTAGTCCCTAAACCAAACGCCGAATTGAGAATGAGCAACTTGAACCGAATGACGCAACTTGATAAGGAGACCCCAAACAACTAAGCAAAAATCAAGGATATATCCTCCATGGCGCAGACAATCTCTCCCTCACTATACACCACTATATTGATCAATTTCGCATTCACGCGAACTCTCTCGGGCGCTCTCCCAATGGGATGTCAACCATAGGCCATTCAGGGACCTTCTCAGTATGAGTGATAGATGATTTTGGCACTGCCATGGGCGGCATGCGTGGCAAAACCGTTGGCGAAGGAGTCTGCGGCGCGCTCTTCAACCCGTACTTGGTGTTCAGCTGCTTCCTCATCTTGTGTTGTCTCTCACCAAAAGTCATGAGGAACCCAATGCCAGCGAGAACGGCGAAGACAATCCACACGCTTTTCAAGCTCTCATTGAACGCGTTGACAATCTGGATTTTGTTATCCTCCCCGAAACTGCTAACGAAGGCCGCAGACGCGTGTTGATATGCTTGGCCCCTAGCAAGCTGCGATTGGGCGATCTTGCTAGGTATGGTAGAGAGAAGTGAGGTGAAGCGGACATTGAATATAGCGCCAGGAATAGCGACGCCAAATAGAGATCCTGTGCCACGGAGGAAGGCCCACGATCCAGCAGCTGCACCGGTGCTGCTGTCGGGAAGCTTGACTTGCACTGCTGGCAGCATGGTGGAGATGACGATTCCAAGGCCGCCAGCGACAACAAGCTGCAGGACGAGCCAGACCTCGATTGGAGTCGAGGGTCCAAGGAGAACACACAAGCCAAGACCTGTAGTCATAATGCCAAAACCAGCAATATGCATTGGTTTGTATTTGCCCCAGAAAGACATCAAAGGACCACCCACAGCGGCACAGACCACGACCGCCAAAGTCGTGGGCATAACTTCAACGCCCGACTGGCTCGGGGAGGATCCCTTCACAGCCTGGAAGAACGGAGGAAGATAAAATTGGAATCCATATGTGACGAAACCGTGAATGGCTGTCAGGAAGAAAGAGATGACAGTCGTGCGGTTCGAGAAAACATGTGGCGGGAATACTGGGTATTTGCAACGCTTCGAACGTTCCCAGAAAGCGAGGCCTGTGAAGCCAATAACACCAAATACCATAGGCGTGATGACGGACCAATGCGACCAAGGGCTTGGAGCACCACCAGTGCTGAGCGCGATGAGTAGCATGACTACAGAGAAGGTGAGTAATCCTGTACCCAAGTAGTCCACCTTGCTGAGCTCGCTCCAGACAGAGACTTCATGAGCTCTCAGGCCACCACCGACGTCCAGCCACAAGTAGATCATGACAAAAGCAACAAAGCAGACTGGGATGTTGATATAAAAGCACCATCGCCAGTCGAGTTCCGCAAAAAAGCCGCCAAGAAGGGGCCCAAGACATGTCCCTATGGCAAAGACAATATGCTTTATTGCAAGGTATGGCCCACGTTTCCGCAGAGGAATGAGGTCACAGAGGATCATCTCCGCAAAAAGGTCGATACCACCGGTTCCGAAGCCCTGGACGATGCGTCCAAAGATGAGGACAGCACCCGAGTTCGCAATCCCGCATATCGCACTCCCAATGGCAAAGACAGTCACGGCTGTCATCATTGGCATCTTCCTCCCCCACATATCGCCGAGCTGACTATACATCGGCTGGAAGATTGTGCTTGCGAGGAGGAACGCAGTGGCAACCCATGAGAATTTGGTGCCAAGGTTGAGTGCATCAGATATGGTGGGTAGGGCGGTGTTTGTCACACTTCCCTCGAGCGCTGACAGTAATAAAGGCAGACACATAGCGATGAACGACCGCCAGAATCCCTTTGTTCGTGTCCACTTTTCCGAAGGTGTCCCTGACTCTTCAGATGGGAAGGATGGAAGAGAGGGGCGATGCCGCCGGTCTCCGCTCACAATACGATCTGGTTTACCGCCCTGCTGTTGTCTTCGGTTGTCCTCGCCAAAGACTGTTCTTTCCTCATCTTGAGGTGTAGAGCTCTCTGACAGCTTCAACGAAGAAGCCTTTGAGGGTAGGTAGCCATTGACAGCCAAAGTGGAAGATGATTGTGTGCGCACAAATGAAGCACATGAGTCGAATGGAGACTGCACAGCAGTCTCAGCAAAAGAGTATTGACTAGCATTGGTTGCTGGTGGTATGATCGAAGATCGCCTCGAGGAGGACGTCGATTGTGGGAAAGCCTGCATGTTCAAAAATGTAAGCAAAGGCTGTAGAACAAAGTCGGTGGAGTGACACTGAACTGCTCCGTTCAACTATATGTGCAGGCAAGCCGCCCAAGAAGAATAAAAAATAGCCCAACAACGAAGAATGCTCGTCTTCTCTTGGTAACCTCTTGAGCAAGCACAAAAAAATCCCCGCGCATGACGTTTCCTGTGCAACCTTAGGCTAACGGTACCGACAATGATGATGCCAATACACGGAATGGCCCTCGGACAGCGTTGGAAGAGGCTGCAGTATGATTCGCCGACCTCACGAGGTGTTTCGAGACTATGCGAAGACCGATTGTGTACCCACGGCTATGGGACTAACAAGGGTGCCACGAACGACAAGGAATGAAACGATTACTCCATAGAAACTCGCGGCATAGGTGCCGACCAGGCCGTATCTCTAAATCCCGGACCGAAGTCGGTGATACTGAGAATGCCATCGAGATTGCGATTGTTGCCGTGTGTTGCAGCGAGAGCGGTGATTGTATATGTTGAGAGAAAGGGTACCACTATCTCGCAGGATCGAATGGATTCGAAGCAATTGTTGACACTGTGACTGGCTACCAAGCTACCCTTGATCAGCATAAACTCCCAACAATTTCTCGTATCGAGGTGCATTTGATACCGACGTGCGTCTAATGGATGTTGTCTCGTTTCGATAAGGTATATTGAAGGACCAGACATAAGCCTCATCACTCGGGGGCATCAAAATCGCCACTAAAGGGCGCACCGTGTATCCTCCTAAGCATCACCCTTCTTGACTTGGCGCATACCGATCTTAAACATCGGACTCTGCGACAGTGTCTCCCAGTCATGGATGAAATAAGACTGTTTCAGTGAGATTTCCATCTCAGTTTGTCCTCTCTCCAAGACTTCATCATCGTATGCTTGGACTGCCTCTGCGAGCGTTGCCGAGCCCTCGGTCACTGACACAATCGTGCTAACGAAATTGGATGCGTCTTGCAGGGCGTTGTTCAACCCTTGGCCACGGTCTGCAGAATGCAACGTATCAGTGATAAGATCTGGGGGTGGGGGTCCAGGGTCTACCGCAGGATGCAGGAACGCGCGGTAACTTACGAGGAGTCATGGGGTGGGCTGCATCTCCACATAGCGTCATTCTTCCGCCTTTGTTATCCCACTTCTTGGATTTCTCCCAGTAGGTAAGACTATCCACGGGAATCGTTGTGCCATCCTGGACAGCACGGCCAACTGAGCGCCAGGGCTCGGCGTACTCCTCACAGCGTGCCTTGAAAAACTTGCAACGCCCCTCATTGGTTGTTAAGTCAGCGGAAGGGGGTGTAGTCTTGTCGTTCCAGCTCTGCATGACCTGAAAAGTCCAAGTTTCCGGCTTATCAGGGTCGGGAACGTCCATGACTGTCGGCGGGTCAGCGGCCCGGCAGGTAGGCATGCAAGGGAGAAGAACGTACTCGACAACCAGAACATGGTCCCGTGATCAGGATGTATAGTGTTGAGGAAGATCTTGTTATACGCGCGTATCCGCAGAGCGAGCTCGGCATCGAACTTGTAAGTGAAATTGATAAGCTTTACGGGGACTGTAGTCAGCTGCGCATCTTCGACGCCTACGATCGACTCCCTGAGCAGCGATTTCTGACCATCAGCGCCAACAACGACATCGCCTATGGCATGATCGCCATCCTTGAACTCGACCTTGACTCGTCCGTTGTCGTGCGACGAGGAGTCTTCGATTACGTAGGCACGTACAACTTGCTTGCCGTACTGCACATCGATGCCCTCGCTGAACAGGTTGCGCATCTTCTTTCGGCTAACACGCATTGGCTTGTCAGCTCCCATCTCAAGGATGAGGTCCCCTGTCTTGCCATTGTGAATGGGCAAACCAGTGATAGTCTCAGGTTTCAGAGTAGGATCGGCATAAGACTCATTGAAGCGAGCAAGAAGGTCTTCAGGGAGACAGTTGGCGATGTGTGTGGAGCCCCAATGAAGGGTCATGCCCCATTCTCGAGGTCGTGTCTGGTACGTCGTGCTCGACTCAGATTCGAAAACGGTGAACGACGCAATACCATGCTGCAGGTGAGTCCGTCAGGATGATGATGTTTCTGTACTCGTTTCAACAAACCTTCTTCAAGCCCTGCGCTATAAGCAGTCCACTCGTGCCTGTCTCGCTCATTAGCTCCAGGCTACCCCTCCATGCCATTCTCGAGACCCTTTCATGCAGTCTCACTTACCAGCACCAACGATCAACACGTGTATATTTTGGTTAGGGTGATCCGTCATATTGAACTATTGAATACCGTAAAAGTGTAGATGTCGTCAATCAAGATCACAGGAAGGATTTGGTGGTTGTCATGAAGTCTATCTTGTAATCGCGGTCATCGCCGTCTTTGAGCTAGCATCGATGTGCTAGCGTACCGCGGCACGATATTATGCAGGGACGGGCCATACGCCCGCTCCAGTCGGGGAAGTTGCTGTAAGCATCTTGAAGTGTAGGTAGTCCCTTTTTCTCTATGTACACGATTGCTTGTGGAGATAAATTCGTTGTGTATTGCCTGCATACGACTACCTTCACAGCTCCTGCCACGTTTGGCGCAGACTACGATCCTACGACCCAAGGAACAGCAGCAATCGATCCGAGGAGCATGGCAGTAAGCGCGTTGCAACCACTCACAAGCAATGTGATAGCCCCGCTACATCGTATTGGCCATGGCAAGCGGACCGCAGGAACATGAACGATCGAACAGGGAAGGCTTCGCAGCGATCCACGGATGCAGGTCGTTCGACCGGCGCCAGTGCGGCAGCTGCCCGCGGCTGGGCGCCTGGCATCATCGCCGAACGTCCAACCTGACAACGAATCGACCCTGAGCCCAGGTTTTTTGTTCCATCGCGACCGGATTTCGACATTGTTGCTTTGTACCGCTGTGACACGACAGCCCTGTTGTGAGTGCGCATTGCGATCGAGGAGCACGTGGGTGCCAACATTCCTCCGGAATCTGCACCGTGCGGCGTGTTGCGAGAGTCTGCCTGTAAACGTGTGGCTGGACGGTGGCACGAAGCGCCGCCAGCACGAGCTCGAGGACCTCCAACGGCCATGGAGACCAGCGCGAGTGAGGGTGGCTCGCAGGCTGCTGCCGGCAACGCGAGCGACCTCGATGTGTGGTCAAATTCTGATGCTGACTCGTCGTACGGTGATCTGGCATCTGAAACAGCGTCGTTGACGTCTAGCATCATGGCCGGCCACTTCGAAAATGGGAGACGGTACCACGCCTATCAGAAAGCAAGCGGAGAGTACATCTTACCGGACGATGAGCAAGAGCAGGACAGATTGGACATCAAATATGCGTCGATACAGCTTCTCTTCAGCGACACAATAACCTTTGCGCCGGTCCAGCACCCGCAGCAGATTCTCGACATCGGCACTGGTACTGGTATATGGGCCATCGACGCTGGAGAACAGTTCCCCAGTGCTACTGTCACTGCAACAGATCTGAGCCCCATACAACCGACTTGGTATGTTTTCTCCACGCTTCAGCTCCGCTTCAGGCCCCCAGCCGTCTTTGTCCCGAAGGCCTGGGGTGCTGGCGCTCAAGTCACATCAAACTAAACTATTTGTTAAGTATTGGATGTCCATACTGATTATTGCAGGGTCCCCCCAAACGTTAAATACGAAATCGACGACGCGGAAGCAGACTGGACCTGGCCGCTCAATAACTTCGACCTAATCCACATGCGCACCATGACAGGCTGCATACGGAACTGGGACAAGCTCTTCGCGCAAGCCTACGCGCACACAAAACCCGGCGGCTACATCGAGCTGCAAGAAATGGACTACATGGGCGTCATCCAGCCCACCTCCCGCAACCCGGGCACCTCCTTCCTAACATGGTGTGTCGAGCAAGGCAAAGCCGCCATGAAAGTCGGCGTCAACCTACGCACGAGCGTCGACTTCATGCAGAAGAGTCTGGAGCGCGCGGGCTTCGTCGACATCACTGTCCGGGAGTTCAAACTCCCCATTGGACCCTGGCCCAAGCAGAAACGGCTCAGAGATGCGGGGTTGTTGCAGCTGAGTGCTATGTTGGAGGGCATGGAGGGGCTGAGTCTGAGGCTGTTGAAGTTCTACGACGGTTGGTCCCTGGATGAATTGAAGGTGCTGTTGGCCAAGTGCAGGACCGAGCTGAAGGATCCTGGGTGTCACGCCTATTGGCCTGTGTGAGTCTACGTTCTCCGCGTGCTGCGAGGTGTGAGTGCTAATTGTGTATAGGATTGTTGTTGTTGGCAGGAAAGCTGGGTAGTGCGAACCGCGTGCGTTGGAGTTTGAGGCTAAGCAACAATACCCCCTTCGATTCGGTGTATTTCTTTAGCAGTGGTATATGTATATGTTGGAGTTGGATCTGTCCTGGTGACGGAAGGGCGTTTGGATGAGTTCCGTCAAGCGCAAGCCGCGGTGTCAAGGTGTTTGTAGGAATTTATGGATCACACCGAGTTTTGTCTCTCAGGGATGGGTATGTCACAGCTCGATGTACATGGTGCATGGATCACGATAGTATGCCGAATATCTCAAGCATTGATCTTTTTCTAAACACAAGCAGCTGCTAATTGGTGAGCACCTCGACAAGATTATCCCAACAACCCAAATCGTATACGTTCTCCACAGCAGCGAGACTCCACACGCGCTCGAACGAATCAGGCTCTGCAACGCGCTGGACACGCGCCGGCAACGACTTGGGCGCCTGCCCGTCTCTCGTGCGCACCAATATATGCCTACTCTCCAGCGGCCAAGTGGTCCGCGGCTCTTCCAGCGCAAGCAGCTCCTCGTCTTCCCCTGGCGTGAGAATCGGCTGCTCGTCAGACGAGCTCCCGCTATCAGCGCGATGCATGCGCGGCCCTGCAGTCTGTGAACGGCTAAACCTGTTCTCCGCCATTGTCTCCTCTCTCCTCTTACCCAGAAACACCACGCCGTCCGCCATATCATCGCGCCAGTCTGCCCACTTCGAGCTCTCGTTTGTGGTCATGCCGGCCCAGATCAGGTAGATGTGGTAGGCGAGTAGGCCGAGGGGGAGCGGCCATGTGAGGAGTGCCAGAAGGCCAACGCCTGCGGCGCTAAGGCCACCGGCGTCGAGGTACAGGGAGAGGTAGATGGTGGCGTAGTGGACTTTGGCGTTGAGCCAGTTTGGCCAGCTTGTGGGGGAGCTGTTGGGGGTCGGCTTGTAGCTGTACCAGCTCTCGTACTGTGTGTATTGTTTGTGGACGAGGGGGGTGAGGAAGTACCACGCCAAGTACGCGCCGTATGCGATGAGGATGCCGGTGGAGAGGAGTAGAAGGAGGAAATACTTGTAGTTTCCCCGCCCCAGGCAGTTGTTCACCCATATGCAGTGGTGGTCCATTCTGGAGACGCAGGTCTTGCAAATACTGCAATGCTTGCTGCGCGCAGGCTTGAGGAGGTGACATGTTGAGCATGTATTCCCGGGGTGGTAGAGAACGCGGTCGTATGGATAATGCTGCATCTGCAAAGCATGGTTCTGGGGCGTGATGTATGTGGTACCGTTTGCCTTTGCGCTGAGCCACAGCCAGAGATAAGGTTGTGGTAGTAGCACTAGCACGAGCAGCTTGTGGTAGGAGCGTATCCCTTGCCAGACAGTGGGCAGGATAAGCCCAGCGCATGCGGTCACCAGGCCGAGGAAGAAGATGACGATTACAGGATGCTTGTCGTGCATGAGGTAGTGGCCGAGCCGTGAACTGCCGGAAGTGATGCGACCATTGGTGAGCTTGACATCGAGGCGTCGGAGAAAAGACGGTATGTGAATCGCGAAGAGCCGGTTGAGAAAGCCTATGGGCGTGTTCCTGTTCTGATCAGCACTGTATGGCGTTGAGCCATGGTTTTAATTACCTGAAAGCTGGCAGGCGGCCGAAGAAGGCTACAAATGTGAAGAATGAGATTGCAAGAACAGCAGTGATTATGGTGCGCGTGAGCGCCATACTGTGCCACTATAGCGTCGGCATAGTGTGGTGATGGAAGCCTTGGGTGGAGGCCGCGGCAATCGAGACGGGCCCCACAAGGGTCAACCTCACATGAGCACGCGCGACAGTAGCTTGACGCGTCCAGACAACTTCTCCACATTTCAAGCCACACCACCATGGCGCCCGGTATCATTTATAAGGATGTTACTGAGGGCGCTGAGCTTCAGGCTGGCAACCTCTTCGAGGGCTGCCAGTTCTGGGTCGCGCAACGCGTCCCCAGTCGCAATGCCATGTTGAAGGATATCCAAGCCAATGGCGGAGAAATTGTGCCGCTCGAGAAGCAAGCCGATTATGTGATTGTGGACCATTTCCGCCCCAAAGAATGCCCACCCGGATCTGTTAGTTACACTTTCGTGAGGGAGTCTATTAGGAAAGGCGAGATTGAAGATCCAGACGACTATCAAGCAGGGCCAAGACCAGGTACAGTACGCGAGCCCAGCAGTTCCAGACCTGCAAAGGGCACACGGAATCCTTTCACTCCAGAGGAAGACCGTATACTGTACAGATGGGCTAGGGCTGCGCAACAAAGCGGTATCGCACTGAACGGAAACGAGCTGTACAAACAGCTTGAGGCACAGGTATGAGTATAGCATGAGCGGCAGCGCATTACTGATAATGGGCAGTATCCGTCGCATACCTACCATTCGTGGCGCGACCGCTATATCAAGAAGCTCCAGTACATGCCTCCTTCCGCTTTCAACATCACCGACGATGCGCCGCTGTCACCTATCAGGGCTGTTCAAGAACTCAAAGAAAACATCGGCAAGCCGAAAGCTCTGAGGGCGTCTGGTCTTGTGAAGAACAAGGACAAAGCTAGTGCTGCTGCTGCTGCTGCTGAGGAGGGGGCGGCCGATATGGGCGGTTTACTCAGCAAGAGCGGCTCCTCCAGCAAAGAGCAGACTACAGATACACCAGCAGTGAAGCGCACTGGTCTTGTTAAGAATAAAGACAAAGCTCGCGTGGCAGCTGCTGCTGAACAGGCCGAAGAACTACGGACCTCTAATAGCAAAGAGCAAGCAGCAACTTCAGAGTCGGCCATTGGCGATAAGCCCGGCCCTGGCGAGGAAGAATATACTGTCGAGCAGCTAGCCGCGACATTCGCCACCAAGGACTGGGAGGACCTGTATGCATACGTCGAAGAAATAGACGGCTGCTCGAGAGGGGAAGGGAAATATGATGAAGCGTGGGTAAATTGGGCCGAGGACCGTGACAATCAGACAACCGAACAATGGCGGCAGTACTACGAGAAGGTGGTCAGGCCACAGTGGCTACGAGATTCAGTATCAAAAAGGGAACAGATCAAGAAGGATGTCGAGCAAAGGATGCAAGCCATGGAATCGAGCCCGGTGCAGAGTCAGAATTGGAGCCAGGCGCAAGATAAGGCTGATGTGGCACCCCAAGTCATGGCCGTGCCTTCCACGAGGACTCTGAAGCACACAGCCCTAGATGTACAAACCTCTGCTGCAGGGCCGCCTTCTACACAGCCGACCGCACAACAGGAGACATCTAAATACCCCAGAGAAAGCCACGATTCAGCACTGAAGCGAATTAGAGGCGACGTAGATGGTGATGCGGAGTCGAGGCAAATAACGCGGCCAGTCAAGATCCAGAAAACAACCAGTCCACCTGCACCGAAAGCCGTGAGCACGCAAATGAAGTCCAAGGACCTTGCTCCTGCTATCAGTGCGCACTATAGTCCAGAACCGGATCGGTTCGACGACATATCCCAGGCAGGATCACAGGTTGAAGCTGAGAGCGACATTGCTGCCGAGGACGAAGGCGAAAGGAATGCCCCCTCCATGCATCAAGAGGGCAACGAAGACTCGCTTTTCATTCCAGAGAAGCCCGTAGACGAAGAAGCCATAGAAGACGAAGAGGACCTCGAAGACGACCAGGACCTCGAAAGCATTGCCTCCTCCACTGACCTCGTACACACCACGCCTCTCCCCCGCCCCTCCCGCATCCCCGAAGCCTCCGACGACGAGCACGAAGAAGACGTCGAGGACGACGACGGCGGCCTGCCCACCCCGCGCGCCCCCAAACCCACCAACGCCTTCGACACACAAGCCATCCTCTCCCCCTCACAGTCCCAACCCTACATCAGCGCGCTCCCGCGTCCACCCCGCTCCTCCTCCCCAGTCCAGCAACCCGACTCCGAAGCCTCGACCACCGAGTCCCTACGAGAATTCAGCGGCTACGTACAAGACTCCGATCCCCCGGGCGCCGACGCTTCGCAAATAACCCAGAATCTCGCGCGCCCGACCTCCCCTTCCCCATCAGCCACATCATCCGCCTCCATCGCCTCAGACGAGGATCCCGACCCACCTCTCGAGACTCAAGAGGTCGAAGCCTTCTTCAAGGACGCAAACGCCGCCGGGTTTCCAAACGATTTTGTCACGAGCGCGCTCCGCCGCACAGCGCTGCGTCCAGACCTCGCCCTCCTAGTCCTGGACGCGTGGAAGTACGGCCGCCTGCTCCCAAGCCAGCGCGGGATCTGGAGTAAAACGGAGGATGAGTTGGCTGAGCGGTGGGACGCCGACGAGGTGGACGATGATGACGATAAGGAGGCAATGCAGGCGTTAGTGTGGAAGCATGGGATCAAGGGGTGGGGAGGCATTGTTGAGCGGGTGGCGTTTCTGAGAGCGTATAGGGGGAGTGAATAGGGTGTGCTGGGAAAGCGTGTGTATGTACATATCTCATGCTTTCTTCTTGCGTCCTGGGTGGTGCCTGCCGGGTGAACTGTGGACATGGGACATGGACAGACAGAGTGCCCGAATCCAAACCCGCAACCAACACCCTGCTCGTTTTTTCGCCGCAGATGCCATGTCCATCCCATCCCATCCCATACCCATCCTCATCCTCATCCCCTCCTCATCCCGAATCCCGGGCCCTCCCACCCCCCTCGGCCCGAACAAGGACGAAACTCGGGAAGTCCATACTACGTCCCGGCAAGGGGAGTTGGGAACGGCAATCGAGCGTGGGTAGAGTTTGTGGGGGAAGGGGAGCTAGTGCTAGTTCCCTTGATTGCGGGGAAGGCTGTAGAGTGCCCTACCTGGGTCTCACGTCGAGTGGTGGATGGGTGGAGCGTGTCGGAGGTAAAAAAGATAAGGTGAAAGATATGATTAGATTGCACACCCATCTGTTCCCGAACAACTGACTGTCGCGCAGGACGAGACGCGGCACGAAAGCTGTGTGCCGTGTGCGCGTGTCACATCGTCCTGCCGTCTTTCAAACCCCATCAGCTCAACTCCCCTTATTTCCCACCCCACCCCACATTTCGCCGACACCGAAACACCTCCTCCAGGCCGTTTGACTTGAAATCAGTGCCCACGCCCTCAACGACACGGAAGCCAGCAGTCCAATTGGCCGCGCAGTGCAACACTATCGCCCCGAGGCAACTATCCGCCAAGCCTCCCTCCCATTTCCGTATAAGAAGCGCGGCGAGGATTTACTGCTGCTCGCTCTGCGCCTGCAGGTACTTGTACGCGCCGAACGCAAGGGCTCCGCCGATCAGGATGATGGCGTACAGACCGACGCCGGTGGATGCGCCGTCGGATGTGGAGGCGGAGGCGCCGGGCTGTGCGTAGCTCTTGGGCTTTGGGTCGCCCTCCTGTCAAATCATTGTGTTAGCTCGGGTACCACCTCTGATGCGCGTGAATGCGAGAGAAGATCGGGGGCCACATGTGAGAGAAAGATCAGAGGTGTGGTGTGTGATGTGCGGTGCGGCTGCGGAACCGGCGTTCCGAGGACCGAGGTGGAAGTGCATGCATATGACAGGGGGGTTCTGGGCGTTTCGTGTTTGCACAGTCGCAGCAAACACGAGGGTAGGTACCCCACATCGGTTGTTGGAGGGTGTGGGCGGAGAGTCGGAGGGTCAGCCGCGAGGTGTGGGGTTGGTAATATATATGCAAGGCGCTGAGAGGAGAGAGAGAGAGAGGAAAAAAATGTGCCCCGTACCTGGCGCTTCAAGGTGCCGACGAGCAGACCGTCGAGGATCTCGCGCGCCTCGTCCGAGTGGCCGACGTCCTCGAAGGCTTCGGTGCTGTCTTGGCCGCCGACGTCGAGGAGGACTTCCTCACCACCGCTGTTGCGGAATGTTAGCTTGGCCGGACTGATTGGGGGTGTTGCGCCGTGGTTGATTGATGTGGTGGAGGCGCCTATGTTGGGGGAATGTATGTGTAGGGGCGTATGTGTAGGGGCGGCGATGTGCGGTGTTCACGCTGTCTGTTCGGAGGGGGGAAACGTACGGATGCTCGTCGACAAAGCTTGTGCAGTCGTAGACCTTGTCGTGAACGACGATGTAGAGGTCCTTCTTGGAGGCGTGCTCGGAGACGTCCGAGTAGGTGAATTCCTTAGTCGCAGACATTGTGGATGTGAGTGTGTTTGTAGCGAAGAAATTAGGTGAGGTGGGTGGAAAGAGAGCGAAGCAAGCACACAAGAGGTTGTCGTGTCAATCGGATGCGGAGAGTCGAGGAAGCCGGGGCCGTGAGCGCGCGTGTGGAGGAAACTCGGTGTATGGCAGCGGACTAGAAGATTATCTGGCTGCAGAGCAGAGCAGAGCAGGGCCCGGGATGCACTTTCGGGTGCGGATACGCTTGCGAGGCCGCACCGCGCACGCACGCCCACGCCGTTGTCAACATAATTGCTGCCCCGCGATTGGACCCGACAACGTTGCTGGCCACATCTAGCAATAGTTCCCTGCGGTTGGCGGGACCCCTCGTTGCCGCTTGCCTTTTCGAGGGCTATTTTTTCCGCCTTTCAGTGCATGTAGCCCGGTTTTTGGACTTGTTAATCGGGCATATCTAATCTTGCACAGGGCTGAGATGCTGTTGCGGACGTTCTGTTGCCGAGTCATTCAGACGTGAATGTTTGGGTATGATTTGCGTTACTAATCTCACACCGCCAGAGTCATGGCTACTGCATGCACGCAGACCCTTTTTGCTCCAACGCTGAGTCTACGAACGCTTGATTGAACTCCTTCGCTATGCTATGCTATGCTATTCTATACTGTGTTAAGCCAAAATCAGATCAAACAGTTTCACGTATCCTTCAAGAACCCAACGTCTTCACCCGCATCCATTCGCTCGTTCCCACGCCCAGGTTCAACCCGTTCTCGGCCCACCACCTGCGAACGCTCTCTCCAGCGTCACCCTCGACTCCATCCTCTAAAGCTTCTTCTATGTCGCAGGTCTTGTACTCGACCTTTAATCCACTCTTCTTCCACCATTCCAAAACATGGGCCTTGCCCATCTTCGTCGGTCCAACTAGCACCTGGTTGTCGTAAAGCATCTTCTCGCCGCGGATTGATCTCCAATAATCCAAAATCTCCGTGTGTCCGTGTGTCGATGCAATCTTGGTGACGGTGTCTTCGTGCGAGAATGGCACGCCGCTGTTGACCCACCATTTGATTGCATCGAGTTTGTTCGACTGAGTGGCATACGTGATCGACTTCCCCACCTTGAGCTTCAGAGGATCGCGGAGTTTTGCAGGCGGCGCCTCTTCGCCCGGTGTGGGTGGCGTGCGGTGCCGCGAATGCTCCTTCCACCACTGCAGCACAGGGATGTGACACTGCGACGACGCCTGTTCGAGCGCCGCTTCGGTATACTTCAACGGCAGGCCTGAGTTGTACCACCAATCCAGAGCATTCGTCGAATTGTTGCGGGAGGCGGCATCCATGGCTTCGGACGAGTACTCCTTGGTCAGGAATGTGGGAGATGTGCGCCAATAGTCAAGGATCTCAGTCTTACTGAACAGCGACGCTTTGTGAGGCAGAAAGGTGTGCCCAAAGTGCTGCCAGAAGAGGTCCTTGTGATAGTACTCGAGATGCTTGAGCACAGGCACCATGGCGAATCGCATGATCAGATCGAGGCATGGACGGGTGATGCGAGTAGGTCTCTCTGTGTCAAATGATTTCGCGATGTCTGCGTAGCTGCATGTGAGCAGTGTCCAGCCCAGCTTCTGCATCTGCGTCTTTGGCCCCGCTTCGCTGGCGGCCTGCTGCCACTCGCGCGGCACGGGCAAGTTGGTATGCACGTTGAGTGTCGTGGCCAGCTCCCAGTCCTCGGTGAACTCCAATATGATAGACCAGAGCTCTGGTGGGAGCCGGGGACCCTGATTTCTGAGCGGCTTCAGGGCAGGCAGGTGTGCGGTCGACAATGCGACACTGCGTTCGCCGACCGCCATCAAATCAATCTGTGTTTGTACGGACTCGCTCAGTTCTTTGTGTCCTCCCCATGGCACGACCTTCCTCCCGGCCTGGTCGTAGTTCCACAGCAGAGGAGACAGCACGCGGATCCAATTCATCTTCTTCTTTATCTTGCTGATCTGCTTCTTCGACATGGGGTGCTCCCACTGCAGCGTCGACATGCCTGGGATCAGCAGAATCTTCTTCGAGACATCCCAGCTGCGCAGGATCTTCAGGTGCAGGCTGCTAGTGAAGCCCTGGAGCATCTGCGCTATGTTCTCGGCGTCCAGCGGCGAGAGAACCAGCAAATCTGCCCATGTGCAGTACTCAGCGACTTGCGACTCGATGAAATCCCCATGTTGCCACGCTGGGGTGCTATCCTCGGCGTTGTATGTGTGCCAGACAAGCTCGAGGCTCGGTGAAACAGGTGTGAATTGTGACGTGGGAAACGGCGTCCGCGCTATAATGCGAAGAGACACATTCTCGAGTCGCTGGAGGCGCGCAACAACTGTGGGTCCGAATTTAGAGGCGACGGGATCGGTCAGCGCGATGAGGACCTTCAGCGGGCGTGCAGCGGGTGTCGAGGTCATAGAGTCGTCGTGGCGTGGGGGGCAGAGTGGTGGAAAAGGTGTGTGGTCAGCGATCTGAGGCATGGTAGGTATGCTGGCTGCAAGGTTAGACCGCCATTGGCCGCCGCCCCACAATCCTGCACACGACCACAGACCCTGATCGTTCGTACGCTGTCAAGTCATCTTCAGACACATGGTGACATGTGCGTGTCGACATGCAAACGAGCCGCCTGCACGCCTTGAGAAATTCGGTTCGTCAGGGTGGGGAACTACGTAGATGAAGACGCTCCCAGCGCCGTGCGCCGGGCGGGAATACCAGAGGCACGTCTTGGCATGCTCACGATGCTTGGGCGAATGATACGAGGACGCCACACAGGAAATGCTTCCGCGGAGCCGAGTGTACTTTGGGTATCGACTTTGAGCTCGCCAACGGCCATGCAATAAACGTTGGGTGGATCTGCAATGTCACCGCCTCAGAAGAAAACGACACATGGCGACAAAAGCGAATTCTGCCGAATCCTTCAGGCGTGAAACCTGGACGCGAGTGATGTGGTGTGACACTGCGCATCATTTCAGTCGAGGATCTCCATGACCCCCCAGGTGCCCCATAAGTCTTGGGCTGTTGCGGACGGTCTCTCCACTACGCAGAGCCGCAATCACAGTAGTTGCTTCGTAAAGCTCAGATTTTTTTTCCCGTGCCCATCTGCTCCTTTCCTGAAGCATCGTCGGGCCTTCCGGAGCCTAGACGGGCGGTACCCGTCAGTGCCGGGGGCATGGACTCGCCAGGTCCAGGAGCAAGCTTCCAAGGTTCTGCCTGCGCTGTGTGCCAGATGATGGCACTCCTCGAGCTGAAGGCGTCTCGCGGTGTTCACGAGTCGGCCTAGTGTGTGCTGAGCATCTGCGTCAGCCCACTTGGGTGCACATCACCCTGACGCTCGACCAATGACGTACTGCTCAGTGTGCAACTGATCCACGATCGCATCGGCCGCGCGCAATTGCATCTTTGCTTCGACTTTCCCATCTTGCCCGTGTCGGCGCCCCTAAGCTGCCCACAGTGCCACCGAGCAAAAGTCTGTTCCGTAGGGCTAATCTTGCACGGCCAGCGCGCTCTAACTGCTAGCGGTCAAGCAGCCCGCCGATCTCTCAAATCTTGCTCCCTGAGATCGACATCTCTGAGTCCATCAAGCGGTGCAAGCCACACGACGCTACGAGCGTCCCCGTAGGCTTTCCCCTTCGCAGGTGGTCATACACGCCAGCATCTGCGGCCTGCAGTTGTCGCGATTTCCTGCCGCTGGCTTGTCTTGTTCTCATCTGCCGTTAGAGTGTCTGTCAACCGACGATGCGAGTCCATTGTTCCTGACGCACGCACGCTTTCCCTTCTGTTCGGTACGCTCACGGCGCAACTGCCTCTCGCATGCCGGTCCTGGCTAGAACGTCGTCGATTCCCAGCTCGCTCCAAGGCTCCGCTCTCCGCCACCTACTCTCCCAGTATTCTCCGTACCCTGCATAACGCCAAGGCGAGCAGCATCGCAACAAAACCTGCGAGCTCGTGAGCTCCCTCGACCCTCGGAGCATTTCCAGTGCAGCAACCTCATCGTCGATGGACGCCTGAGCAGCGCGAGCGCAACACCCAAGTGCGGGCCCCCTCTACACTGTCCACGATTCGAGCCCGCCACCGCCCCCCGACCTCAAAGCTCCCCGCGCTGCCGGACACGGAGACACGCCCCCATGTCTCCCCCAACACCGCAACCCCAGGACGCCGAACACTCTGCTTCCCAAGGGGACGCAGCCCAGGCCTCCCCCGCGCCACTTCCCAGCGATCACGACCCGCTGTCGGCCACCGAGGCCCATACAGAAACCCTTGATTTTGCGGGGGACAATGCGCAGCAAGACAGCGCGCCGCCGCCTACCAGTGTCGCGACCAATGTTGGACCATATTCGCCCTCGGCGGCGGGATTGAGTCCGGCTGCTCATGACCGCGTGTTTCCCATAAGGAGCGTGGTGTCGGTCGACCCCAATCCTACGTCAACACCGAAGGCTGTCTCGCACCACGGAGGGGGCGACTATTTCCACCAGTATTCCCGGGCGAGCGATCCACGTAGACCGTCGAACTCGACATCGTCGACTGCATCCCATGGCAGATCACGGCAGGCTCCACCGGCGGATACCTCGAGGCGACAGGCAGCCCCGCCAGCGCGAGCAAACACAGGCTCAGAAAGAGCCGAGTTCAACAAGTCCAAATTGCAGCTGCCTTCAGCTTTGTTCAAAGAGATGACCTCTTCGAGCGCTACAAACAGTATGGATGACGGAGAGAGCCAAACATCGTCGACCGGTGGCTTTCGAGCGGCATCTCCTGGTGCCCCCTCGACTCGGAGTAACCTGAGCAGCGTAGGCGAAGTGGGCGCCCTGATAACCCCTCGCTTCAAGCATGTCGTCACTGAGGGAGGGCATATGGTCATTACTGGCAGGGACGGTGAAACATTACAGCGCTGTGAAGACGAGCCGATCCATATGCCTGGCGCTGTGCAAGGATTTGGCCTCTTGATCGCGCTCCAGGACGATCCAGAGGGGAACGGAGGTCTCCTTGTACGCGTAGCTTCGGAGAATTCGAAGAGATTTCTCGGACGTACGCCGACAGAACTGTTCGCGCTGGAAAGCTTCACAGATATTCTTTCTGAGGAGCAGGCCGACAATCTTCTGGATCACATTGACTTCATCAAAGACGAGGAGTCCGATGTCCTGACAAACGGCCCGGAGGTCTTCACAATATCAATCAAGGTGCCGGGAGTAGCGCGAACTCGCAAGCTCTGGTGTGCTGTTCACATCAGCGACGCCAACCACGACCTTATCATCTGCGAATTCGAGCTCGAAGACGATCCACAATTTCCACTTGTACCTCCCAACGAGATGACACCCGAACTTCCCGAAGATACCTTGGCCAGTAATCCTACAGAAGAAGAGTACTTGGAGAGTACAGAAATCAAAAGCCGGCCTCTCAGGGTGCTACGCAGTGCACGAAAGAGGAAGGGCGAAGCTGCTGCGATGGAAGTCTTTAACATCATGTCGCAGGTGCAAGAGCAGCTCGCTTCAGCTCCAACACTTGACAAGTTTCTCAAGGTTTTAGTTGGTGTTGTGAAAGAGCTAACTGGTTTCCACCGCGTCATGATCTACCAATTCGATCAATCTTTCAATGGACGTGTCGTTACTGAGCTCGTCGACCCTAGAGCCACGAAGGATCTTTACAAAGGACTGAATTTCCCTGCATCGGATATTCCCAAGCAGGCTAGAGAGTTATACAAACTTAACAAGGTCCGTATGCTGTACGATCGTGATCAAGAAACAGCCCGTCTTGTCTGCCGCACTGAAGAAGACCTCGCAACACCGCTCGATCTCACCCACTCGTACCTCCGCGCCATGTCGCCAATCCACTTGAAATACCTGGCCAACATGGCCGTCCGCTCTTCCATGTCGATATCGATCAATGCCTTCAATGAGTTGTGGGGTCTCATCGCCTGTCATACATATGGCTCACGAGGCATGCGCGTCTCGTTTCCTATCAGGAAAATGTGTCGTATGGTTGGCGATTCTGCCTCGAGAAACATTGAGCGGCTGTCTTACGCTTCACGCTTACAGGCCAGGAAATTGATCAACACTGTACCATCGCAGCACAACCCGTCTGGGTACATCATTGCTTCATCGGATGATTTATTGAAGTTGTTCGACGCCGACTTTGGACTCTTATCCATAAGAGACGAAACGAAAATTCTTGGCCACATGGACAACTCACAAGAAGCATTGGCTATGTTGGAATATTTGAGGATGCGAAAGATCCAATCTGTAATGACGTCGACCGACGTCAACGAAGATTTTCCCGATCTCCGCTACCAGCCGGGTTTCCACACCGTCGCCGGAATGCTTATTGTGCCTCTGACGGTTGGTGGCGCCGACTTCATTGTCTTTTTCAGAAAAGGCCAGCTCCGCGAAGTCAAGTGGGCCGGTAATCCATACGAAAAGTTCGTCAAAGAAGGCACAGAGGGCTACTTGGAACCTCGAAAGAGTTTCAAAACCTGGTCCGAGACAGTGGTCGGCAAATGTCGAGAATGGACTGAAGAGGAGATAGAGACTGCCTCAGTTCTGTGCCTTGTTTACGGTAAATTCATCGAGGTCTGGCGTCAGAAAGAGGCGGCATTACAGAACAGCCAGTTGACTCGATTACTGCTTGCCAACTCGGCCCACGAAGTCAGGACACCCTTGAACGCCATCATCAATTATCTCGAGATAGCATTGGAAGGATCGTTGGACTCGGAAACACGCGAGAACCTCTCAAGATCGCATTCCGCATCTAAATCGCTGATCTACGTGATCAACGATTTATTGGACCTCACCAAAACTGAAGAGGGTGGACCTCTGATCAAGGGAGAATCGTTCAACCTGAGTGCAACCATCAAAGAAGCGACGGGTGCGTTTCGTGGAGATGCACGGCGCAAGAACATTGATTACGAGGTTATCGAACATGAGGGTCTGCCGAAGTCGTGCATAGGCGACCAGCGCCGTGTGAGACAAGCCATCTCCAACATCGCGGCAAATGCAATTCAACATACCACTCAAGGAGGTGTTAAAATCGAGGTGTACGTTGCGTCAAGGCCCTCAAAGGATCACGCGGAAGTCGAGGTCGCCGTCACGGACACTGGTGCTGGCATAAATCCTAAAAGGCTCGATCAACTGTTTTACGACCTCGAGCAAGTGCAGTCTGAGCCTAGCGCTGGACTGGAAGACGCCATTGCCCCAGACCCCAAGCAAATAGCACAGCAAGACGACAAGACCGCCTTGGGTCTTGGACTTGCTGTTGTAGCGCGTATCATCCGAAACATGAATGGCCAACTCAGGATAAGATCTGAGGAAGGGAAGGGCACCAGATTCGTCATCCAATTTCCGTTCGATCTTCCTGATGACGAAGAAATGGTTGAGCCGCCTTTGTCGAGTCCCTCGGAATCTGGGAGCATCACACCGCATCCTGACCGTTCGAGGAATCTATCTAGCGGTGTGGGCGAGCGCACATTAGTCTCACCGTCTATGTCACGTCACGACTCGAACAACAGCAGCTCCAAGAATGCTATTGTAAACGGCACCCTAATCACTCATCCAGGGGCAACGAGCAGAAGACAGAGTGCCGACAGCTTAAGCAGGAAGTCCAGCTTGAAGAGCAAGACTAGCTTGCGAAGTTTCAGGAGCGGCATGAGTGCTTCCACTCAGGAGAGCGCGAAAAGTGACGTAGACAGACTCATTGACGATCTGCAAGCGCCACATCTTGTGGAAAAGCGCCGAACAGGAGGAGTCGCCGGTACAAGTTCGAGCGCGCACTCAATGAGACCACCGCTCAGCAAACGCAACAGTCTGGATCCTGGATCGCCTTCACGGGCGAGGTCTAAGAGCTTGGAGCCTGCGGACGGCAGGATATCGGTCGTGCCTCCGCATCAGCGAAGTTTGGACTCGAGGATACCAGGCGAAGAGCCCATCATGTATTCATCTCAGCCTCTGAGAGCTGTCCGCGTGCCAGATGAAGGAACGACGCCTGATGGGCCGCCACCAGCGGGCACTATTCTTGGGGAAGTTAAGGATGAGCCTAAGGAGCTATCGCCCGCGTCGACGCCTGCCCCTGCAAAGCTGACGGCCGACCGTATGCGCGTTCTTGTTGCAGAGGATGACCCTGTGAACAGTAGAATTGTGAAGAAGCGCCTAGAAAAGATGCAACACAATGTGTATCTGACGGTCAACGGTGAGGAGTGCGCATCTGCGTTTGGTGAAAGTCCCAAGGACTTTGATGTCGTCCTCATGGACATGCAGGTACGCAAACTACTAGTCACAGACTCTGAACACATCACTAATCCAAATTAGATGCCCATCGTCGACGGCCTGACGTCCACCAAGATGATTCGTTCTTACGAAAAGACTCATACCAACATCTACTCGCCCCGCGCTGCCCTCTGCGGCCGCATCCCCATCGTTGCAGTCTCAGCATCCCTCATCGAGAAAGACCGCCAACAGTACATCGACGCCGGCTTCGATGCCTGGATCCTCAAGCCCATCTCCTTCGACCGCCTCAACAAGCTCATGACCGCCATCGTCGACAAGGACATCCGCAAGGAATGTATGTACGAACCGGGTGCGTGGGAAAAGGGCGGCTGGTTCCACGAGGGCAAAGCAAGTGTGGATGAAGTCGACACCAAACCCACCGACAAACCGCCAGTCAGCAATCCGAGTGATATGGTCGCAGAGGCGGCTGAGGACGCGGAGAACCCGTTGGCTGGTGAGGAGAACGAGGAGGGCAGGCAGCCTGAGGAGCAAAAGCGATTGCTGAAGAAGCAGGAGGAGGAGAGGACGCAGGAGGACGATCAGAAGAATGAGGAGGTGAGGCATGAGGATCCCAAGGACGCGGCGGGGTGAGTCCCACCCTGAGAAAGGGGAGAAAGAGAGAGAGCGATTTCACGAAAGCAACGTTAGATTCGCATATTGTTTGGAGTCGTGCGTAAACCACTTTTTTGGGGCGGCTTTGTTGGAGGGTTTGGAATCGGGACGGTGGAAAGCCATTATTTCGGGGTGTGTTCTGGCAATTACCATTGTCTTTTTTTCTCCTGGATTTGTCACGCTCAGCCGTCCGTCCATTATTACTTGTTCTTTTTTTTCTTGTTTGGCCGTTGTTCCTAGACGCAGACGCAGACGCATATACCTGACGTGCAAGAGCCGCGTGGAGCGCGCCCCGCGCGCGTTGCAGATGCAAATGTATTTATCCATCGAGTTCGCGGGGTCAATCGCTGAGTGGAGGGAGGGGTAGATGTGGCCTAGGGTCGGTCGGTGCCAGGGGCTAGAAGGGTAGGGTAGGGTCATTGTGTAGAGCGTAGTGTAGTGTAGTAGCGGCGAGCCAAGCGTGATATAGTAAAGTAGGCGAAGTCACGGGAGAGGCAGGCAAATGATGATACCGTATCGTATGCAAGGCACAGGCACAGGCAGAGTGTGAACTCAGACTCAGAACTCGTTTTTGTGCATGCAAGTGAGTGAGTGCTAGCTGTGATGAGTGCGTGTGCGGGAGGGAAATATGTTGTGCTTATACCGGGGGAAGGGGCGGCTTCCTGAAGTGATAGGTGATTTGACACATCATACCTGTCTTTGAGCAAGGATCGCGCAGGGCTGCAGGGTGGGTGTGAAGTGCGACTCAGACTTGGAGGGAGTTTGCGATTTCTTTTGTGTGGATGGGGATGTGGATGTGGATGTGGATGGGGATGTCTGGGTTTTGGCGCTTGCGATATCCTGAGAGGCTGGGGGGTTAGTTTCGTTCTGTCTTTGTTATTATTATTCTATGGTTCTGGAAGGGTTTAGGGGTTGGGGGGTTGGGAAGAGAAAGAAAGGGATGGAATGGAACTGGGACCACGCGCGTGGATTGGGAATATGTAACATACCTGAAGCACTTCTGAAGAGAAGTACACTGTGTTTTTTACGCTGACTCTACTGCTTTTGTACGTGCGTGTGTGCGATGCTGCTGTGAGCAAGGAAGTGTTGTTGCGTTTCAGCATGGCCCGGATACACGTACGAATGAATACGCATACACACGCGCGCACACGCACGACTTCGATTTGCTTTTGTTTTTTTTTTGCCTTTGCTTGCGTTTGATAAGGGGACTTTTTGGGAGTCCAAAAGGGCGGGCAGCGGAGCGTGTTGGACATCCTCCTTGGGTTGGGTGTGAGTGTGGGTTCCTGGAAGGATGAGTGCGGGATCTGTAGTTCGGTATGGATTGCACTGTACTCTTTGAGGGGAAGAGAGAAAATGAAGATGAACTGGTTACTGGGTATCATTTAACGCCTTTGCCTATGCTGTCTAGCTACATACATACATGTCCATCCAACTTTTGTCTGATTCCGCCTTCTCAACTCTATACACTACTCTTACATCCCCCTGAACGCGTTGCCACTCGCACTCCTGATGTTCTTGCCTTCCCTCCGCCTGTCGTGTCTCTGTCCGTGCTCACCACCCGCAGATTTCTTCTTCTTCTGCTCCGGCGCAAAGGTGATTTCGCGCTCGCCGACCACGGTTGTGGTGGATTGCTTGGGCGCGCGCTCTTTGAGCTTGGATACGCGCGACCCGAACGATTTGTCGGCTTTGGGAGCGCTCTTCTTCGCAGACGACGAGGAGATGACCATCTGCGGCTTGTTCTTGAGCGTGTTGTGCAGCATGGGATTGTTGTGGCCGGATTTGCGGTACGAGGAGGACGAGATGCGGGTGTCGGCGGGGGCTTTGCGGATGGGGCGGTCTGCGCTGTCGTCGTCTGAGGCATCGGAGTCTGAGGCGTCCGAGTCGGACGAGTTGCGGCGGTCCTCCAGGGCTTCTTGCTCGGCGGCGGTGAGGCCCTTGGGGATCTTGGTGCTGGGGTTGATGGCTTGGAATTCGTGCGATTGCTCGTCGACTTGGAAGTCTTCGTCTTCGAAGAGGCGGGCAAAACGCGAGTCGCCCAGGAGACCGCCCGCAGCGGGCTTTTCGACGGCTGGGGCGACGCCCGCGGCGTCCAGCATGTCGTCGTCGCCGCCGTTCTTGAGGACACGCTTGGCGCGGCGTCGCTCGCGCTCTTCTTCTTTGGCTTGCATCTTGGCGGCGAGGGCCTGGTTGACTTTGACAGAGACCTTCTTGTTGCCGCGGATGCGAGATTCGCGCTCCTTGTTGATCTTCTCGGCGATGGACTTTGCGCGCTGCTCCTGCCACATGTCTGGGTTGGAGATGAGCTTGGCCTCTTCGTACAGCTTCTGGGCGACGAAGTAGCCGTGCATGTATGGGCGGAGGAGGCTGGTGGTGCCGATGAGGTGGTCGAGGTTGAGGGTCTTGAGCTGTGCGGTGGTGAGGAACTTGAAATTGTCGTAGACTTCGCCTGTTGCGCCGGCACCAAAGGCGTTGGGATCGTTCGGGTCTTCGGCCATCTCTTCGACAATGTTGTCGAGGAAGGCGCACCACTTGGGCGCTGGGCCGAGCTGGGGGATGAAGAACGAGTGCTGCTGCTTGCCTTCGTTGGCGGTCAGGAGCATGCCACTATCCTTGACCCATTCGACGTGGTTCAGATCGACGGCAGGCTCGACGGAAGTCCATGGTGTGCCGTTCTGAGGGTCCCAAATCTTGATGATGCGCTTGTCAGCTGTGAGGATTTTGGGTTCTGTGACCTGGCCGCGGGACGATGTGTTATTCTCGAGGTAGATGATGTTCTTGATAGCAAAGCCGTATCCTTGGTCCTTCTTCAGAAGGGGCGTGGGCGATCGCAAATCGTACAAGTGGATGAGGCCGTTCGAATTTCCAACGGCGAGGTTCAGGCCAGAGCGCGGGAAGGTGAGGGCAGTGACCTCAGAGCGCCCCTCGAAGGCATCCTGGGGTGCCGAAAGGATGCCGGCGCGGTTCCTCGAGCGCGGATCCCAGAACTCGACTGTGCCCAGCGACGTGCCGAAGGCCAGCAGGTTGTGACTCTCTTCAGCGATGGCGCCCGTGTTGACAGCGCCAGCATCAACACCGCCCTGCAGCGAGCCGGGAGCGGCAGTCAAGAGGTCGTCCCCGCCCACGTCAATCTCGTAACTGCGCATGAAGCGGCCAACCTCCAGGTTCAGACGGTAGGCCTCGCCCATGCCGTCTGCGTTCACGCCGACCGACGGCACCAGACATTCCGCCGAGCGCTTGTCGTAGATCAAGTCGCGACCATAGCGGGGGATGCGGGTGGCGTGGTGCACGCCTCCGCCAGTGTGGAACTCAATGACTCGGTCGGCCTGCAGGTGGACGCTCTTGGTGTAGTCGCTCGAGAGGATGCGGAAGGTCTCGTTGAGGGTGTTGGTGTGGCGGGCGAAGGAGAGCGACAGGTGGGGGAGGTAGTGGGCGTGGATCTGGGGCTTGTAGGTGCCCGTGGACATGACCCAGTCGCCGTCGTCGCTCACGCGCACGCACTGGCTGGCCTCCTCGAAGCCAAAGTCCTGCAGCAGCTCGACGCGATTCGCAAACTCCGGGTCGTTCTTCAAGCTCCTCTTCCTCCGGCGGATCAGCCATTCGGGCAGAGGCCTCGCCTCGCTGCCGCTGATGGTGTAGACGGGCACCGCGCCGTTGGTGATCTTCATGTTGGCGGTGCGGGCAGGGCGTGGTTGCGGTGGACAGGCTGCGGTGCAAAATGTCGAGCAGCAGCAGCGTCGGCGCAGGGCTACAAAAAGTTGCTCGCTATCGATAAGGCGGGATGGGATTAATTAGTGCGAGGCGATGCTGACCGGGTCGCCCTTGCCCGGAGGGGGTTGGCGCCCGAGAGAGCTGCTGCGAGTGCGACGTCTACCGGCGACACGCCGTCCACCGGCTCCACCACACCTCAAGCCTCGCGCGTGACACTGCTGCAGACGTCGCTGTCGCTGTCGCTGTCGCAAGGCCCGTCCGGCGCTCGCTGTGATCGCCTCCCTCTGAAACCGAGTGCTACAAGTCTGCGAGGGGCTGCTGTCACTTCGGCGCATTGCACCATCAGCCCTCTCCGTTGCGCGTACTGAAGTGGAAGTGTATTCGTAGCTCAGCGCGGCCCGCCCGGCGACAGACATGCTTCAGCTATCAACGCAGCCACATGATGCAGCTTCCCTAACGCTCGACTCCCCAACCACCAAGCCCGCCCTTTGCGCCTTTCGTCGCCCATCTTGACCGCGCCGCCTCGCAGCCAGCGGAGTTGATGAAGCCATCCGCCGGCCTGCAGGTGCACCCACGACGCGAACACCATCGGAGAGTTCCATAGAGGGCTGCAGACCTTCTAATGGAATTTCTCAGAAACTGCCTCACGAATGCGCAAGCCATCGTACGTTGTCACGACCTGTCCTATCTTATCTATCCGTAAACTCACAGAGAGCAGGGAGACTTCGAAGCCGTCGCATACCAAGCCTTCTCCGTCGCCCGCAGCACAACCGAGACACTGCGGGACTGGAGCCCTGACGAGGACACGAGCGCCGTCGAAGCTGCCCTGCGCGAGCGCCAGCTGTTGGTAGCCCGCGACCCGACCAGGCCGTGGCTATGGCTCTTCACCCCTGCGACCGTCGACAAAGCAGGCGCATCCCCGGCTGACTTGCCAGACCTCACAGGCTATACTCTGCAACGTGAGTCTCCCTGCGCAGTATGACTGCGTATCTGCATACTGACAAGATCCAGGCGAACAGCATGGCTTCACCAAAGCGCTTGAATTCGCCCGCCCGCCTTCCTTCGTTCGCTACCCCACTGCAGCATCCCATCCTGCCCTGACGGCCGCCCAGAACAGAGCCGCTGCGTCGCGACAAGCCCCCACAGCCAGCCAGCCCACCGCCGCAGAGCAGCCGCCCCCTCTCAGCGCCGATGCCGTCTACGATCTGTTCACATCGTCGGTCGTCGCATTGATCACCCTGTCGCTTGTCAAAGCATGTGCTGTAGTATCGCTCAACTGTCGCACCTTTATCTCCAAGCCTGCCGTTTCCCCACCCCGCAATCGCACAGACTCCGATGGCTACTTTATGCCACACTGGCTCAGCAGCATTGACGTACACTGGGCCAGCGCCGGCACCCTGATAGTCTCCACATTTACCGAGAGGGTCAACGATATGCGCAGTCTCGATGAGGTTCCGTCCCATGTCGAACTCACACAACTCGTGGGTACCGTTGTACGAGTCGCCCCTAATGGTATGCTCGGAAGGATTATGAGTTTCGACGATCCTGTGCAATTGGTCGCAGAGGACACCACACAAAGACCTCGCAGGAAACGAGCTAGGAGAAGTAACCTGGAGCAAAGCATCGACAAGTGGAAGAACACTGTGAGACGATGGTTGGCTTGGAAAGGCTACTCACTGCCTAATCTTGACCAAAGCAACGCATGGGTAAGGGTCCGTACCGCATTTAACAATACGTCAACATCGCCGAATACGTTTGCTGTATCCACCGAGCAGGATGTGCTGTGGCCTCGAGCACTGTGCTACTACTACGCACCCTCCAGTCAATCAACGTCAGAAGCACCACTGGAAGATCCTCTCGGTGCTTCCAACAGCGTACAGCGCTGGTTTGAAGGCATTGACTCGGTGGGGTACAGAGATCCTTATGACGTCGCACAAGAATGGTTCGTGGGCAAGGCGGAACGTGACAAATCGGCCGATGCACAGCGTAAAGCCAAGAAGGCTGAAGAAGATGCACTCCGGCGCAAAGAGGAGAACCCTGGTCTCTTTCCGTCTTCCCCTGTCAACACCCGCACTGGTGCATATGGCGAGCTCCAACCCGTCAGTGGTGTCTATCCGACGCCCCCAGATGGCGTTGCGCCAGGGGCCCCGATATTTGCAAGCGACACTCCGAGCGTCTCCGGCACAGCTTCCAACGTCATACTCGCCCCTGGAGGCACGAATCCAGCCATCAATTTGTCTGCACCACAAGACATCGCATCAGCCGAGTTGACACAACAAGTCTCAGCAACTCCAGCTTTTGCAGCAGATAGCGAATCGGGGCCGGCTGCAAACAACAATGATGATTTGTTTGGAGACGATATGGACGAGGGTGGGTACGAAGAAAACGCTGTCGGAGACGACGATTTCGATTTCTTTGACGGCCCCAATGATGGAGACGTAGATATGGCCGATGCCCCGCCTCCTGCCGAAACCAAGGTCGAAGCGCCCCAGGCTGCCGAAAAGGAGGAGCAGCTTCAGGTCGGCCTGAAAACTGAAGACCAAGAATCCACCGATCCGCTTGCTGCACTCGAAGAAGCGCTTTCTACTTCGGTAGATCAGGCGTCTAATGACGCACTGCCGAAAACAGAGAACAAGGAAGATGTTGCAAAGGTGATCAACGGAGGCCAATCCGAGTCCCACAATTCCATGAGGACCGAAATGCAGGAACGGCAACCACCTGTCGCAAAAGCACCCACGCCTCCCTTGAGCCCATCCAAGGTCCGCGACACCCTCAAAGCCTCACCCAACAGGGCTCTGACCATCCACATCCCTCCAGTGCAGAGTCAAGACCGCCGAGGTAGTTCCTTTGGACCGCTGGCTTTTAGTCGCAAAATGAGTGTCGCCGATGCCAAATACCAGGACGGACGCTACGGTGTGCATCCAGACGTGAAATCCATTGAAGCCAGCACAGCCAAATCGGCTTCTGCCCGACCAAAGAGTCTGCGGGATGTGCCTTTGCTCACCAAATTTCGGTATGCGGCCGCGGTCGCGTCTGCGACCACCTTGCCGAAAATCACACCTTCCATTCAAGGCCTCGATGATTACTCTGAGGACGAGTCAGGCTCTGAGAGTGAGAGCTCTGACGTGTCTGACGAAGACGCAGAGGAGGTTGAAACTACAATACCAGCACCATTCTCAGGGGGCCCTATCACTTTGGCCAAGAGAAAGCTACCCACAGATGGCAATGCTACACCTTTGTCTGTCACTTCGTTTGCAGAATCATTCGGCGGGGATCTACTCGAGATGCAGACTCTTCACCTCGACGACAGTTCACTCCTGAGTTTCGAGCCTAGCAGCTGGGACTGGCCTTTGGTGAAGCTACCCCCACCAATCGCAAAGCCATGTGCCGGTGTTCGCTACAGTATGCCATTATTCCCTAATCCTGTCAGCCAGGTTCCGGATACACCCACATCTCAACCTGACCTGTCCTACGACATACCAGACGAGAAGCCTGCAAGCGGGTCAGACACTATCAATATCGCCCAAATGGTGACTGAACAGGTCATCTCGGCTACCCTCGATATTCTTGAAGAGAACGTCGACTCAAACAATACAGGACGCGGCCCAAGCGAGATGCGCTGGGCTAAGGTCATCAAGGACTTGTTTCCGAAAGCGGTTGACTGTGCTTTGCCAGCGTTGGCCGCAATCAACGATGTTTTCCCTGAACTGTCAGCCCAAGCAAAAGGGCAGCAAAGGGTCCCGCCTCGGAAAGCGAATGAGACACCGGCTGTACCCGGCGGTCAGATCTATCCTATCAATCCACCTTTCATCAGAGTGAGGAGGGCGGAGACTCCCTGGGACTTGTTACCACCGGCCGTCACTTTCTGGGAACCACTCGGTTTGGCTCCAGTCAATGGGCCGAAGAATGTTGTCGCCTTCTGTATCTATCCCCACAGTGATTCGCTTAGGCCTAGCTTGGAGAGCTTTCTTCTTCACATGCAGCTTGCCTACGACAGCTGCAAGCTTGGAGCTCACACACGCGTTGAGACAGTCAGTGAGTATGAGAACGGGCTAGTGCCCTGTAGGATCGATACGCCTGCAGCTCCTCGTGCTGTTTACAAAGCGCTGCGCGAGACCTGCGTCAAGCTAGGAAAAATGCTAGCTACACGGCACGCCAACATCCGTGAACAGCTTGAGTCTCGAATAGACGCCTTCATCATCTACATGGTCAATCCCTTCGAAGAGTCGTCGGCGCTGTGGGAATTGTGTGCCTCATTCTGGACACTTTTCCAGACTTATGGCCAAGGATCAGTACATCCTAGCCAGCCCCAGAAGCCTGATCTGGTTTTGCAAATCATACCTATCAAGTACATCGCCTCGTTCGATCATCCTGTCATTCTCTCAAGCAACACATACATCAATCTGGCGCGCGAAGTCTATAATCGAAGTCCGCCCAGCGCCGAACCTGCTGATAAGCTGCCTCTGCCAATCGCCTCGGCACCTGCTTTCCAGCTCGAGGAACCCAGCCCTAGAAACGTTCCATTCAAGCTGCAGTCTGATCCCCCACAGGATCTGCTACGGGAGAACTCATACATGCATCTAGGCTATGCCGTCAGTCTCGATGGCACATGGCTGACAGCTGCCTGGACCGATGCTTGTGGCAAGAGCCAAGCTACAAGTACTTACCATATTGGCACGCGTTCGTTTAACGAAATCGCGAAGGAGATCTGGGTCACGACCATATCGATCTTGCAAGCGAGGAAGGTGACCTGGCGGGTCTGTGTTGCCCGAGCAGGGGCTATGGATCGAGAGGAGTTTGAGACGTGGGCGCAATTGATCACCTGCCCAACGTCCCTCAACCTGTTTGTCACCTTGATAACTGTCGACGCGCGGCCCCCGTACAAATTCAATCCTGGGGCGACGAGTGTAACGGCCCAGAGCAACCCCAACACACCAGCGGCTACACCAGGCGCAGGAGTCTCTCCAGATCCTACAATAGGACTCACACCAGCCGCGACCCCTTCTGCTGTCGATCCTCCCGTCGACCCCACCCAGGATCCAGACGCGCGTCTTGTCGACGTGACCGACGAGACGTGGGGCGTCATACTGGCGCATCGGCTCAACAACAGCAATTCGACCAGCCAATTCAGCCCCGCAATGATCTCAGGCCTGATAGTAAAACGCGGTCCTGGCAGCACCGCAGGCGGCAGTCTCCAAGAGACAACAGACGCGGAGCAAGGACCCATCGCCATCGCTGTAAACATCCTCTGGATCGGCGCCGTCGGCAGCACCCGCCCCGCCACAACACCGTTCCCGCCCACGCCCGGCGGATCAGAGCCCCCTGCCCACCTCGCCGCGGGCTCCTACCTCAACAACGCTGGGTCCAGCAGCGCCCAACAAGCGGGATCGTCCACAGGCCAGCCCAACACCCCAACCCAGGGTCCGCAACAGACAATGAGCTGTCTCATGTTCACAGGCTCCCCGCAGACTAGGAATACAGCGGAGAATCTGCTGAAGGAGATCCTGCAGCAGTTTAGGGGCCTGGGTTTGCTGGCTAGGCTGCGCGGTATGAAGGGGAGTAGACATGGGACTGTGCCGTGGCATATTGCGGCGAGTATGAGGGGTGTGGAGGGGATTGAGAAGGTTATGAGGGGGAGGTGAACATGATGATGGCGTTTTTCGGGGTTGACGGATTTGGAGTTTTGGGTTGAATTCAGAAAGTTAATCACGGTATGGGAAAGGGGCGTTTTTTGTCGTTCAGAGATATCTCCAACTGGAACTTATCGTATTCTATTTTTCTGTATATACCACTGTTGAAAATGATTTATGGTTCAGAATCTCATCGGTAAAGTCGTGTTGCTTTCGTCGTCACGTTGGACGCCATGACGCTGCCCATGGTTGGTTTTGAGGTTGCAGGTGTCGTTGTTCGTTGCGACTTCGTGCTTTCCCAAGTGGTGATCGGTGACGTCTTTGCTAGTGGTTCTGAATTGGGGACAGCTGTTGTTTACAATTCTTATTCGACAACCGCTTGCATGCCTCTTACTTTGCACACTCTGTTTATCTGCAGCCCCCTGTTCGGGGCTGTGCATTAAACCACAGCCACGCAGCTCACGCGTGCCGTGTCCAGCTGCAGCCTGACCGGATGCCCCGCTTGTGCTGACACTGCAATCTTCCTTATTCTGAACTTCACTCCGTTCACTCAATGTACGCCTTACTCTAGTCTTCTACTGCAACAGAAGATTCCGATTCTTCGATATGCGTCTACTGAGATTGCAGGCCGATGACCAAATCCGCCAGTATGAGTTCCTCGGCAAAGACAGGCCCCCCTACGCAATCCTCTCGCACACTTGGGGCAACGACGGTGAGGAAGTTTTGTTTGAGGATATCCGGCTTGGGACTGGAAGGGATAAGACTGGGTACCAGAAGCTGCGCTTTTGTGCGAGTCAGGCCAGAAATGATGGTCTTGACTATTTCTGGGTCGATACGTGCTGCATTGACAAGCCAAGCAGTACGGAGTTGGGTGAAGCGATAAACTCAATGTTCAAGTGGTACAGAGACGCAGCAAGATGTTACGCCTACCTATCGGATGTGTCCGCAGGAGCAGAGATGACAAGAGGCAAGAACAAGGCATTCCACGAAAGCAGATGGTTCACCCGCGGTTGGACACTCCAGGAGCTTCTTGCCCCTAAGTCAGTGGAGTTCTTCTCTAAGGATGGTCAAAAGCTCGGAGACAAAACATCTCTGAGTATGGACATCCAGGAGATCACAGGCATACCTCCGGGAGCACTGGAAGGGGGCTATGCTTCTGTGTCACGGTTCAGCGTCGAGGAGCGCTTGTCTTGGGCCGAGGGGCGCGACACAAAGAGAGAAGAGGACGCTGCTTATTCTCTTTTGGGTCTATTCGGCCTATGTATTCCTCTTCTTTATGGGGAGGAAAGAGAAGGTGCATTCAGACGTCTACATCGAGAACGAGATATAGCATCGGCTTTTGAAAAAGCGCAAGTAAGTACAATTGACAAAGAGAATGGAGATAATCCCAAGGCAAGAGCTCTCATGGCTGGTGATGAGATCAATCAGGCCAAAAGAACAGCTTCACAGGCATTTGGGAATTATCCAGAAGAGTCCATTGAAAGAGATACAAACCCCGACTCGCTCGAACGGAGAGCACAGCAGATGAGAACCTGGTGGGATCAGGGTGTTATGGACCATATAAGTCCATCCCGCAATTACGTTACGGTTGCTGTACTGATGCTGAAGTGGAGTGACGACTTGGATGAGCCTGAGGTGCGCGAAGACGTAAGTGCTCAGCAACTTACAAGTTTCCCAAGGCAATATACGCCGATGGTTTTATGATACAGACTGTGGCTTCTTTCGTCATCAGGTATCTCCGCTGACAGAAATATAGGTGAACAGATTGGAGGCGGTATTTCGGGATCGTTATCATTTTCGCACCCTAGTGGTCGGATTGGATGCATCCAGGAAACCACATCATCAGCTAGTCGGCCATGTTTCAAGACTTATACAGATGTACGACTCACCAAGCTCCTTACTCATTGTTTTCTACTCGGGCAACAGTCGATACAACGACTTGTTTGGCCGCCTGGAGCTCATCCTGAACCCCGATCCTTTCCAAAGGCCGGGAATGGACCGACCGGCCGTCGTGAGGTGGCATAAAGCGGAGGAAATGTTGTCCGATGAAGCGGTCGAAAGTGATATCCTGGTACTTCTTGATACCACATACACAGACAGCATGTATGAGAATCTGAGAGTCGATACCGGGTTGAAATTCAAAAGGCTGTACGAGATGATAACTGTCTGCCCTCCACCTCTCTTGCAGCACTCACAGCACTTAAGGTGGAGCTCGCGGAACGCAAGGTGCTTCACAAGCGCGTTGAGTCAGGCGCTCACGGATTTGGCGAATACGCATGGCTCTCGGCCGTTCTCAACCAGACAAATCAACCAGCGTCTTCGTATGATGCCGAACAGTAAAACAAACAATTCCCAACTCTGGTCGATTTCCAGAGACGAGCGACACATCGCTCTCTCACCACTCGGAGAAACGGAACCATCACACGAACAAGTCACTTGGTCGTCATTTCCTTGGCCTGCAAGATCGTACTTGAAGCTAGGCCTTGCTCTTCGCGACGAGCAATTGGATCAAGAGCAGATTGAGCTGCTGACCAGAAGGTTGACAATCGCACTGAAAGACAAGCCTATGCTTGGTATCCGTAAAATCGAATGGCTGGGGGTTGAGCCTGTGCAGTCAGAGCAGAGTGCTTGGGTGAAGACTGCAATTGCTCGGTGGAAGAATGTAGTCAGGCAGAGGCGACAGCAACGAGCAAGTAGAAAATGGAACCAGCTCATGTGCTTGGTTATTGCGATTGTTCGATTAAAGATTGCATGGCGGTGGGGTCGACGGTTTTACCGCAATGGGAAGCGTGCATACCCAGCGCACAAGTGATCGAACAGAGTAGATGAATAGCTCAACGAATCTAGAATACCTAGGGAACATCCTGACACCCCACAGGAAGTGGTAGAAAAACACGCTTAGCGTTGATGACTTCTGTGCGTAATATCTCAATGAGAAAACCGCTAGATCTTCTGCATCATCTTTCAAATATGTACTTCTGAGTTACAGTCCACCATCTAGCTGGCCAGTCTGCAGGCCAAACAATGAACAGCACATACTCACACACCCCTCAACTGCCATCTGTTTGTAATCATGTATATACTACAAATGCACAGATTAGCCATATAACTTTTCCAAGCCTTCATTTGCTTGTATCAACGCTTTAGCATTGCTACTGAAGGCGGCAAGTCACGTGCTGGCCGAACCCCTGAGCCTTTGGACGTTGATCTTCTCGAAATCCTCGCAGAGACAGTACCTGGGACTTCCACTCAATATGCCAACGGCGTGCGGAAGCAGGGCACTCATGTTGTATCAAAGATTCAAGGCGTCCCACACCACCAAATGACTCCCTCCAATCGTCTCCGGGCAAATCTTTTGGAAAGGCAAAAACCCTAATTCCACCCAAAGCTCCGCCACGCATGATGCTAACATTGGCATCCAGCCGAAATACCGCTGTGCACCGACGCGCCAGTTCCGTGCAATGTGGTCTTCTGCTCGATAATCTGCATCAACACATTTAACAGTGGTAGTGGCAGAGTCAACGCTCGATAATGCCTCATCATCAGCCACCAGGAACACTCGGTGTGATCGGTGATCCTTATTCATGGGGACACCTCCATCGTCGTTGTTGTATCGCTGGCGAAGCTGATCAATGTCAAGACCATCCAGGGCGGTATCTGAGCGCGCATCGATCCGGAAAAGGGACCAAATTTCTTGGAAACCGGGGTCGTCCTCGGTGGCACCAGTCATTTCCAGTGCGTTTTCGTATGCGTGAGTCTGGATTTTTTGGAGGAGATCCTGCCATTGTTGGTCCGACGACGGTTTGAAGCATGTACGGTAGATCGTGAAGCCCCAAGTTCGAAAGTGATCTTTAAGATCCTCTAAAGGACATAGGAGAGTGCGCATCCATTCGGTGACGGAAGACATGGTCTTGCAATTGAGGTTTCGAAAAAATTTGAGTGAGGGTCACATTACTCAAAGATGGGCTTATTCCGGTGTCAATAACCTAGGATGGTCGGTCTAGCTTGGATAGACTATAAGGTTGATAGGTTGATAGTGAAGATCGAAATTACTTGTGATTACGGATATGTCGAGGAAAGCGTGATAGATCAGTATTGACAGTCAACACATCAACGGCGCGGACACGGGGCACTTTGGTTAGGCGTACACATCACACTAAGCAGCCAATCATGTAGCGGCAGTAAATGAGCGTTGCCCCACAATTTCGAGTTTTTGATCTAGATACACCGAGGTGCACATAGAGAGACTTCCCTATAGTTTAGGTCCCTTCCCGAGCCATAACACTCATGATCGATACTTTCCAGAATGCTGTGTGAAACACAAAAACAGAGCTCCGAGCCTAAAAGACTAAGGCCTCTGTGATTCTTCAGTATCGCCTGCTGTAGATTCAGAGGGTCATTCTGCTAAAACAATCTCCAGCACGTTTAGAAGTGACCTGGGATCACAATTCTAGGTTCCACAAAGAACTGACAGGGCGCCCATAGTCACATTCGGGCAGGCTGCGTCGTACTTGCTGGGCAGAGCAAAGGTAAGCTGGGCCCGGTTATCAACCGCGATCTCAGCCCAACTCTCCGTCTTAGGGTCAAATCGAGGCCAGCCAAGCCTAGTCAACCCGTTCTCTGGGTCATCAGCAAATGCAAAGATAGCTCTTTGGAACAGCTTCGATGTATCTTTCTGAGCCCGAGATGCTGGGAGACCGCTAGCATCTTCCGAGCTGCCCAGAAGCATGTGCAACTCAGTGCCATGATACGCACCGCTTGTGGGGTAGAGACGAGTATTGTTCCAGTCGCTGAAGTACCGATAGACCCATGTTGGGACATTTGCAAGGACGCGTTGTCTAGCTTCATAGGAATGCGGACAGACAAATGACTCAAGGAGGAATTGTGCTGCTTGCTCAGTGGTGACATTGCGACCTTGAGCAAAGGCTGGTATTACGTAGTATCCTTGCTCATGGTCGTTGTGTCCATGTAGGTATGGTAACGGAGCGAAGCTACCTGTCGACGCGAGCGAGAGGTAGTCTGTAAATATCGTCTCGCCATCGACCGTGGGGTAGAACGGTGGGGTAGATCGAACTGGGCTTCCTCCGGGACTAGGTGCGATCTTAGACGCAGCGAGTGAGATTTCTTCCCAGGACTTTCCGCGCATGCAGTCGAGCGTATCGCCCGACGATCCACATCCAAGCGAAGCAGAGAGTGTGAACCAGTTGGATGTCTGCTTCTGAGGTGTGTTCATAGGAAAGCTGAAAACGTTGCCAGAAGTGGACATTAGTCCGTGAGCGATGGGATCGTCCTTGTAAGCATACGACCACCAGTCCACAGCGGCGCCACCAGAAGATTGGCCAGCGATGACGATCTTTTTCGGATTGCCTCCAAATGCTGCGATGTTATCCCGTAGCCACTCTACAGCAAGACGCTGGTCTCGCAATCCAAGATTCGTGTCAGCACCAGGCGCGTCGGGAAAGCCAAAGACATTCAAACGGTAGTTGACCGAAACGACGATGATGTCCTCGGCCTCTGCAAGGTGTTGGCCATTGGCGAAGGGTGTGTTGGTATTACCACCAGCGAAGCCTGTATAGCATAAGTAAAATATAGTGATATGTGACAAGCAATCGTTGACTGACGTCCTCCGTGAAACAGAACAAAGACCGGCTTGTCAGCTTGTGAAGCTCTAGCTGTTTCTTTCGACCAAATATTCAGTGTCAGACAATCTTCGCTTCGCTGGGTTCCAGCAGCACCGGTGAAGTAGGCTAATATTCTCCGCGCTTGCGATGTGAAGCCGGGGAATTGAGGTTGAACGGCGGCTTGTTGAGGACAGTCACTGTAAGTAGTCAGGGGGGGTGCACAAAACAGTTATATTGAACGACCAACTATCCCTGCACACTTGCATTAGCGACTCATCCCAAGCATAGGCAGTATAAAGCATTCTCACAAAATCAGTTGCGTTAAAGACCCCTGTGCGGTTCGACCTTTGTGGTGCTGCAAAGCGTAATTGGCCCAATGGTGGCTGCGCATATGGTATGCCTAGGTATTCCCAGACATCTCCAGACGTCGCAACTCTGTGACCAATGACATGCCCATTTGTCGTCTTGATTGTCTCAAAAGAGGACAACAATGCTGTTGATAGCACCGTGCATGCAGAGAGCCAGGTGATGGCGATCGATAAACTATACATCTCTGACCTTGCGTCGAGCAAATGCGGAGAATAATAAAGAGATGTTGATGTCGAGGTCTAACTGAGGATGTCTGGGCGATGCTTGAATTCCTTCAGGGTGGTTCCGCGCCGTCAGCAAAGGTTGTACCAGTCTTACTTCAATTTTGCCGCAGCGGGAGATGATTGCCGAGAATAGGTTGTCTCCGTGCTTACATACCAGGCATGTCGATCTTATCTGCGCTAGCGAGCCATCAGAACTACAACTTTTCATGCTTGACGATTGGCCAATCCTTGTGGAACTCGGGTGTGCACTAACAACTGCCTTCACGACCTGGTGCCTTCAATCCCTTGTCTTAACGTTCTTGACAGATGTGACATTTACAGCAAGTTGTTTCTCGGCCAAAGTCATGAGCCCTGGACTATCAATCTCCCCAAAACTTTCTTGAAAATATGCATCTTAGCTGGACGGAACCTATTACCATCTTAATTGCCTGCTGCAAGCCAACCCCACTTGTACCCGACTTAGAGCCAGGCTTCACAATATTTATGTTCAGGTCGACCTAGACGGCTTTCTACTGACACTTGGCTCGTGGTTTGATGCAGTGTGGTCGTAACCATAATCCCCTTATCTTCCGCTGCCAAGATCTCCTGACTGCTCCTCGTGTCATCCCAGCAAGGATCCTTCTTCGACATCCGCATACGGCCCGTACCCACAGTCACTGTGTTCAATTCCATCACATCAGGCCAAAGCTGGTCGCCGCCGGAATGGCTCGGTACGTGTCTCCGGTATCCATGCATATCATAAGAAACGCGTTGTGCGCGCGCACTCCTCCAAACGCATGCGGAGGTAGGGCAACAGCCGATGCACACAGCGACACAAGTCTCGATTGCTGACCAAAGAGTCAGCCAGACGGGGTTGGGGTCGATTGTCCCTCTTGAATGTCGTGCTATCTGGATGACGCGTAGTGTTGCAAAGGCGATGCAGAGGGACCCGGAGGCGAAGAGCGCGATGATTGCAATCTTCTGACAACGCGGGACTTGGAGGTTCCAGACTACGCGGATTGGAAGGATCATTACTGCACGAGTCAGTGAGCTCATAGCAGGAAGGGAGGGCCGTTGCTTTACTCATGAGGTCTGACAGTATGTCTGCGGCGAAGGAGCTGTATATACTGGCCAGCATGCCGCGGAGGCTTCGCGCTCCTTTGCATGATCCTACACGCATGTTTGCGGTGAAGTCGTCGCAGGCTGTGAAAATAGAGATTGCGCAGCCACAGAGCGACTATCGTGAAATGTCATTAAACCTTGAACTACCGCTGTGTTAAGCTCATGGACGGTCAACTTACGAGCAAACAAAAGACGAATACTGCCCACCAAATGCGCACATACATTGCCGGAAGACCGTGAATCAGCTTCTTGTATAACGCCAACAGAGACAGCTTGACCAACCACAATGCCAGCAAGAATGAAGTTTGGGATACGAAGATAACCCGCGTACACCAAACCACGTCCGCCATGAGTGAATCTGGAGGTTGGATCAGGCCTTTACTCACTTGACCGATCATGTAAACTCTAGGTGCCATCAAAATGTAACAGATGGACATGACCAAGAAGAAACCAAACGCGGTGTAGAGTAGGTAGTCTTGAGATTGCATGGGCCTTCGCATCCATACCTGAATATAGATGCGTGCGATCGTAAAGATCGAGGCAACAGCAATCATCGCACAGGTGACGCGGTTGAACTGCCGCTCAGAAACGAATCTGGCCTCGTCGTAAGCTGGTGCCATGGCTGGAGAATTGAACGTCCTGCCACGCAAGGTGACGAGGCTATATGCATCCGCTGGGGAAGGGCATCTTAATAGCAGTCTAGAATTATAGATTAGGAACTGAGATGCGAGCGATGTCAGTTGTCAACAATGCCCATGTCTAGGATGACCGCTTTTTTGCTAGCCAATGGCATCACGGTTTTCGTCCTTGAGAAAGGTCGCGCAAGGTGTTGGTTGCAGGAGATCGTTGTCTGGCTGCTGTTATAAGGATCATACACGAGGCGTTACGACTCTCGAACAGAGATGTTGGCTGATGTTAGAACGGCAAACGGGCAAGCCCTTTGTGAAGAAGTCCTCCATGTGTCATGCGGCTCGCATGTGACGATTCTGAGGAGTCTTCCCTAATCATGTCCTTCTCTTTACGATGGGCTTGTGCAAGCACTGGCTGGAACTTCTCCCAGGTATCGAGTTGAGAGCTGTAGCTGACATAACGTCCGATGTAGCTTATTGCATTGCACATAATTGAACAATTTCGTCACAACTCAAAAAAATAAAATCTGTCAGCGAGCCTCTAATCGCAAAGTGAAAGCGAGCTCTGTAGCAGTTGATCTCTCGTCGTATTTGAAGGCCGCACCAATTTCGCTGGCGTGGGCAAGGGCGAGGTCTGAGGTGGATCTCGCGAGTTTTGTGGATCCTATGCGGGGGATGGAGATGGGTAGAGGCCAAAAACGCGCCGGGTGCAGTGCCACTTCCGCGGCAAGCGTCCGTGACGGGGCGATGGACAGCAACTGCCTCCTTGACACCTTCGTATCACACTTGGCCACTCGACACCAACTCAACGCCCAACAAGATAACATCTCTTTGCGTTTGCTCGGAGTTATCGCATATCCACAACGTGTGGAACTTTCGCCTGATTTTGATAGGATCCTTCCTGCGCTGGTGGGGTAGGTAACTGATCCTGCAGGATCCACCGTAACTGCAAGAGGCCCGTGCGTGCAGATGTCCCTCTTGCTAGGGAAGACACGAGATGACCCATCTCTGGCCAGCCCAGCTCTCCAATTTAGTGTTTCCCAACTCGGCTCGATCCTGCGAGTCGAAGGCCTAGGCACATGTCTCGAACGGCAGTAGGTGCATTTACTTTGCCGGGGCATTGCGCCTACCATTTGAACACATGCGCAAACAGGTGCCTGGGGCTCGGAACATGCATATTGTTGCAGATTGCTTGATTAGGCAGGCTTTTCGAGCTTAGCAGATGCAGGGGAGTGCTTCTCCACGCTCGTCAATAGGCCCGGACGAGGGCGAATTGCTGTTCAGGCCACCATAATATCACAAATCTTGCATCACAGCCAGGGCTTAGCGATTACGATCGCTAAGGGAAGCTCGTACTGGCTTCTGGTAAGCACTAAAGCTACTGTCTTTCTTTGTCCTCATATTGCACTCTCCGGCGTCTTCATCTACTTTTGACGTGTTCATTGTCGAGTCTTTTCGAACAGAATGAAGGCCAGTTTACCTCTGGCAACCCTTGCAGTTGGCGTAGCTTGTCAAGCTACGTTTGAGCCGGCGGACTTCAACATTACCGAGGCGCTCATTGGGAATGGCGTGGACGTCTCTGCGCTTCCTGAATTAGCATCGTTGGTCGAGAGAGCATCAACCACCGGCTGCTCTGCTGCTGTGAGTCTCGATAATCAACAGACCCAAGAATCTATCTGATTGACCTTCTGATAGTGCAACTCTCTCAGACTCATATTCGGAGACAATCTCGCAAGTCAAAAAGACACATCCTTCGCCACGTTCCTCGATTCGTACTGGTCTCGTCAACAACGCGAGATCACACCGCAATGTATCTTCAAACCCACGAAGCCAATTGATGTATCCACTGCTGTGTTGATCTCGAGGCTGACCCAATGTCCTTTCGCCGTCAAGAGTGGCGGCCACTCTGCCGTACCTGGAGGATCTAACGTGGAAAATGGGATTACCATCAGCTTCGAAAAATTGAACAAAATTGTTCTTGCGGATGATAAGAAGGTCGCTTCATTTCAGCCCGGCCACACTTGGTTCGATATATACACCGCTCTGGAAAAAGACGATGCCGCCATCATTGGAGGACGTGTGGCTACTGTTGGTGTAGGAGGTCTGACTCTCGGAGGCGGCATCTCGTACCTGTCTAGTCAGTATGGCCTTGCGTGCGACAATGTCTTAAGCTATGAGGTCGTCACTGCATCTGGCATCATAATTAACGTCAGCGAGACCTCGTACCCGGATCTCTACTGGGCATTGCGGGGTGGAGGAAACAATTTTGGTATCGTTACACAATTCAATGTCCGGGCTGTGCCACAGGGATTGATGTGGGGTGGCAGTCGAGTGTACCTCGAGTCAGCGTTCCCTGCTCTCATCGAGGCCTACTACAATCTTGGCATGAACGGCAAGAAAGATGGCAAAGCACACCAGATTCTTTCTTTCGGCTACAGCAGCGGTACTGCAATCGCTTCGCTGGAACTCGAGTATGCTGACCCCACTCCCAACGCCACAGTTATGGCTGAGTACAACTTGATTGGCGGTGCTGTGGTCGATCAGACAGGTGTAAAGAGGATGTCACAGCTCACAAGTGAGCTCGCAGGCGGCTTTGATGGTCTCAGACAGTCGTTCTGGACATGGTCCGCCAAGCTAGACAAAGACCTTGCCACCGAAACAAAGGACATCTTTTATGAGGGGCTGACATCTATCGCCGACGCAAACAACCTCACTGCCGCATTATCCTTTCAAGTCATCACTGAGCCAATCCTGGAAAAGATGTCGATGCGCGGCGGGAATGCACTTGGCCTTTCTCCCGACAGCGGCCCACTTTCAAATTTTCTGGTCTCGCTCTCGTGGTCTGATCCAGCGGACACAACGCGCCTGCAACAGTTCTCTGCTTGGGTCAAAGATCGTGGCGTTGCCGCGGCTAAGGCAAAGGGTAAAGATGTGCCGTATTTGTACATGAACTACGCCAGCCCTTGGCAGGATCCTGTTGCTGGGTATGGTGAAGCGAATAAGGCAAAGCTGCAGCGAGTCAGTAAGAAGTATGATCCTACTGGTGTGTTTGAAAGGTTACAGCCGGGTTACTTCAAGCTCAATGGTGCGCCCGTAAATGGGTCGCCCTGATCAGATTGATAAGAATAATGAAAACAAGCCGAGCATCGAATTGTACCTTCAGACGAACGCGAAATCAAACCTTCGCTCAGCCACCATAATCTAAGGTATCTTTGCTCCAATTTTCTCAAGAATCCCTGTTGTGTGCTCCCACACTCTTTTCCCCGTATCCTCCTTTCTTTGCCTTGCCCAACTGACTTTCTTACTCTCATCTCCCCTCTGTCCCACTGCATAAGCGCCACCACCCAACTCGCGCTGCGAACTATGCGCGACTCCCAATTTCCCGGTCTCTCCACTCCCCTTAGCAGGATACCTCGCCGTCGCAAGGAACACCATCACCTCCCCACAAACCTCCCCGCTCGTCATGTACCAGCTCAACAACACCTTGAAAACGGGCCAAACTGCCCGGAACCATTTTGGTTGCACATCACTATAGAATCCTTCTCCGTCGACGAGGCCGGGATAGATATGGACGAAGCTGATCTTGCCAGCGTGCTTTTCGGCCAGCGACTCGAAGTAGAATGTCTTCATGAAAGTTGTATTTCGGCGCACACTGGTGATGCCGTAGTCTGATGAAGCAGGAGTACCGATGCCGTCCGAGTCTTGTTTGAGGCTGTCCTCCATGTTTCCCGCGAAGATGGAAATTACGTGGGAGGGTGATGGAGGGGCGAGGAGGAGGGGGGTCAAGTTGTGGATGAAGCGGAGGCGTGAGTAGTACAGGAGAGACATTTGGGCGTCGAGGCCTTCTGAAGTGACTACACAGGGTTGTCAGAATTAGGACATTGTTTCTTTGGGATGCTTGATTACCTTTCGACTCCTGCAACGGCGACAGCGCAGCACTCAAGTACAAAGCATCGAGCCTCGGGGGACCTTCCGCAAAAGGCGCCTCTTCCTCTTGCTGCAAGATGGTCTTTGATATCGCATCCACCTCACCTAGCAACGACAGGTCATTTGCCTGCACAAACCGCCAGTCCGATCCGGGGCTGTTGTCCCTTCCGTACTTGAGTAGCGCCTCTGCACGGACAGCGTTTCGTCCAACAATATAGACCCGGAGTTTAGATCCGTTTTTCGAGAAAGTCCTAGCCCAGGCCCTTGCGACGTTTGCCCCGATGCCTGACGTGGCGCCGATAAGGGCGATTACGAGGGGAGGGCCCTCAGGAAGCTTGGCGATGCCCGCACGAATCGTCTTCAGATCTGGCATGATGGGAAAAGTCTCAAAGGCTGTATTGTTGTTTGCTCGGTAGGCACGCTGATACAAGCTTTATAGCCCCACGCCCTGCCGCTGTGTGATACAGGGTGCGGAGGGGTGTAAGACCTAGTACTGTACACTATATTGCTTTCGGGCTTAGCGCATGTCTTTGATTGGCTAAGAAGCCCGATTTTGGGGCCTCGTCGGTGAACGCTGTTGTACCGGTGGACCGATACAACAGATTCCCCGTCGAGTATCTTCCCACGACAGTCGTGATCGAGATTCCAAGATGCGCTAGACTTTCGCCCCTTGATTGGTTACTGATCGTACTCAACCACCCAATTTGGTCATGAAATCTTTTTCCGCGGTTGATCTGCGTTATGCACAATGAAAGTCAGACAAGCATTTCAGACAATCGAGACAAAGAAATTGCAGAAGGTGCAACATTCCACTGGTTGTCTTTCATGTACGAGACAACAAAGCCATCTTTATTTTCAGATACTATGCGATGAATACATGTTATACTTCAGTCCACTGTCTACTTCACTCTCCGCGTGATCTATCAGACTTCATGCTTGAGATTGTATACGAGTATCAGTACTACCCGCCATGAATGCTGAATATTCCATGTGGGACTCATGGCCGCTCGGCAATGGGCCACCTGTTCATCATTATCCCCCTGCGCCTACATGTACTGACTATGGGGACGATGAATCGAGCCTTCCAACTCCCTTTGACTTGGTAACAACTGCAGGCGACACACAGTATGCTGCTAATATATTGGCTGCATTTAAAGCACGCCAGAGATCAGCGCCGACAAGAAAGGATTTCCAGAACACAAATGATCATTCCAGGGTAGTGGAAAACCAAGAAGATGCGCACAACTTAACCCACCACGGAAATCTTGAAGAGGGTCTCGGAAAACGTCATTCAAGAGGGAATCAGAGAAAAAGAAACAACGATTTGCGACCCCCAATGGGGAAAGGGGGTTTTCACATACCTGGCGCATTCCCCAACGACCTTCTCCGGGACGCAGAAGTATCCTATCCTGTTTTGAGTATTTCAGAAGCGCAGAGAGAGCGCAAGCAACCCACCGTAGAAGATGCAAAGGACGACGTAAAGCCACATCAACCCGCCCTCACACCTCTCAACCCAGACTTCTTGATCCCAAGCAAGCCACCATCGCCCATACTTCCAAAAGCCACCGAGCCGAATAATACTCTAGGGCCCACTGAGATCAGATCCATGTGGCACAACTACTACACATCTCTCGACCGGGCCAGCGAAACGCGCTACATCAAGGCTCTGCGGAGGGCTGGATATACTGTGACCAAGCGATCAGCTCGAGGGATCTTGCGACACAAAAAGGAAAGTAGACGCCGCAAAGCAGCGTCTAATATGTGAAGGAGCCCTGGTATATGTACCGTGGGGACACTAATGGTGCTGAGAGTATGGAGTTCAGGCGAGCAGACCAGCACGGTATGCGTGACACGAGATCAGTGGAGTCGGAGACGCGGAGCCGAGTTCAGTCAAGCGAACCAGCTGTGATGCAAAAGCATGCGAGTAGGAGAACAAAACAGCATTCGTACTATCATTCGTCGTATAGGCGGAGGCTGTTGTCTACCATTCCACAGCATGAAAGTGTTGCGAAGCCAATGGAGGAGATTAACGCGGCTGGCACCACATTGCGCTCGAGAGCGACAGAACAAAAGGATCAAGTCGAAAGCAAGGCAGAGGTACCTATCGTGACACCACAGACAAAAGTGACAGAGCAAGAAAAGAAGATTAAGAGCACGAACGCAAAGGATGTTGGGTTACAAACGACAGAGAAGACGGAACAACCTAGAATCAGGCTCCCGGGACATAGAAGGCCAATACCTGAGGGAATCAAGGTTTCAGACATAAGAGAGCAGGCTCCAAGGGTCGCTATTCAGGAGTGGCTGGTCAAACTTGCGAACGAGAAGGAGCGGGGGATGAGACTTGATAAGAAGTGTGAGGAACTTGCCCGCTTGGCAAAGAAACAATATCCCAACTTCCCTTCTACAGCTGAATTGAGGCGTCTATGCAAACCGATCCTAGACCGGCTGGATAGAGAGAGGGAGGAGGCTGAGCAGAAGAGGGAGGTCAAGCTGAAGGAGGTGATAAACTTGCAGAACGTATTCAGAATACCGGAGATCAAAGTGCCGGAGATCAAGCTACCGGAGATCAAGTTGCCAGAGCTCAAGCTACCGGAGGTCAAGCTTCCAGAGACTCAGTCTCCGGAGAATAACTTGCCAAAGGACCCAAACTCACCTTCAAGCCCAATTTTGAGTCCTGTGATCTACTTCAGAAACACCGAACCACACAGTCCGTCGTACATGATGTCTGGCGCGCTTCCTTTCGAGTACGGGGACGTCGATATGGAGGATGCGCGGTCGACTTGAGTATGCGAACCCCGCTGATGAGTTGTTTCGTGAATCGAACGAGGAACGTGAGAAGAGGGGCGGGATACAGCATTGAACCGCTGTGTTGTAATGTTTGGAAGTGTAGATGCTCGATCAAGAAGAAAAATACTGTGATCTTAGACTGGACGTCAACGAGGGAGAAGATCATCGTTTGTAGATTAAGAATGGAGCAGCATAATAGTAGTGACATAGTTGACATTGGACCGTCAGATACAGGGTTGCGAACGAGACAGAACAGATGACTTGTCGTAGTATATTGATCATGCTTATACCCAGAGGCAATGGAAATGTGATAAATCGATAGCTGTGTCCTTCAAAACTGCGCCACCTGAGTAGGTGACACTGTGATATAAGATACCAAAATATATGCAATGCCAGTCACTTTTATGGCACGCAAGGTCGCCTGGGACCCCACCAGTACACCTCCAGCAACGCAGCAAGGACTGTGCCTGAGGCGAATCCCAGAATGATCTTTCTCCAGTCCATTGATTTTGTCTCATTCGAGCCCTTCGACCCTGTATTTGATTCGAGCAGCTCGCTCTTCCCTTGCCGTTCGGTCTGCGTATTAGTGGGCGTGAATGTATGTGACTTCGCATCGGGGCTTGTTTTGAACGCATTGTAGTGGTGAGACGGATCTGTTTCCCGCGATTCATCGAATGCCTTCTGGGTATACATCTTAGTCTCAGGTTCTATTTTCCAATTGAAAAGTAAGACACGGCTGTCTGAGAGATCGGTAATGTGGGAGATTTGTAGGCTGGGACTGATAGAATGTGAAAGTGGCAGGCTGAGACTATATATAAACTTCACGGTCGTTTCCCAGGAGAAAGCTTTGATGATGCAAATGCCAAGTACCCAAGGTGCTTGACCTCCGAATCAACCGGCTCGGTTTTTCTTGAGCCAAGTACTTCAGACCCGAGACGCTGGGTCGTGTCCACTTGCACTGCACTTCGCAAGGCTGACTGGACAACAAGCACATTCAACTGATTCAATAGGAGGATATAGGAAGTACGAGACTAAAAGCGACCAATGGAAGCATAACCGCCTTAATGACCTTCGAAGCCGCCTTAAGCTTACCTCTTGTAACGATAGGCTATTCAAATGTACCGTAAGCTTTCTTCACCCTTAGCTCATAGCGTGCTGGGTATAAATTTGGCCATGGCAAGGCGCAATTATCCAGCACCCTTCTCACATGACGACTGTCACGCGATGTACACAGTTTCTTGCAGAGACCTGTTTGAGCGGGTTCTGGTCGAGGCGGCCCGCAGACCCAAAAATAGTTCTTCTGTTGCCAAAAGTCGCCCCTCCAGACGATCATTCTAACGCAACACCATCCGCAGTCTCGTTGACCGGTTTGTAAGGCAGCCTGCAGGATTTGGGTGATCGTTACTTTCTCCGAGTATGGATTCCTACATTCGTTCCTTCGCAGTGGTCGTATTGGACAAGGCGATCGAATTGACTTTAGCAAAAGCTGGGAGAGGAAAAACAGAGATGAAGCGATAAGTGAGTCAGGGCAGTGGTCGATGTATAAAAGGCAGCATCACCTCTACTTCTGCTCTTCAAGCACATCTTGACTTGATACCAGAACTGTACCTTCATGCCCCACAACATCATCATGAGAGAGCGGCACTTTTGCTAGCTTCGAATATTGAATGGCGCTTTTCGTCTTGTGTTTCACACTGACCATAACTATAGTAATCAAATCATATGACAACCACTTACAAGCTGCGTCGACTTTGGACATGAAGGAATCAGTCTTTTGACTGTGCTTCGTGGTGATGAACAGTAATCGTGACTTGTGTTATTGGAGGTGTTGATGTACGTCATGCTACACGTCAAGTCAGGTGTCGGCCCCACCGCGCACGGCCGCCACGCCTCCGAAACCCTCTTCTCACACCTTCAGCTTCCTCGCACAAACAACGGCAACAATAGACGTGCCTACAAAACGCCAGATCCCCAAAACAGCATCTGTACTCGATGAAGCGCCAATCGGCAAGGCTTGAAGACGCCTGACTGCGGAAGTGTATCCGTGCGCTCTCCTCGGACATCAGATCGTCTCGGAACCTCAGTCTTCCAGGCGCTAGAAGAATCTTGTGCTGTACTTCGCAATGTCCCTCGCGGTTGAGGCGCCCAACGCTCCTGCGTTTGTACATTAATTGGGCGTGTGCGTGCCTTAGTTCACCGCTATGTTTCCGGAAAGATGGCCTCCGTTTATGAAGTGGACGTGTTGCGCTGGTGATGATCGTGATTCTAACGCACTTTTGAGGCGCGGCAGTAGGTGTTCCGGATTTTGGGACAGGTAGGAAGAGCCGACCTTCGGATTCATAACTTCAAAACATTTCCTTGCTTGTCATTTTGCTCTTTTCCCTTCGATTCATTTTCTGCGTGGCTTGACGTCGCCGCTTCCAACATGATATCAACCAACCTCAGTCTGCTGGACTTGGCGCTGTTGTGCCACCCCATCCTTGCGCTTTTCCCAAATCTGTACTCCAAAGCACAACCAGCTTCTTCCAGGAGAATATATATTGCGCTCTCCTTCTTCGCCCTACTGGCCTTCCGCCAGTCCACAGGTTCTGCAGCACAACCCATCATCCCACAACTAGACACTCTTCTCTGCCAAACCCACGATGCTCCTAATCCAATCGCCCACATCTACCCAGGGAATGCGACTGGAACCCTCAATGGAACAGTAACGATCTTACCAATTCCGTTGACACTCGCCCGCTCGCTCATCCCCAGCCAATATGGCATCCTGACTGGAGCCTACCGGGCATTGCTTCCCTCCTTCCCAGCGGATATGTACCCAGCAGTCCTGCAAGCCGTGCACGACCACGACGTGCAAGCATTCGGCTACCAAATCCCGGACTTCTCGCGTGCAGGGATCGAGTTTCCTTTCCTCGATCTCCTTGGAGACGGCAGCACGAGCTTCAAGTGGGCGCCAACACTCCTCATGACCGCAGGGCACGAAGTCGCAATCCAGGGCGCGCAGGCTTACGGAACGAATACTTTCTCTGCAGAATTTGAGCCCCAGTGTGATGCGTACCGCAGCGTAGAGGGCAAGCCGGGCGCCACAGCTTTCAATGCAAGGAGCGAAGACGGTACGGCATCTGTCGATACACTCTTCGAGCGGACAGAGAAGATGGAATTTGGTCTGGAGTTCTTCAAGAACGTGACGAACCAACCAACCTTTGCGGACGGAAAGACGTGCGATAACATGATTCGTCTGTTCAACACAAGTGTGACAACGAGCATCGAGTCGGTAAAGGGAAGCGTAAAGGCGACAATACCGCCCTTCAAGGAAGAGAACGTTTGGGATGGCGCCTCAGGCATCAGGCTAGACTCCGCGTTCATTGAGAACAACTACCTGCCCTGTGAAAACTTCCGAGGGTACGGGTCGTCGTAATCTACATGTTTGTGCTTAAAGAAAAGCTGTTTATTGTTTTGGAAAGGATTGATTGATTGTAAACCGAATACCCACACCATTGATTACAAGCTTCCAGTAGCGTTATCTCAAAATCACATGCGTGGATCGCGATAGGCACATGCGCAATCCTCGAATCCAGCCTCCGTAACACAGAAAGCGTGAACAAAGTCAATATCAGACGCGTGAATGGAGCGGGCTGGAGGACGCGACAAGGAGGCCGAAGATCCACACGGTCCATCCAATAGCGATCGCAACTCAGCAGGCCACAAGACCCAGGCCCCGCAACAGCCTCCCGCCACCGACCATCACCATCTCGTGGGGACGGCGGGCGCTTAGAAGTGCGGTGAGCCTGATCCTTTCCAACAAAACCCCCAAGCCCGTCCCTGCATTTCTTTGAAGTTATACATACTACTGCAATAAACGTATCTCGCTTCGCTTCGCTTGTAGCAAATCAAGCCAAAACCATGCCCCAATTCCTGCGCCGCATCTTCAGCGACAAACACCTATCCTTCCGGAGAGATCCGTCCACCCAAGATGAACTCCAGCAGTCGCGACGCGTGGTGACCAAGAGCGCACCAGGGAGAACAGAAACCCGCTTGCTGGCTCGTCTGTCGCAGCTGAATCTCGCACTCCACTCCGACGACGATGCGCGCATGAGGGACGCTGGCAGGGCAAGTCTTGCCGGAAGCGATATGCGCGCTGCTCGGCCTATCCTTGCCCCGAGTATAGCGTCCCATGAACGATATTCGCCTGCTGCGCGCAAGACGAAGCCGCCCAGGAGGAGGTTGAGTAAGAGGCATCGCATGCCTGATTTGAAGGGTTGAAAATGGTGGAGGGTTGGAGGGGAGGTGTATGTGCATCGTTGGCTGACACAGCAAAGGGACAAGAAGGGGAGGCCTTGCGGGTATGTATATAATGAAAACGAAGCAGTACGAAGTATGTCATGTAGAGTAGGCGTATTTGGTGCCTTTTAGTAACGCCGCAATGATGTTCAACAGCTCTACTTTGCAATGACAAAGAATCGCAAATGAGGCACGTGGCCCAGAGGAACAATCTGGGCACATATCCAGGGCATCGTCTTCGAGGGCCCGATCTCTGTATCTTCTTCGCTTTATCTTGATCAAAGCTAAAGTCGTTCTGTTCGAAATCCTTGCACTCGGAGGTGAGCTTACTATGACACAGCCACCCTGCTGCACCTCAGTCTCGGCTGACCCACCCACCCAGTGGGCTGCAATCCTTCATCCTACGTCACGGGGCATTTGGTATCAACGGCTCTCACGAGCGGGTGAGCTGATTTCGCATCTACAGCCAGACGGAGATGTGATCAAGATGACCGATTACCTGCCTTGAAAGATTCAAAGGTACAAAGATTCCTTAAAGGCGCCCTACGTTGACGTATCTAGCTTCATGCTGACCTTACGTTGAGTTGGTCGCATATAAGATGCAATTAAGCATGACTTACTTCCCATATGTTATAGCTGCTGCAGTCGCGGTCACAGCTTCCAACCCCAGATGTAAATGCGTAAGAGGCTGAATTACTCGCTATCTTCACCTCCACATCATATCTCACAAATCAACACAGACCCCTACAGACGCTTGCTGGCCCTACCCCTCAGACTGGACAACCTTCAATACCACCCTTTCAGGCGCCCTTATACACGCCGTGCCGCCAGCCTCCGTCTGCTACCTCAATGAGCCCAACTACAACGAAGACGACTGCGCCCACGTGCGTGAAAGATGGTTCGACTCCACGTTTCACGGCTCAGATCCCGTCAGTATCGACTATCCAATCTGGACAAACGATTCCTGCAACCCCATATTCCCCAATGGAACGAGTCTCACAGGAGATGTCAATGCCGGGGCGAGAGGTTGTAATGCAGACACGTATCCAGCCTTCGTCGTCAACGCCACCAGCGCAGACCAAGTCGCGGTAGCGCTGAAATGGGCAAGCAAGAAAAATATTCGGGTCGTGGTCAAGGCTACAGGGCACTCGTACACTGGACGCAGTATCGGCGCCTCCAGTCTCTCAATCTGGACGCACAACTTTCGCGGCCTCGAATACATCCCTTCGTTCTCACATTCCTCCTGCCACGTCCCCGATCCCATCAGCGCTGTAAGAGTAGCCGCGGGCCACACCAACGGCGAGATCCAGGAATACCTCAGCACTCACTCCCGCGTCATTGTCAGCGGTGCAAATCCCAGCGTCGGCATTGTGGGCTGGCTTACTGGCGGGGGCCACGGCTTCCTCTCCAGCAGCTACGGGATGGGCAGCGACAACCTGCTCGAAGCCACCATCGTGCTTCCATCCGGAGAAACCGTTGTTGTGAATCCCTGCCAGCATGCCTCCATCTTCTCCGCCATCCGAGGCGGCGGCGGAGGGACATTCGGCGTCGTGACTGAAGTAGTGCTGAAAACGTACCCTAGTCCAAGGACCACCAAGCACGTTTTCACTCTCTCGTCGCTCCCAGACACCCCAGCAGACCGGTTCTGGGACACTATGGGGCATCTACATACCCAGATGCAGCGGCTCAAAGAAGGCGGGATGCAGGGGTACTACTACATCGCCGGGCCCCCTTTGGTCCCTTCCCTATCCTTCACGTGGGTATTCATGCTCTTCGACAAACGCCCCGACACCCTGCACCCGCTTCTCTCCCCGATCGAAGCCTACCTATCCCAGCACACAGACCTCTTCGCATACACCTCCAACACCACACACTTCCCCACCTACTCCGCCGCCACCCAGCACATCCGCAACGAACCCGTTGCCACGGGCGGGAGCGCGTATGGCTCGCGGCTCCTCTCGCCCGCCTCGCTCTCTAATGGAACCCGTGTTGCGGACGTACTGAGAACCATCGGGCCTTCCGACAACGCTTCACACCCTGACGTATACCCCCCCACCCCCCCGCTCGAGTTCGAACCCAGGCTAACTCTCCTCCAAGGCTGCATACCAAAATTTCCTCCTCATAGGCCACATGATCGCCTCTCCCTCTCCCCCAGCCTACCACCCCTCACTCTCTTCTCTCAACCCCGCCTGGCGCAACACCCTCGTGCATCTGGTCGTGGCTCTGGGGTGGCAGGACGGGGCGCCACAAGGCGCAGTTGAGGAGACAAGGAAGCGGGTTACGGAGATGACGGGGGTGTTGAGAGAGTTGAGTCCCGGGACGGGGGCGTATTTTAACGAGGCAGATGCGGAGGAGCCTGGGTGGAGGGAGAGTTTCTTTGGTGGGGAAGGGGCGTATAAGCGGTTGTTGGGGGTGAAGAGGAGGGTTGATACGGGGGATGTCTTGTGGTGTAGGCTTTGTGTTGGGAGTGAGGGGTGGCAGGAGAAGGAGGGGAGGTTGTGCATGGTGGGGGTGGGAGAGGGGGAGTGGGACAGAAGTGAGTTGTGAGGTTTAGAGTTGCACGCGGGATTGGGAAGGGCGGGGGGGACGGTTCTTCGTCACTTCGTGAATGCTCATTTGCTATACACACTATAACACAACAATTCCGCTTAACGCCGCGCCATGCAAAGTATCTACATGTCCTCGTCTCCTTCAAAACAACACCGTCCATGTATGCGCACACGTATAAGAACAACCACAGCCCACCACCATCCCCGACCCCAAAGCAACTCCACCCCCTCAATAATACTCCGGCAACCCACTAAAAGTATCCAACCCATCCACCCCATTAGTCGGACACGTCCAATCCCTATCATACGCCTTCTTGGGTAAAATCCCCGCCGCAATGCCCCGCCTATAACTCCACTGCGTTGCCTTCTCCGTCTCCCACGTCCAGTAAAACCAGCCCCAGCCCGCCTCGAAACTATCCATCTGGCCGATCGCAAACTGGTACAACCACTTCTTATACTGATCGGAGTAGGTACTTGGATCCGCGTTTGCGGGGTCGCAACTACACTTACCGGGTTCTGGGCACTGGGGTTTGAGAATCGCAGTGGAGGTGTTGCCCGTGTCGTAGGTGCCTTCCCAGCGGGTACCGATGTTGACGTTGTTGATGTACTGGGTACAGTCCGTGTCGGCCTGGGACCACTCGCCGCACATGGTGGGGCCGAAGCCGGTTTTCTTGTCCATGGAGCGGAGGGATTGCTGAGTCCAAGCTGCGCAGGCGAAGTTCAGTTTGTCGCGGTGGTCGAGGGAGAGCTGGTCGATGTTGAAGATGACGTATTGGTGCACGTCGAGGAGGAGGTCTTTGTTGCCTTGCAGCTTGCCCTGCCAGTTATCCAGCCCCATGAAGCCGTCGCCGAAGACGATGATGCCGGTGATGTTGTCTTTGCGGATCTGGTCGATGGCGGTTTGTGTCCAGTTGACCACGCGTGCGGTGTCGAGTTCGACGTTGCGCGGCTCGTTGACCAGGCCGTACATGGTGACGACGTTTTTGTAGCGGGGTTGCGCGAAGAAGACGGAGAGTTTGTGGTGGATGTCGAGAGTGCGTTGGGCGTTGAGTTCGCCGTCTGTGCCGTTGAGCCACCCGATTACGCCTTGTCGGCCGGAGTGGTTCCAGCCGTTCTGACTGCCCGGCGCGCCGTGGAGGTCGAGGTTCACCCGGAGCCCGTTTTGGCGGCAGTATTCGATGCCGCGGAGGAGGTAGCGCCATGATACTTGGGCGAGGTATGGGTCGCCGTCGTAGGTTTGCACCATCCAGTAGCCGAAGGGAAAGCGGACGTGGTCCATGCCGGCTTCGCGGATTTCTTTAAAGGTCTGGCGGTTGACGAAGGAGGAGTAATGGGTCTCGAGCAGCTGTTTGGCTTGGGTTGGCCCGATTTTGCTGAGCAACGTGTACTCGTCTACAATGTTGTCACGGGCACCGAACTGCTGGAAGTAGGAGGGTGTGATGAAGGGTTCGAGGTTGAGCCAGCCACCAACGTTGACGCCCCGAATGGGTGTCTTCCCGTACTGGAAGGAGTCTTGCAGGTTTGGGACGTTGGGATTCGCCTGTACATTGTCGTTCCAAGTCGAGTTGAGACCGATGATCGGAAGGCCACCCACCAGCTGTTTGGTGTAGGTGACGTTGAAGTCGACCGTGTCGTACCATGACCAAGGATCAAAGTACCCCCCTTTGTCTTCTTTTGGCACGCTGTTTGGATCTTTGCCGTCAAGATTGCTGGTCAACGACCCTGATGACCCGCCAGCTGCGTCACTTGAAGATGAGGAGTTGCTGCTCTTCTTGTTCGACAACAGAACGCCCACAGGGATGATGATTGCCAGGGTGATAAGCAGAGACACCACGCCGATGATGATCTTCTTCCGCTTCTTCTTCCTGGCCTCGTCTTCGGCAGTCAGCACGATGGGCACACCACTGCCTCCACCACGCTTCTCCATCATGTATTGATACTCGTCGTCATCGTCAATCCCACCCTCTTCAGCTAGAGGCCCGCTCACGACACGTCTCTTCCTCTGCGCCTCCATCTTCTGTCTCTGGCGCTGTCTCCTCTCTTTCCTCTCCTCGATCTCACTTGGTGTGTACTTCGCCTCATGTCTTCGTCTCCTCTCCCTCTCGTCTTCTGATCGGCTGTCCCTCCTGCGACTCTCCATCCCGGCCAAATCACCCAGCATCACAGCTCCCCCCTTGACCTCTCTACTCTCTCTTGTCCGCCTACGCTCTTCTCTCCGCTTCCTCCTCTCTTTCTCTGCCAAAATCTCTCTGTCGCTATCCTCGACCTTCCTCCTCTCCTCCTCAAGTTTGACCTTCCTCTGCTCCTCCTTGGCATTCTTGACCCGATCCTTCTCCAGCGCCTTCTCCTTTCGCCGCACCTCTTTAAGATAATCCTCATCATAGTCATATCCACGCCACCCTCCATTCTTCTTCGCAACCTCCTTGTCCAGCTTCGCGAGCGCATCCAGACTCAGCGGCGCGCCACTGTTCCTCGCGCTCCCACCGCCCGCATTGCTCTGCCTCCTACTCCTGCGTTGGGCGCCCAGCGCCGGACTCTCCCATTCGGACTCGCTGTGGTACCTGCTGTCTCTGGGGGCGCGCGAGCTGGACCTAGGGGCCTGAGACGAGTTGCGCGGCGTATGGCTCGACGTGCGGGGAGACGGGCGCAGCAGCTCGCCCTGCGAGTCCGTTGCCCGATGGCCCTTTCGCCGCCGTCCTTCGTGCTCGTAAGGCGTAGGCTTGGAGCTGCTGTCGCGCCGGCGCCGTGGCCGCTCACTGTCTGAGGCATACGACTCGCGGCGCCGGCGCCGTTCGTCACCGCGAGGCCGGCGCACCGCCGGGTCGCGCTCATCGGACGTGGGCATGGAGAATGCCCCGTGTTGGATCCCTGGTCAAGGGTGAAGGAATGTGACGGTGAGCGGGTGCGGGGATGGAATGCGGCTGGCTCGTGGCTGCGCAGGCTAATGCAGGGAAGAAAGGGTGACACGCGGTAAGAATATCACAAACGCTGGGAAAGGCAATGCGGAATGACGCTCAATTCATATGTACGACGGCTGTAGAACTTCCAGGGTAGTGGTTTGTCGACGGCTGAGGCGCCGTTGCTGGGGGGACCGCCGTTGATTCCTTGCCTGACGTGGCAGAGCGCGGCGGCTGGCTTGGAAGTCTGCATTCGCGCGCGGTTTTTTCCAGGGTCAGGCTTGCGCATGCTTGGACGGTCGAGCGAGCACAAATCACTTGTGTCTTAGGACGACGATATTCCTTGGATTGTGTGAGAGCAGAATTGGAGCATGGGTTTCCACACAGTTGTCGTTGATACAGCCCTGGCACGCGTTAGTCGCTCGGTGCCTTCTTGCACCAATCCGGGGCGATCAGACCAGGAGATGGACGTCTATGGGCTCTGTCCAATTGCGTTACGCGGACGAGCATGTGCATCAAACTCCAATTGAGATCTGCTTCGCCGCCAGATCCTGCTCCATTCGATAAAATGACATCACATCACATGCGTATTTTCTATTTAGGGTTCTCTCTATTGGGAGACGGCGGATTGTAGTCGTAATCGTTATTGTTTGTCGTTGCATTGGTATCTTGTATGGTATCATGTAGTAAAAGTGAAAATTGGGGCGTGTGCGCAGGTAGTGCTCCTGAAAGAGCCTGTACAAGCCTGCAAAGCCTGCCGTGCGCCTCTAATTATATCGGTCCGCGAGCGAGAGTGCTCGCTATGAAAAACGCCTGTGATGCGCGGCTCACTCTCGCGTGCCGCGCCGTATGAGGTCATGGCCTCTATGTTCGGGGAGTGACAGTAATCGGCGCGGCAGTCCTGCACGGAAGAGTGTTGCAACAGTAGCCCACGGCTACCATGTGACTTTGTGTGTAAAATCGAACGCTGTGCTGCGACTACGTGCTCAGGAGGAAGCAACAGCAGACGAGCTCGCATTGTCTGTAGCCTTCTCCTTTCCCTTCTCGGCAGCCTTTGACTTCTCATCGTCTGAAGCGTAAAGGCCATGCTCATAGATGTAGTCGACAACCTGATCGGGGATGTAGTAACGAATGCTCTTTCCACGCTTGCGGAACAAGCGGATCTTGGTGGAAGAAACATCGTTCTGGATGAGCTGAGGAATGACACGAATGTTGTCTTTCCACTCCTGCAAGCTGACAAGCGCATCGTCTGGGAAAGGTCAGCATAAGCTTGTTAGAAGTTGAATGAGATGCATACCGATATCGGTACCGCTGCGCTCGAGAATGAAAGCGCCGTAAACGCCCAAAATCCTCCTCAAATCCTCGCGAGCCCAGAGTCCAGGAGTGCTCATCGTCTGGATGAGATCAGCTCCTGCGAGCAGAGCAACATGGATCTTCTTCTTTTCGCCGGTAGAAGTCTCAATTCCGCCCATAACTTCGTTCAGCTCGTGATCGAAATGGTCCAAGACTTTCACGGTGGGCATGTATTCCTTGTGCAGCGGCTCCCACGGGTCCACGCCAATCCAAGTCGAGCTGTCTCGTACGGCGATCCTCGTCATGTTGATTCTGTGGTGCGCCGAGGCAAGGCCAGCCTTCTTGTAGGCATCACCGACAGGGCTGAAGAAGCCACCAATGACTTCGAAGTCGGTTTCAAATTCACAGAAGTCGGTCGCCTCTTCGAACATGCGAAGGTGAAGGTTGGTAGGTGGGGAGAATGAGCCACAAGAGACCAGAACTATGGGCGTCTTCTCGTCGTTCGACAGCCTCTTCTTCAGCCTGTCAGCCGGGAATTTGTAGTTGTCGAGAGTCATGGTGTCGTTGTTGTCGAGGCCGCGGGAAATGTCGCTGTCCGTTGTCGAAGCCATGGCTGCGATGTGTTGTTGGGAAGAGGTTGGGAAGAGGGTCGGTCGAACTGCGAGGGGTAGCCTCTTTCCGGAGGTTGGCCGGCTATAAGGTGAAAGGCTGAAGGAGCGCCGTGGTGGGGCAAGCAACGTCGCGCGAGTGACGAGGGTGGAGGGGGTCGCGGATCTGAAGGGCAGTGTTAATTGAGGGCGACGGAGCGACATTTACTGGAGTTCACCTACAAGCAAATGGGCTCCTCGGACACAGGGCGCAGGCACCGGGAGTTGTTAAGTCAGGTCTGGACGCTGGGATATGACGCGAAGCTAGGCGACTTCCGGTGCGGAGGGGCAAACTTCAACGGGCGGGCAAGCGCGAGTGTTGTTGGTGGACAAACAGTACCTAGGGGCGGGTTGAGGGAGAAGGCTGAAGGTATTTCAGTAGGACGAAGGGAAGACAAGGTCCATTTTGTAGGCTCTGGGTGTAGCCTTGGGCTTATGGTTTAGGCATCCCCGCTGCCGATTAGTTTGAGTACGAGACGATCCAGGAGCCACAGTCCGCAGTTACCGGTCGACCATCGGCACTAAAGCGAACGCTGCCTGCACGGAATTGCGCAACTGCAGGTGAAACCTCTGCTGCATCCGAGTTCGCCAACGAACATGGGCATGTTCGCCCGCGACTTGGCGCGTCTCCTTACGTGAACGAGCCTCACGTGCCTCAAATTGCGATTGCGGCCTCTGCTCCCCCCACCTTCGCTGCCGCCCGCGCTCCGGCTTAGAGATTAGATCCGTGGGATGCTGAGAAATCGAACGAGTCGACCCAGGATGACTGGCCGAGGATCAGGTGGATGATTCTCGGCCCAAAGTCGTCACAATTCTTCAGTAAGCTGAATATGTCACAGCCCATAGGCATGGTCCGTGAGGTGTTGAAAATGCGGCTGAAGCTAGAACAGCCGCGGATATGCTGTTTGATGGCCAAGTGGACTGCCCGAAACGTCTCATCGGGCTATAGTATTTTTGAGCGTCTCTGACTATAGAGACTGGGGTAGACGGTAGCGGCGGCATTCTGTTTACAGGGTACCTATACTACCATTCATTTCATCTTGGATGGGATGATGTTCAAGCAGCACTCTACACCAAGGACAAATGGCTTCTACTATGCAAAGCTCGTCCGCTACACAAGAGCTTCCACATCGAAGCATTGAATAGCAATACCCTGCATGTGTCTGTGTGCTTCCATGCAAGGCTGCTGAGGCTGATGCAGGCTCAAAACGGCAAGCGTTGTCGAGCGCGCCTAGCGAGGAAGGAGCGCGTCTCACTCTGAAGCGACCAACAGAGCAGGAAAGAGCTTTTGTTTGTTTCCAACGCTGCGCATGTCTGCAAGAGGAAAATCGTGGAGCTGAAGGCTGAAGCAAGCACTGGAAGACCAAAGCCAGAGCTGTTGGCGCTAGGAGTAGAGTGTCTGCCCGGCTCGCTCGTCATTTCCATTTCCATAATCGATAAGCAACCTTAGCGGCCGTGCTGTCAATGTCGTGAGTGCAAGTGCTGCTCTGCTGGGCTTCATCACACCAGAGCAGATCTACCATTTCTACATTGCTGCAGAACAGTACCAGTACCGAGCACCACACTCGTTTGCACATTCGAGCTAGACGCCACCTCGACGCTTACCTGGCGGCTGCATTCACTGTGCTTGCAGGCTCATTCACTCCACTCGCTTGAGCACGCCCGCTCATGGCTTATGGAACGTCCTCGTGAAAGCCCCGACCACCAGCGCAACAGCAGGTACGATTGCATTTCGCTCGTTTTCCGACCCTCGTCTTAGAATTGTCGACCACGACAACACGCGTTCTTTTGCTGCCGAATTCAACTACGCTCAACTGCTGCCGCCACGGTACTGCTGTGCTGCCACGGCATTTACCGCGGCTGCAGCCAGCGCTCACCATCATCGAGTTACTTTCACACACGATCAGAATCTCATGTCGTCCAGAGTCACACGCTCGTCTGCGAGGCCAACCTCCGGCTCCTCCAACGAGAACCCACCGAACCCTTCCGCCCCTCCACCACCCCACTCGACGCCTGTCGCTGCTCGCAAACGCAAAAAGAGCACTACAGAGACAAACACAACGCAGTCACAAGAGGCAGGCGACACAGCAGCTCCGCGCAGCGGTCGTGCTAAGCGCGCCAAGGTCGAGCCTGACAGCTCCTCTGCAGCGGCACCGACTCGATCGAGGAAGGCAAAGGGCAAAGCAGCCATGTCGTCATCTGGGTATGAGCCAGCCCGCTGTGGAAAACGTCTCACTGACGAGACCAGGCCATCAACAGATTCAGCGACTGAGAAGTCCTCCCGACGAGGGAAAGGCGGTCGTAAAAGCTCAAGTCAAGGTGAAGATCTGCAGCAGGGCCAATCCCTCTCACCGCCAACTGACGTGGCAACAGATACTCCTTCAGCATCTCGACGCAACTCGCGAAAGACGACAAAGGCTGACGAGGACACAAACATGGAGGATGCCCCAGAGAACAAGGACGAAGATGAGCCTCAGACTCCAGGCGATGACCACACGAGCGATGGAGGCAACGACGGAGGGGCGAGCACACGTTACGACGACGATGATGACGACGACGACGATGACGACGACGATCCCTTCACAGGCGGCTTCCTCGGGCGCAACCCACACCACAGCCTCTCAGCGCTGCGACAACTCACAGGGCTCATGTCCGGCACCGCATCACGGCTACGGGGAATCCTGGAGCAGCTGAAATCACCAGATGTGTCCATGCAATTAATTGCCCTGCAAGATCTGTCTGAGGTCCTCCTCATGGCTTCTGAAGACATGCTTGCAGGCCATTTTTCTCCAGACGCGTACGTCAAGGAGCTGGTTAAACTTATGCAACCAAACGATTTCACCGGCGAGGAGAATCCGGAGGTCATGCTGCTTGCGTGCCGTTGTCTAGCCAATCTAATGGAAGCTCTTCCAGCAGCGACCGCCAATGTCGTATACGGAGGCGCAGTCCCGGTCCTATGTTCGAAGCTACTTGAAATTGATTTCATCGATCTCGCCGAGCAGTGTCTGAGCACCTTGGAAAAGATCTCGGTGGAGTTCCCTACACAGATCGTACGAGAGGGTGGCTTGACTGCCTGTTTGACATTCCTCGACTTCTTTGCTACGAGCACACAGCGCACAGCAGTCACGACAGCGGCAAATTGTTGTCGAAACATTCCCGACGACTCTTTCGCCACCGTACGCGATGTCATGCCGATTTTGGAAAACATTTTGAACAACAGCGACCAGAAGGTTGTTGAGCAGGGCTGCATTTGTGTGTCACGTATCGTCCAGAGCTTCAGACATCAAGAGGATAAGCTCGAGCAATTGGTCAGCCCTGGGCTTTTGAAGGCAGTACTTGCTCTTCTACTGCCAGGCACGACAAATCTTATTGGTCCCCATATCCATACAATGTTTCTGCAAGTCATTGCATACACGGCGAAAGCTAGCCCAAGCTTGTCAGCCGAGCTGCTGAAGATGAATGTGGTGGATACTCTCTATCAGATCCTGACCGGCGTTTCGCCACCTAGCGGCACAGAAGACGCCGCGGCCAAGATAGACTCTGTGGTGATCATGCAGGCGCTGATCCATCGACCAAAGGACCAGGTATTCGAGACGCTGAATGTTATCTGCGAGCTGCTGCCCGACGTCACGAACGATGGGCTATCATACCTCGAGGACCTATTCGATGCTGGTTACCCTGGCCGTGACCATCTGCCACTTTCTTCCGATGCTAAGAAGACTAGCAATCAGAAGCGTGTGGAGCTCTTTGAGGGGTGCAAGGCAGAGGTTAAGCGCTTTGCAGTCATCTTACTCCCCACACTGACAGATGCATACTCGAGTACGGTCAATTTGAATGTGCGACAGAAAGTCCTCACGGCGCAGTTGAAGATGCTTTCAAACCTCGACACTGATATTCTTGAGGAGGCGCTGCGTGCTGTACCATACGCTTCGTTCTTAGCCTCGATCTTCTCACAGCAGGATCATCCCACTCTCGTTACATACGCTCTCCAGGCAGCCGAGCTACTATTGAAGCGTCTTGAGTCAATCTATCGGTATCAATTCTATCGCGAAGGCGTCATCGCGGAGATCTCTGTCCTGGCCAGTCGCCCGACAAGATCTTTGGAAACCCGCAACAAAGATTCGAAATCGACAGTCGACGTTGAGGTCCTTCCAGAGTCGAGTGCTCATACGGCGTCAGCAGACCAGGACACCGAAGTTGAGACTGTTGACAACATGGATGCCGACTTGCAGTCAGAGGAAAACGACGATGACGATGACGATGATGGCGATGATGACCATAACGACAATGGCGACGAGGACGATGACTCCGATTCGTCTTCATCGTCTGATCAAAACACTTCGTCGCTTCCGAATATCGACGACATCATCACGCTGCGTGCGAAGAAGTTTATCGAGATCCACGAGAGGGAATCTGACAAGCCGATCCGGGACAAGGCATCGGCAGTTCTGGACGACCTGAAGTCTCTTGCTGAAGAGCTGAAGAAGAGCGCCTCGCCGGAGAAGTTCTCGGAGCTGTTTATTCGGCTAGCCAGGTACTTCGAGGGCGATGCGCTGGAAAGCATCACGAGCTATGAATTGAAATCATCGAAGATTGTAGATGTCTTGTTGGACATCTTTTCAATCAATACTCCGCCAAGTGCGACAGACCCACGATCATTGTTCCTCGAAGCTTTCATGGGTGCAAGCAACAAGAATAAGATCAAGACCGCTAGTAGCGCGTCTCCGGCAACTCCATTCAGTGTCTTGGTGAGTAAATTGCAGGACTTGCTGAGCAGATCGGAACACTTCGAGGTCATCACTGTCCATCAAAACTCTTACGATGGGCGTGGCAGCGCTGCAAACATGCTGGCAAAGCAACTTCGTCTGAAGCTTGTTGCGGAAGATGATTCCGGTATCCCCAAGTCATATCGCAATATCATGGTATCTATCCATGCCATCGCAACATTCAAGGCGCTGGACGATTATCTTCGTCCGCGCATGCACATTGCTGCTGAGCGACCGCGAGGAAACAGGGCAAGGGAGCAGTTTGCGGCTTATGCCCAGGCTATTGCTGAAGGGCGTGCGCCTCCACCCCCGGAGACTCCGAGCGGGTCGGCTAGCCGAACTACGAAGAAGACATCAAAGGCGAAGCCGAAAGCAAGCGAAGACGCTGAGGCTGGCCCTAGTTCTGCGTCACGAGAGAAGTCTCGTCGCTCGAGCCGCCGCCAACAATCACCTCCGCCTCCTCCACCCCCGGCACCAAAGGCCCGCTCGAGTAGCAGCCAAGACGCACTCGAGTGTGCAGATGAGGAGCGCTTATCTGACCATGACTCCTCAGACGAGAACGCTGCGCTCAACGCTATCGTCGATGAGCTTGAGGAGGAGCTTGGAAGCGGGCTCGATGATGCGCTTGACGACGATGAGCCGGATCCGTCCGCCGTCAGTGTCGAGGTGGCTTCGACTGGTAAGGCGACAGCCCGCAAAGAGGATGGCACCCGCATTGCCACCCCAGTCCCAGGCACACCATCAGCGAAGCCTTCGGACCGCCTGAGTACGCCAGCTTCACGCTTGACTGCACTTCTACAAGACTCTGCGTTGCGCCAGAGTTTGTCATATGCTGCTGCTGTACAGTCGACACCTCAAGACTGGCACATCGAGTTTAGTGTCAATGATCAGCCGATCTCCAGCGACACAACCATCTATCGTGTTGTGCACTTCAGTCAGGCTCAGGCGTCAGATGTATCGCAGCGAACAGTATGGAATGCCGTTCACACGATCAAATTCCGGCGCGTACCCGGTCCACCTCCCAGCGATACGTCTGCTCAGACGCCGCCGCCAGAGTCAAAGATTGGGGGCCAGGCCATGCCTGCATCACTAGACAACCATCCAATAACATCTGGCATTCTCCGCCTGCTGAACTTCCTTCACGGCCTGAACTCGCATCTGGACGACATTCTGTCTGAGAATAAGGATCAGATCAAGCTCAATGCTGAGCCGCTTTCCCAATTTGTAAACACAAAGCTTACAGCCAAGCTCAATCGACAGCTAGAAGAGCCGCTGATCGTCGCAAGCAATTGCCTTCCAAGCTGGAGCGAGGACCTCGCCCGCTTCTATCCTTTCTTGTTCCCCTTCGAGTCACGCCATCTCTTTGTCCAGTCTACCTCATTTGGTTATTCAAGATGCATGGCGCGCTGGCAGAGCTCTCAGAATGCCAATAATGCACGCAACGACCGTCAGCGTGACGAGCGGCCTTTCCTTGGTAGACTCCAGCGTCAAAAGGTCAGGATATCACGTTCGAGGATCCTTGAGTCTGCTCTGAAGGTCATGCAACTTTACGGGCACTCTCCGAGCGTTTTGGAAGTGGAGTATTTTGAAGAAGTTGGTACTGGCTTGGGACCGACTCTTGAATTCTATTCGACCGTTTCTCGCGCTTTCTCGCAGAAGAAACTGAAGCTCTGGAGAGAAAACGAGTCCAGCAGTACGGGTGAATACGCATTTGGTAAACGGGGACTTTTCCCGGCACCCATCAGTGCGCAACAGGCTGGTTCTGAAGATGGCGAGAAGAAGCTTGAGATGTTCAAAGTCCTCGGCAAATTTGTTGCACGATCGATGCTGGATTCGCGCATTATCGACATGTCTTTTAACCCTACACTGTTCCGTCTCAGCGACAGCAGTAGCACAGTCATCACACCATCGCTTGCGACAATCAAGACTGTCGACGAGGATCTTGCTAAGTCTCTACAGCTCCTGAAGAAATTTGCAGATGCCAAACAGCAGATCGATCAAGACCAGGACCGAACCGAGGCACAGCGACTTGAGGCATCACGCGACATTCGCTTCCATGACTGTACTGTCGAAGATCTAGCTCTCGATTTTACACTGCCCGGTTACCCAGCTATCGAGCTGATCGATAACGGTGCGCACACATCAGTCACTATCGAGAATGTTGGTCTCTACATCGAGAAAGTACTTGATCTCACCCTCGGTTCTGGAGTAAAGCGACAAATTGATGCTTTCAGCGCTGGCTTCTCGGAAGTCTTCCCCTACTCCGCGCTGCGAGCTTTTACTCCTGATGAACTGGTCATGTTGTTCGGCAGGAACGATGAAGATTGGTCACTTGAGAGTAAGTCAAATGCTATGGAGGTTGTAATCTACGCTAACAGAATAACAGCTCTCATGGACTCGATCAAGGCCGATCACGGCTACAATCTGGACAGTAAGAGTGTCCGGAATCTGCTCACCACCATGAGCCAGTACACACCAGAGGAGCGACGAGACTTCCTCCAGTTCATCACTGGTAGTCCGAAGCTTCCCATCGGCGGTAAGCAATCTTCCCAATTCCAACAGGTTGTTGGCTAATCAAGATACAGGCTTCAAAAGTCTCACACCCATGTTCACCGTCGTCTGCAAGCCAGCAGAAGCTCCCTACACTTCTGACGACTACCTCCCCTCAGTCATGACGTGCGTCAACTATCTCAAAATGCCGGATTACAGCACTTTGGATGTGCTGCGCGAGAAGCTCAACGTTGCGGTCAAGGAGGGCCAGGGTGCTTTCCATCTTTCATAAACAGCTCATTGTATGTGCATGTCGAGGTGCATAGGTCGCGAAATTTGTTAGCAGTATTTTTTTGGGCATTTCAGGGTGCATGGTAACGGCCGCGCGACATGGATAGGAAGGGTCATGCATTGTAGGTAGTTTGGGCGTTTCTCTACATGGGCGATGCTCAGGTTCGTAGCTCAAAAGGGTGCGGGCGTAGAAATGTAAAACATTGATACGAGACAATCTTCCATGCTCGAGCTATGTCGCAGATTTCGTGAACGACAGCTTCCCTGCCATTCCAGAGTTTGGTCGCTCCCCCCCGGGCCGTTGGTGGTGTGGAGCCCAGAGTGGAGACACAGTCTCGCTCGCGATCGCCCCAACCTAATCTTAGACAGGGGTCTATGCGTCCAGACCGCTACATTTCATTCATCTTTGCACACTTGTTAATGCAGGCGGAAACCCCACAGCAAACCATTCGATGGCGAGAGGTGTGACCGACTTATAGTACAAAGCCTATACAATGTTGTTTTGGTAATTTGTCGGACAATATGTAACTCAGTCACCTTTGCTTGGTCAGAAAGCCACCACGCAGGAAAGGGGGGGTGGGCAGGCGAAGCTTGGACGTTGATTAGTTGTGGAGCACACAAATGTCGAGCAGCACAACATAGCCAGTAGAGCGCTCGTGCGTCATAGCTCTTTCTCCAGAATGAGATTGGAGAGATTGGGAGGGGGCTATGGGGGCGCGATGGTTAAGTAGGCTGGCGTGGCCCCCTTCGTGCCGGAGAATCTTATTTTGCTGGGTTATTTTGTTCTCTTTCGCAATCCTTCTTTTTTTTTCTTTTCAGAGCTGAATACTACTCACTTTGTCTTATTTTCGAAAACGAGTTGCTTCCTGGTTCTCGTTATTCTTCGTTTTCAACTTCGGGTTTCGGAATTGCTATAACTGCAGGACGAACGAACGCACTCGCGACTCGATTCGACTCGGCTCGTTGCATTTGTATGAGACAGTGAGAGAAAAGAGATCCGGGATAGATTCAACGCCGTTTCCCCACTGCCCGACGAATACGGTTCGAACGACGGTACGCTGCAGACAGGCACGCCAGACCGCACTCCTGAGCGACAACGACACGACACAGCCCAACTCAACTCAACTCAACTCAGACCATCGCCGCGCACGCAAACCACCTCACACGCACACATCTCCCAAAATGGCACCACATCTCGCCCCCCTGCACCCGCACATCCACCGCCGCAACCCAGACCCCTCCTCCGGCACGGTAGCAGTCGTGATCTTCATCTTCGGCGCCATCGTACTGGTCCTAATGATAATCCTCGCGTTGCTGTTCGTGAAGAAGCGACGGTCCGCGGCTGCGAAGAGTCGCGAGAGCTCTTTCATCCCGAGACTGGAGAGGCAGCAGAAGTATGGGAAGTTGGAGGAGGATGAGGAGGGCGCTTGGAGTGCGGATATGGGGAATGGACATGGAGGGATTGAGGAGGGTGGGAGGGGGTATCGGGGGAATGGGTATGCGCCGGTGAGTTAGTCTCTTTTTCTTTTTGTGGGGAGGAAGGGGGTGGATTTGGGGAGGGGTGGCGTGGATGATTGCTAACGGTGATGATTAGGTGCATGATGAGAGTATGGGGTACCAGAGTCAGACGGTACAGGGTGCGGGTGTGAAGGAGGGATACCGGTGATTGAGGAAAAGAGGAGAGCAGTTTGGAAACGTGTCGAGAGTAGACCTGTATTGGGTGGAAGATGATGGGCTTAGGCGGAGGCGGTGGTGTAGAAGACATGACTTAGGACGTGTACGGGGAGGCGTGATTAGAACGCACAGGGATACAGCGCCGTAAAGTGAGAGGGAAGGTTTGGATTGCGTTTTTTTTTTCTTTTGTTTTGCATAGCGGGTAGGCGTAGTTTTTGCATTTGAAATAGACTCTGAACTTTCGATCTGAGACGCAACGAACGCCTAAACGTGGGGAAACAGTGTCAGAGAACTTGACACACCCGTGTAAAAATAGTCCCCTTGCCAAACAGTTGAAGCAGTGTGAGAACGAGTGGAAGTGATATCTTAGGATTATCATTAAGCGAGCGTGATTGATACGAAAGACTGATACATCTATAGTGTTTTTATCGCAACAATTCTAGACCAGGAACCACAAGCCATTACCCATTTGAGAGGTTTTGAGACCGTACACATTGGCGCTTTAAGCCATTGGTCGCAACGAGCAAGCTCGCTTCTCTCGTGCGATTCAGTCCTCCTCCTGAGAGTCGGCCAAAGCAGAGTCAGCAGAGCCTGCGGCAGACTGGCCCTTCTTGCTGGCTCCGGCACCGGTAGCTGCGCCCGCACCCTTCGATGCACCAGCGCCTGTGCCAGTGGTGCCGGTGGTAGCTCCCGTACCAGTTGTGGCTCCAGTACCAGTTGTAGCTCCGGTGCCTGTAGTAGCACCAGTGCCAGTAGTCGCGCCAGTGCCAGTAGTCGCGCCAGTGCCAGTAGTAGCACCGGTGCCTGTAGAGCCTGTAGAGCCAGTCTGACCGTTTCGCGAACCAGTGCCGGTGGTTGCGCCTGTACCTGTAGTTGCGCCAGTACCAGTAGTAGCTCCTGTGCCAGTCGTGGCGCCAGTGCCGGTTGTAGCTCCAGTGCCGGTTGTAGCTCCAGTTCCAGTGGTGGCTCCGGTACCAGTAGTGGCTCCGGTACCTGAAGTAGCTCCTGTGCCCTTGGTAGCACCGGTACCCTTGGTGGCTCCAGTGCCAGTAGTCGCTCCAGTGCCAGTCGTTGCTCCAGTGCCGGTTGTGGCGCCAGTGCCGGTTGTGGCGCCAGTGCCGGTTGTAGCACCAGTACCAGTTGTAGCTCCTGTACCTGTAGTGGCACCAGTACCTGTAGTAGCACCCGTTCCTGTGGTAGCACCTGTGCCAGTAGTGGCTCCTGTGCCTGTGGTAGAGCCAGTAGCAGCACCAGCGGTGCCAGCTCCAGCGTTGCCCTTGCCCTTGCCCTTGCCCTTGCCCTTGCCAGTCTGAGCGCCAGTGGCTGTAGAGGTCGAGTTGTTGCCACCCTAAGATCTGTTAGCTAGGCTGAACGATTGCTGACGAGTATTCTCTGCTTACGGTGATGGCACCTGTAGCTCCTGTGGCTCCTGTGGCTCCGGTCGCTCCAGTTGCACCCTTCCAGTTACATCAGCAATATTCGGTGCCTGTCAAAAATCCAAACTTACTGTAGCTCCGGTAGCACCAGTACCAGCAGCGGCGCCAGCAGCAGATGAAGCCTTGGCACCAGCAGCACCCTTGGTACCAGAAGCCTTTCCGCCAGTAGCGCCGGTAGCGCCAGTAGCACCAGTCGCGCCAGTAGCACCACCAGCGGCCGCTCCGCCTGCGTTGGCTCCAGCACCACCAGCGCCGCCTAGAAGACTGGCAAGACCACCAGCGCCACCAGCACCTCCCGCAGCGTTGCCTCCAGCACCACCAAGAAGACCAGCAAGGCCTCCGGCGCCACCAGCACCGCCAGCACCTCCAGCAGCACCTCCACCAAGTCCACCGAGAAGATCTGCAAGACCACCTGCACCTCCGGCCTTGCCTCCTGCGCCGCCGGCACCGCCAGTCAAGCCTCCGAGAAGTTGATCAAGCTGGCGCTTAGTCTTCATCTTCTCGTGAGCAATCTGGCGCACAGAGGCGACGAAGTGGGCGGGCATCTTAGGTGTGTTGTCTGTCTTCTGGTGGATGTGAGCTTGTGACGGAGGCAATTGTTTCCGAAAGTACTTACAACCCATCTCTGCGCTGTGTGGTGAGGCTGTGCCGGAGCGGCAACAGCAGAGACAGCCAAAGTGGCAAGGACAGCTGAAACCTCGAACTTCATGTTTGCTTTGTATGTGATTGAAGTCTAGTAATACTGCACTGCAGTAGGATATAGAGAAAGGATAAAGGGCCGACTAGCAGCACTATAATGAATGGAAGGAAAGGAAGCACTAAAGACTAGATCTTTAGTAATGGATTGAACGAGTATCAAACTGGATGGAAAAGATACAACGACTTGCCACCTACCATATATATCAAGCCTCTACAAGGAAGGACCGATACAGATTACTCGCGCTGTCTCAGCTTGTTGACGCGTTCTCGAGCATCACTTTCCTAAGCTGCAGTCCATCGGTAAGGCTGCAGCAATGCGTGCTAGAAGGCACGCTGATCTAGATAGTCTGAGGCAGGTTGCTGCTGCGGAGCCGGTTGCGGATTCTGACTCTGTAACCGTGCCCTTGAGGATCGTCAAACGTTGGGGGTAAGGTGGGGTCAGACGTTAGAAGGAAGCGAATGCTTGTTTGCCTGTCATGGTAGCTAAGCACCTGTTAACAGCCCACGGCATGACGTAGCACGGAGTCGACTTTGGGTGTGTTTCCGGAGCCTCATGGATGTTGTGCTTGAGTTCGTTTTCTTTTTTCCCTCTTATTTTAGAAACACGCAAACGTAATTAGTGTCTAGAGGTTGAGTGACAAATCCGTTGAAGATGTCCCTTCAGTCGCGCCTCTACAGCGACCGTGACAGGCTGGAAGCAGGCACTCGATCCCACCTCTTTCACCACATCCACCATCGAGCAGCGTCAATTGTTACCACATCAAGTGCTTGGCCCAAGAACTCTACGACCCTGGTGTAGCATATCGTGTCGCGGCTCCCATGAAACGACAGCGCGGCGTTGTCGATCTCCGGAGAGGAACCGCGCGTTTTGGTTTCGAAACCCCACATATTCCCCGGTAGCGAACAGCCCTGCTACAAGGTGTGTAACAACGCTTTCTTGACGTGCTGTTGCATGTTCTGATGTGCAGTCTGGCCAGAATGAGGTGATGGATAGGGACAGGCGTTCCAGGTGCTGTTGGGAAGAGGTCGATTCTTAGTATCGACGCTAGTGTAAGAGGGTCTGAAACGGAAAGATCTCCAGGCACAGATGCATTTTGGACTCCTCTTCGTTGGGATTCTGCGTCGCATTCCACATCACTGCACCATGTAGATGTCCGAGGCAAGCTTTGCGATGCGTCGCATACGTGAAGGTCTATGTATCATAAGCTGGGTATCTTCCAAATCATCCAATACATGCACAAGATCTAGGCCAACATCGCGCTCATCTCCTTCTGGCAATGCCAGTAACGAGCAGCTCACCAGAACCGACCTCAACTTTCCATCCTTCTTTGACAAGTGCCTTCACAACTGCAGGTCCAAGCTTGCCCCTGCCGTCAGCGCTGTGTCTGCCCAGACCGACAACAATCCTATAGTTGCCAAATCCTCCACGCGCGCCCCCATATTCTGCTATGCGCTGCTCACCCAACGAGTTCCACCAAACCTGTGTCCTCTGCCTGGCGATCCTGGTTGCATCTGCTACAGTGACTCCGTGTAGGTCAAGGATTGTGGACGAAGATTGCTGGGCAACAAGAGCATCTGCGTCAGCCTGGCTCATAACCTTCATATTGGCATTCAGATTCCTGCCCTCCTGTGCGTAGTAGCCCGCAGCTGCCCTCATGTTCCCGCCTCGACGATGAGCTGCTGCCGCCTTGTCGAAAGCCTCATTACGGCGCTGAGCCACCGAGGCCGTCGTGTGAGGTCGTAGGGATGATGGCAGTTCGGGGAGCTTGCTAGCTATGGGTTCGTCGTCATCAAGTTTGACAGGCGTATACCTGAAGTCAAGCTGGATGCCGCCTTTGCCTCCAGTCTCGCTTGCAGGTTGCTCAGTCAGCGCCTTCGCCATGTCGCGCGCCTTGTCTGGTGAACCGTCTGCCAGACGCACGAGCGCTAGAGCCTGGTCAAGTCCAATTCTGGGAAAGTCCTCATTGATTGTCATTGCGTCCTGCACATAGCCAGCATCTGGCTCCTTGCCCTCATGAGCCTTCATGTCCTTATTCACAAAGGCAAGAATGGTGGACGATAGCGATGCACCTCTCTCGTGATACAGTGAAGAGACGACCTTCATTGGGAGCTTCGTACGTGCTGTGATGAACTCAACGTCACGGCTGCTGTTCTGCCAGCGGTTGGGCGTTGCGCTGCCCGACAGTTCCGTGCCAGAAGAGTTGGCCGAGCTCATATCATACAGCGAAACCTTCTGCTTCTTCTTGCTCTTGCCCTTTTTACCCTTCTGTGGTACGTGGTGGCCCTCAAAAAATGCGTCTATGCCCTTAGCGACTGGCGCCGCCTCCTCGTTGGGGCTTGTTCGGGCATCCTCAAAGTAAACGTGGTTCAGAAGCTCATCCGTGGCTTTGCTGAAGTCGTCGTTGCATTTCTTCAACGTGTAGACCACAAGCTCTGGGCGCAAATTCGGGAACGTATCTGCAAGCAGCTGTTCCTTCGTCTTTGTGTCGAACTGCTCCGTATCCCTATAGTAGCCTCCGTCCCATGACTCCTCCGAGCCCTCTGCTGATCGCCCATCCACACTCAGCGTAGCCAGGTCGTTCGACAGTTGTGTCGCGTCGGTCACGGTCGTGCGGGTCGCCCAAGTGTCGGCATTCGAGTCTACGTCTGAGCTGTGCTTTTCGGGAGTGTCGCGTACGCCGCTGCTACCAGAGGCATCGAACTCGGTAGCCTGCTCTGCGATTGCTGCAGCTTTGATCGTGTCAAGCAGCTCTCTCGTCTGCTCTAACGCGTTTGGTGCATCTACGAAATCGCTATAGAATGCAGCAATCAAGGCTGGATCTATTGGCGGGCAATATTCTTGCTGCAAGTCGTTAGTGACGTTGTGCGACAGCGATAGCGCTCCACGTGCTCACCTCAAGAATGCGCAAGTGTTCATCCATCTTTGGTTCTGTAGTGATGTCTGATGATGTACGCAAATCGCATGCTCGTAGCTTTCGAGGAAAAACGAAGGGAATATGTTGCCTGGTAGCAAACCTTGAGGCAAGCGCAGGTCAGACGAGAGAAAGCGATTCGTGTGCTTGCGTTGCGCCCTCTGGTTACACAGAGTTGGCGGACGATGCCGACACCGCACGCAAGGCTGGATTGAGGGGTCGCAAATGCCGTGTCTTGGCGTAGCCGTCCTGCGCTCAGGGCTCGCGACTGCTTAACATCGTGATCAGACTGACAATGATGAGTAGATTATTTTCCACTGAGACTTTGAGAATCAGACATAACTTTGGTTGGATGCCAGACGTCATCCAAGAATGAATCAAGGATAGCGCGCGCTAGAGATGGCGCGCCCACATTCAGTTGCGAACTAGGCACGATGACCGTAACAACAAGCAATTCGCGAATGCTGTATAGCCGTTGTTAAGCATGGTGGTAGAGGTCAAAATGCTGTAAAGGGACTGTCACTAGCTGCTCCGACAGCATTCTGTGAATCACTAAGCTCACCATCACCACAAAATCGAAATACTAATTTCATAACCATAAGTCACTTGAATGATGCTTCACAATCTCATTGCACTCATCCCAAATCATACTTTACATTTTCACTGAATCGACTTGTTCGATACAAAGACAGTCGTCGTACACGCGGTTCTTGACTACGTCAGTATGTCTTCTGTTTCATGCATGGTATCTATTTTAACTGTTCGCGAGTATTTAGCAGAGACTCAGCAGATTGAGAGGAAGAACCTGGCTAGAATACCTTCGGGTCAAGCATATAACGTCCTGTTCTTTCCCGTCATCTTCCCAAACCCCAGTACTCAATGTGCATCGCGTCGAATCCAACTATCGTATCGTCCAGAAAAGTCCAGCAGCCGCTCACTCACAGGAGCGTGGTGCTTGAATGGCACCATAGCACTCGAATGACCAAATCTAGAGCCCAGTTCGGAGTTTGATCGAAGTAGACGTGCCACAATACCCACAAGTCTCGCAGATGAGCGATGGCCGCGGATGCCAACAAGACAAAAAGTACCTTGTGAATATCCTGTTGGTTAGTGCACCTATCACGAAGCTTGTCGAACAAACAAGCAACGACAAACCAGGATGCGAACATCTCGATCTGAGACCCATTCTGATCTTTCCTCGACACGACAGTGCTGTCTCTGGTCGGTGTCAAGCCAACAGGCTTCAAAGCTGAAATGCAGATCAGTCGAAAGATCTCCTGGCCAAGATCTGGCTGTTCAACGTGGAGACCGGGATTACGGGATCGAAGACCAGTCCACTGGCTGAGAATGATCCTGGCCCAGTAAGAAATGATGCGACTGTTGCTCCTGAAATCTTCGAGCTTCATAAGAAGCCATACGATGGTCTTCAGGTTTGGAGATAGACTGATGTAATAGTCGTGGACTGCGGTGAAGACGTGAGTGAGGAACAAGTTGAGCCCAGTTCTCCAGATGTTTTATCGCAATTCTCCATGAAGGTTGGAACCAGTCGCAGCGGCAGATCGGGCAGGAGTGACCAATATCCGTGTTCACCAGTTCTTCTAGGCAATGTCTACCGAAGATGTGGTTGCAGGGAAGAGTCCGCACACCCTCGTGCCTGTGTTCATAGCCGTCCCAACATATGCAGCAGCGGTCATTGTAATAAGCATCATTCGGGTTCGCTACAATCACCCGAGTGGATAGGAATACTCCCTTGGTGATAGGCAAGGCGTTGTCCAGGAGCGTTGCCATGCTGTGCTCAGTTGAGACGCTGTTGTGTGATTGATGATTCTGACTGAGAGGCGTTGATATTTGATGGTCAGAGGAAACAAAACGAGAGCAAGAGTGAAAGACGCATGCGCAAACAGCAAACAATGTCGACGTTGGTCATGAGTGGAAGGACGTGGTAGCCCAAGGGCTTCGAATTTGAAATTGCAGTGAAGCAGACCTGAAGGTCGCTCCTTCCCGAGGGCAGCGACGCTAGTATCGTCTTCCTGCATTGTAGTCCGTGGTCAAGTCCAGTATTGACTTCAATTCTGGCGTTGGGGTATGAAATCAGGGTTTCAGTCGCACCTTTGGTGCGGATCGTGATCGAAGAAAGTATGCTAGCATTCTCATTCTGCTAAAAGGGTCCAACTGTTGTCGCACGGCGATTAGCCTGTGCAGTGGACATCATCAAGAAAATACCCGAAGAGCATCGAGATGTGAAAGCTCTCTATATCCTTCACAGGGCATAGTCATCAAAGTGTTGTGACTATGCTCGCTGTGTCATCTCCTAGTAATCATCATCGCCGTACCTGGCGTCATCCCTTCCGTCGTCATATGCGTTGTCCATACGATCGCCGAAGTCCTCAACGCGGTCGACGCCGTTGTCCCATGATTGCCCAACATCATCGCCAAAGTTCTCAACCTTGCCAACTTGTTCTCCCGTCCAGTTTGCAGCGTTCTCAGGGAAATTCTCTACGTCGTCGACAGCACCGTCCCATTTGTTCTCGACGCGGTCGCCGAAGTTCTCCACGTTGCCGACTTGTTCACCTGTCCAGTTGGCGGCGTTTTCGGGGAAGTTCTCGACCTTGTTGCCGAATTCGTCAAAGTCTTCCTCTGTTTGTTTGTTAGCAGACGATAGCGTGATGTAGAAAGGGTTACCTACTGATGTCACCGGCCTCGTGCATCAGGATCGCACCGCCGACGAGACCAGCGGCGCCTCCAGCGGCATATTTCCAGGCGTTGCTGCCCTCCTTCTTCTGGGGCTGCTGCTGCTGCTGAGCGTAGCCACCACCATATCCGCCTTGCTGACCGTAGCCTTGCTGTTGTCCGTAACCACCCTGCTGTCCGTATGCTCCCTGGCCCTGATTGCCCGGACCAGGGTACTGATGTGTCCGCTCGCCTGACTGCTGATTCACAAAGAGCCACCTGTTCTCGCGTCCATCCCACTCGGCGTACCAAGGCGGGGAGACAGGAGGTGGAGGGCCTTGCGACTGACCATATTGCTGCTGACCATATTGTTGCTGACCGTACTGCTGCTGGCCGTACTGCTGCTGACCGTACTGTTGCTGACCATACTGCTGTTGGCCATACTGTTGTTGCTGGCCGTACTGCTGCTGCCCACCGTGGTCGCCACCACCTGTGAACTTGTCTACGAGACTATCGAGAAGACCCATTGCAAGAGTGTGGAGCTTTGGGTTGGTAAATGGAGCTTTGGGTGGGTGAGGGGGTGAGTGTGGACAAGTGTGAGAGTGACAGTGGGAGGGATGTACAAGTACGAGAGTTGATAGAGGACAGAATGCCAAGAGAGCAGCGGAGTGCGACTGCGCTATTTAACAATCATCCACATGCACATGATGATCCACAAGCAACTGCCACCCCGCAGCGTCTGCAAACACGTCCAGCCTCAGACCTGCCCCGTCTTCACGGCCTCAGCTGTGACATGCTCGGACATGCCGTGTCCTTCCAAATCAACGGCTTCCGATTATGCAATCAGAAGCTCCGGCCACGTCGAGGCGTTCCGTAAACGTGTCTGGGCGAGGGGTGAAGCTCTACTGAAGCTCGTGTTGCAGCTACTCCGAGATTCCAGACCCACTAGGCCCTGCACTACGGGCCGAAGAAATAAGGCGGCTTGGCAAATGCTTGTCCTCCGTTCGTGTCTCCCCCTGGATGTCGTGCAACAACTCAGCCACCTCAACACGTCTTATCGACCGCAGCGAGTGGCTGGATGTGTTCTGGCGGACGCCTTTGTGTTACAGCACAGCCACCCTCCATGATCGGAGTTGCACGTTGTCTTCCACACCACACCAGGACTGGACCCCATATTAAATCTGCCCCCTATTGCCCGGAACCAGCGGCTAGAAGCGACTCCGAATTGAGTGGCAGTGCCAAGCCACAGGCGATCTGCATTCCCGTTTACACGAAGCAACAACGCAATGCTGCATCCTGCATCGCAACATCCTTCATTAAAACTGTTGGTACTCCCGAGTTTCTTCAAAGGACCACAATCAGAGACAGTGCTGTAATGTGTGGTCATGACTGTGCTTGACACGTTTTAAAATGGGTGTGTAAGTGTACCTTTCAAGAGACCTTTGGTGATTGGCAGCAGCCATTAAGTGCAATTTCGAATACGCACAGTTGATTGCTTGGCAAGGGATTCACATGCCTGCGAGTTGCCGCGTGAGCCGTAACCATACATAACGTGTCCTGCCAGCTCCGAAGAGCCACTTGGCAAGATGCAGGGCTGAGCTGAGCAGTGATAGGCGGCTTTCCTATCGTTCTTCTCCTTACGAACCCTCTGGATCTTGTCGACCATATAATTGATAGAGACGGTTCGGAACTGATCGATCTTAAGGAAACTTTTTCGAGGCTTCTGAATATTGCTGTAAGTCTTAAGGATTGACAGCCACCTGCGTTCAAGACAACGCCGTTCTGCGCCTCAAACAAATGCGCCCGACACTTTTGCCATTTCATATCAATCGTAATTCGCTGCCTCTTTGAAATCCCTTTTTGCCTATGAATGTATGTATCCACTGATGGCAACGTGAGCTGGAAACTCAGCAAAAGTACGCGCTCTCCACAACAAGTTCGTGCAATGCTGATACTCTGATTCAGAGATAAGGTCCGGTTCCAAACCTGAAACAAGCAGGCTCTCAAGTACATCACCTCCTCCGTCCAGTCACACGCGAAGATTCATTCCTCATGCTCAAAATCCCGGGGGTGTCATATCGGTAACTGTACATGAAGCTGCTGGTCTCTCTGCACAAGATCTGTCCCAGAAATCGTTCCCTGGCCGTAGACACAAAAACGAAAATCTCGCTCTTCCGATCCATGGCGTACACTCACTCCTACCGTATGCGTTGTTGGACTATGACAGGTCTCAAGCTGTGACACCGTCCATCTGGGGTACGATCGAAAATCCCAGGTGGTTCGACAAATTCTCTATATGCCAATTCAACGTTGCCAGAGCTACGGACTTAATTATACATCTTTATCTGAAATGTATGGGTACAGAAGACAGCTTAGCACCTGTGCCGTTGGGCATGATAAGTCTGAATCCTTTTCAGGGCACGACGGCGCTGGGTTCGCAGTGGCTACAAGTGCAAGAGGGCACAGGTAGACTTCGCATTAGTTTGGATTACACAGCTATTGAGGAAAGGGAATCCAAGTTTGACGAGTCAAATTTTGAACTTCTGGATCGTTCAGGAAACGCCTTGCGACTCGGAAGAAAAGACACCCAGCAGCATTATGTCAGGAAACGACTCAGATCCGCTGAACTCGATCACTTGTCACCGGCGATTCATCACCCATTCATCGCGTCTCTTGCGTTTGCATCGCAGACCCCGAACGGAGCAAGGTTCTTCACACCGTTCATGAGTGGCGGGCATCTTTTTAACCATCTCCAACGATTACAGCGCTTCAATGTGGATACTTGCAGGTTCTGCGCTGCTAGCATTGTTTGTGCTTTAGACTACCTTCACGTAACCTGTAGTTTGGTACCCTTGCTAAAGCCTGGACATGTTTTACTCGACGCGCGTGGCTACGTCGTTCTTTGCGTTTTCAGCCTGCTCACAGCACGAGATAAAGGCACGCAGATGTCTGAGCGCGACTTGCCAGAGTATCCCGCGCCGGAGTTGCTGAGTGGCGAAGAGCTGGCCTCGCCAAGTGCAAATTGGTGGACGCTGGGAGTGTTGCTGTACGAAATGCTAACCGGCATGCCCCCATTCTACGACGACAACAACGAACAGAGACGCCGCAATATTCTCGATCAACCTGTAAACTTTCCAGATTCCGTGGACCCCATTGCCATCGATCTCTTGAGCAAGCTTCTCGATCGCACTCCGGAGAGCCGATTGGGGACTGGTGGGACCCTGTCTATCCAAGCTCATCCCTTTTTCCACACAGTAGACTGGCAGAGGCTCCTGTTTAGGAAGTACGAAGTTCCATTTATGCCGGGCTACGTTGCGGACACCTTGGAGCACAATGGCCTTGGTCCAGCTCCTGAGCCCGAGCGACCGCTAGACCAATATCGCTACCTAATCAAAAAGGATCCGGCCTCGACAGAGCCAGAGGCCAAAGGCAGAACTCAAAAACAAGAGGCACTGGGAAGCAATGCGTCCATTGCCAAACACGGTGACAGCTACGAGCTCGAATGGCATATCGAGACCCGGACATTGTATTTCCGCAATCCGAACACCAACATGAGAGAACATATTCTTGCACCTGCAACAGAAGGAGCAAGATGCGAAGCGCAAGATAGTCACTCTGCCTCCGCAATAATCAACTCCCCTGACTCTGCCCAAAAGCAAGCAGCACTTGAAATCGCACTAGATATTGGGGATCGTCGCATCATTTCACAACTTCTGGATTATGGCATAGATTTGAACAATCAAATAGTGGTCAACGGCGGGAAAATCACACCGCTGGAGTGCGCTGTTCGGCAAGGAGCTGTCGACTTGGTGACGTGGTTCCTGAAAAAGAGCACACCAATAATAAATCGGGTGGCAGGCACCCGAGCCCTCGGCCTCGCTGTCGATCTGCGAAACATTGCTGTCGTCGAAGCATTATTGATCAACGGCATTCGTTGCGACTTCGAAGAGTCAGATCGCCCTGCCCCTAGGGACCCCAGCAGTGGCGGTTGCGAATTCTACGATTTATCAGACCCCGAAGGCTTTCTGCCTCCGCTTGTCCGAGCAGTTCGTCATGGAGCAGATGTCGACATCGGGCCGCCTGTCTGGAATGTAAGAGGACATCAGTGCGGTTTTGTGTCGAGGCCGATTTATCAGAGGGTTATGCATGGGCTGCGTAGACTATCAGGGTGACCTGGGCTGTTAAGGTTACAATCTCATGGACACCAGAATCGCACCAAAGACATATACATTCAAACACAATTTCCAAGTTTGATTGGAGAGGTAGTAGGCGGGGAATCTCCAGACCCCACAGGTCCCGTTGCTTATCGTGGTCTCGGCTAGCACTGACTGTAGAGCCACTGTGAACGTTATATTCAAATCCGCAACAGCAGTCAACCGTGTCGCTGGAGACGAAGAAGGAAAATTTGTAAATGTTCCTGAATGGGCTGACACATGGGTTCGCCGATGATTGAATTAAGCCCATTTGGAAACATTCACCCAATTTAACAACAACCAAATTAACACCAAATCTTATCGACGAGAGACAATGCTCCCAGGCAATGCCTGCGACTCCGTCGGCACTTCAATGCGGTTGCAGCCGCGATCCTTGTGGAAGGAAGACTCATGCAAGGAATAACGTATGAAGCAATAGTCAAAATCATTGCGCGCAAGGCACTTGAAGCGTGGCCTGTCGATGTTCTGATATACATTAGCTTCTATCTTGGAACGTTGAAAGCGTTACTTGCGTGAAGACATCCGTCACAGGAAGCATCGCCACATAACGTACCCTTTGTTTCGCTGCCATTAAGGCCAAGTGCGATCTAGGTGAACGCTGATAAGGCTTCGACTACCTCTTCATTGCCATGGTACATAGCTATGCTGTACGGCGTCCAATTGCCCGAAAGTTCAGGTACGTTGGTGATTTGAGTGCTCCGGCCCCGAGCTAGCAGCAGCTCGATCGCTTCGACGCTCCCTGCTCTACATGCCCAGTGTAATGGGCTCCAACATCCGCCATGACATCCGATATTGGGGTATATATCGAGGGTAAGCGCCCGTGGTTTCTCAGATCCCCCTGAAGCGGCGAATTCGGTCAGACTCAGACCTTGCATGCTGGCGGTCGCCAGCTGTAAGCTTTCTGTTTGCAGATACTGAGAGATGACCTGCTGCCGTGAAATTCCGTCACGTCAAGTTGGGCGTCCCGCTGCTAAACGATCAGTTTCAGAAGATCCGTATAGCCCAGAACAGCTAGCCAATCTGCGATATCTCCATGTACTCCAACTACGGCACTTTCACCTTCAAGATATCCTGTCGACAAGATAAACTTAGCCATACGAAAATCCCCATTACTTTGTGCAAGACCCAGAACTTCAGGAAGACCATTCAGAAGATGTGCGCCTTTTTCATTTAGAAATTCGAACATAATAAAAAGTCCCGCATTTGCAGCTACTATCAAGGCGGTCAAACCATCCCGATTCGTGGCGTTCGCATCGGCGCCTGCATTGGGAACCAATTCAGCCGCATCGACACTGCCATTGGCAGCGGCTACGTGTAGCGACGTCCAGTAGTTGTCATGGGTTTTCAGAACAACGCCATGGTTCAGAAGTACTTTTACCATGCGTAAATGACCACCCGTTGCTGCCAAATGTAGTGACGTCGCGTTATTTTCGGCTGCATTCGATTATGCACCTCTGTCGAGCACCAATCTGACGGCGTCTATGTGACCTTCTTCTGCTGCCACCTGGAGTGGAGTTTGTCCGTCAGTGCTAGGCATGTGGTCAGCACCGGCACCAAGCAGTAATTTGATGATCTCTGTGTGGCCTCCTCCTGCAGCCGCATGGAGTGGTGTGTATCCCCTAATCTCAGGCGTATGGTCAGCACCGGTATCAAGCAGTAATTCAACAACGTCTGTGTGACCCCCTAGAGCTGCCAGGAAGAGTGGAGTGCGTCTTGTAGTGCTGGTCGTGTGGGCTGCACCAGCATTGAGCAGCGATTGAACGATATCTGCGTGACCTTCTTCTGCAGCCACATGAAGTGGAGTGAGCCCCTCATTGTCCGCTCTGAAGTCTGTGCCCCTATCAAGAAGTAAATTGACAACAGCAAGATGGCCATTTGCTGCTGCCACCTGGAGTGGAATAAATTCGTCAGTCTCTGGCGGGTGGTAAGTGCCAGAATCAAGCAATAACTCAACGACGCCGGTCTGTCCGTAACTACACGCCGTCAACAGTGGTGTCCAGCCATTAGAGTTCATCAAACTCATATCTGAGCCGGCTGCCAAGAGCGCCCTGACCACCTCCTGGTGACCTCTTTGAGCAGCCACATGTAGGGGGGTCCAGCCGTTGTCGCTGGGTCCCGAGTATGCACCTTTGTCAAGCAAGAATCGAACCATCGCTGCATGACCTTGCTCGGACGCCCAGTGCATCGGGTACCAGCCTCCATCGTCAGCAGTGCAGCGTGCACCGCGATCCCAGAGCAGCTGCACTATGCTTAACTGACCGAGTCTAGAGGCCTCCAGAAGCTCTTTTCCCAGGTCGTCACTTTCTTTGCTGATACCAGCCCAGTTCTCAGGTATCAGACGGACGCCCCTGTCATGATATACTTCCACACCGCGTTGCAAGAGCATTCCCAACATATCTTTGGCCCTTTCTTCGTTACGAAGACGCCCAGCAAAATCATCGTTGACATCCGCGCGTTTTTGAAGCAATAGCTTGACCATCTCTTTGTCCCGAGATCTCATAGGACTCTCAAGTGGGGTGAAGTGGGTTGTGTCTCTTGCATTGACATCGGCGCCATGTTGAATCAATAATCTCACCATGTTTTTCTTTTCCTGAACAACGGCATTTCGAAGGATACTACCCATCCCTGGTACTTCGGCATTGACGTTTGCACCACTTCGGATCAGCAGCTCAACAGATTCGTAATTACCCCCGCTCGCAGCACCTGCAAGAGCGGTGCCGCGTTCCCCACAAAAATCAACATCTGCACCTTTCGCCAAGAGAAGCTTCACCATCTCCAAGTTGTTCTCACATGCTGCTTCGAATAGCGGGAATGAACCGTCCCTACTGACCGAGGACAGATTTGCTCCGTGATCGAGGAGAATTTCGACCACTTTACTATGGCCGTAGAATACAGCTTCCATCAGTGGCGTCCGCTCGTCCTCGTCCCTAAATTCTAAAGTGACCTTGTGAGTCCCAAGCAACATGTAGACAATTGCGTCACATCCTGAAATAGCTGCGATGAATAGAGGTGTTCGACCGTTAGCATCTTTGCAGTCAGGATCCGTGGCAGGTTCTTGAAGCATCCTGGTGGCTACGCTGGTGAGACTGTGCTCGCTGGCGCCAAGGAGAAGGTAATTGTTAGTTCGTTTCGTGTCCGAAAAGTCGCCTATACTCAGAATCATCTCCACTAGTTCCATATCTCTCATCTCAAATGCCTCTTGCACAGGTGTATGGCCACGATTATCTTCTATGTTGACAGACGTTGGAGCAAGCCGAAGTAGAAGTTGCACAACCTCTCTTCGATGGTCCTGCACCGCAGCCATCAGGGCAGTGTCCCCACGAATGTTCTGAACCATTGGAGAGGCACCGTGGAAGATAAGCAACTCTACAATCTCGCTTAACCCTTTCCTGGCTGCCAATATCAATGCATGATGATCATCCGGAAGTGCTGTGGAGTTTGAGGGTTGCTGGGGTACAAGCGAATTGATGTAATCGGCCCCAGCTCGAAGTAGTTGAGAGACCAGATCGAATGTGCCACAATGGTCCACCACAGTCTCATCGACAAGGAGATGATAAATCGCGCCATCCAGATTAACGCCTTTGGTGATCAGGACGTTTATAAGGGCTTTGTTTCTGCTGCTAATAGCGATCCTGACGAGTGCGCTTGGATCTCCTAGATACTCAAGCTTCACACCAGCTTGTATCAAGCGGACTGTCACCTCGCTATTTTGCTCTTCCAGAGCAATTGTCAGAGCGGTATCACCGTCATCATTTGCAACATCCAAGTCACCCACTGTCTTGGTCTTTCGAGCTTTGGTGTGGAAGCGGTCACCTGAGTGGCTTGTGGTGTCAGCCTCGCCTGATGACAGTACGGACCCGATAGTTCGATGTACGATCTGAAATTCCTTCGAAAGATTCGAGTTCCCGGTGGCAATATGGTTGAGTCTCTGTTTTTTACATTCATCGATTAACATCAGAGCTATGGCCTGGTGCCCGTCTCTGATGGCCAGCATCAGAGGTGTGTTGCCATTCGCATCCATGCAATTGACTTCTTCGCTTGAGGTCTGTAATCTTGCAGAGCAGGCACTCTTGGAGCCGCACGCGACTAGAACATGAAGTGCTGTGGCATCCGAAAAAGGCCATCCGAGTGGTGCATGCATGCATTCGGGGTCGAGGGTTGACCATAGGGAAGCGATTCTTCGGGTGAAGGAAGAACGCGGCGCCCAGCGGAGAGCCTCTAGGAGATCATTTTGAGCAATACCTCCCTGCTCGGCCTTGCGTATATGCTCAAAGACGTAACGTATTACGTAGGATATCAACGGATAGTGAGAAGAGAGCGCTGCTCTCGACATTTGAACCGCGTTCAGAATCTCGCTTATGCACAGGTACTGCAAACATGATCTTGAGATCCTAGATTGGATTGCGCCTCTGAGTGCGTCACTTTCGTGGTTCTCTTTTCCAGATTCTCGTTGCAAGAACCTATCAAGTAAGAAATCGGCGACTGATTGATGGATCAACTGGGCTTCTCGGTTCCAATCCTCTTCCTCGGAGTTGTATACTTCCCAGAGATCTCGAGTTTTAAACTCGACCAATCCTCTGGACAGGTCTTTGACGTGCTTCTCAAAGTCATTAAGCGTGTCGGACCAACTTTCATGCTCGCGTAGTCCAGAAATTGATACAGACTTTATGTCCTCGTTTGTGGCAAGAGCTTCTCGGAGTTCTTGGGCTGATAGGGGCCGTTCTGCAAACAGGATCCACTCGAAAAGTTTGATCATTTGTCGGTGCTCGAAACCCGTGAAATCCTGGAGGATTGCTGCGTAGAGTTCGCCTAAGCCGCCAGGACACGAAGCAAGCTTACTCTGCAGCTTATCGACTTTCGCCCCTTTCATGTTCCCGTCGATCATAATACCAGTCACTAGAAAGGCCCATTGGAAGCCACCTTCTGCTTTTCGTAGAATACTCTGCTCAAACAGATCCCGCTTAGATGCTGACTGTATGTCTTTCAAACGATCCCGCACATACCAGCTGATATCAGCAGCATTTCGCTCTTCCATATAGACAGCTGGACTATTCTCGAGGCCAATCACGGGATAGTGCCGAGAAGAAATGCACACCTTAACTTGAGCGTTTTCATGAGCGGCCTGCTCGTTGAAGTATGTCAATAAATCTTTTGCGATCTCTTCGCCGCACTCATCGAGAGCATCAATGAAAATGATCACGGGCTTCTCCGATGAATAGCCTATCAGCACTTGAGAAAGCAAATCGCGAAGTTCGTTCACATTCCATTCCCATCTTCCCGCCTCGTAATTCCCGTAACGTTGGTTTCGATCTTCAAACGTCATTGTGAGTTTGGAAAGACATTCCGGAAACTGCTCGAGAAGGGAGTTTAGAAGCGCTCGGTAGATTCCTAACGCGGTACGCTGCAAAGTATTGCCTTGTCCGTGGACAAAAAAGGACACAATCAAGTCTTTGGGCCTTTCCTTCCGCAGTGCACTGACAGCAAACTTTGTCAAGACTGATTTACCAGTTCCCGGGTGTCCCTTGATCAAGAACAACCCACGAGGACTGCTTAGCCAGGCCTGATACTGTGAATCTTTGAGAAGCCATTGGCAGGTGTGTTGCGCTGTCTCCACACTCAAAAATCTTTGCTCTTGTTCAGAGAATGCAAGGGATCTGAGACATTCTACATGCCGTTAGCTACCGACTGCTGGGTGTATGCCTAGTAAGTACCTCTAGCTGCTGGCGTGATACCTGGTCCACTTTCAATGTCAGGATATAGCTACACCAGAAAAGGCGTTCTGGGGTTCAAATTACCTTTGTAACTCGTTCCTTAATCTCGGAAGCTGTGTCATGCTAGCTTCGCATATCGCGCCAGATCTTCGAACTTCTGATGATAAGCATATGATTATCAGCTTTCTGGAATCGCTACACTTACCCCCGTTCGTACCAATAGCTGCTTGTGCGGTACGAGCGTACTTGAGATCGACCGTCGGGATGACCGAAAGCAACTCTCTTGCGTAAGCAGCTGCCGTAGCTGCCGCAAAAGGTTGCCACTGATTGTTTTTGTGAGAATCGGCGTAATCCGATATACCGCGCACTACCAAGCAAGGGAAATCGTTCATCAGACCTGCCGCTTCCATCTCAAAGCACAAGACACCTCCCAATCCGGCACTGATGCTGTCCCGTTGTGTTGAATTTTTCATGACTTTGTTTCCAGAAGCAATGGTACCGTAATGGATGATTGTGTCCATTTTGCGTGCCGATCGGCTTTTTGTCTGGCTTGTGTCGCAATCCTTGCAAGTCGATCCTCCGGCGTGTTCATAATGTGCAAGGTAAAGCACATCGACCCCAGCAGCTTCGCGTGTGAACTCGGGCAGGTCATCAAACCTTGACAGGCTTTCGAGCACCATACCTCTGCGTCGTATGAGTTTGGCTCGCAATTTTGTGACAGCATTCAGCAGCACCGTTGGCGGCCCATCAAGTGATCCTGTTCGCTCGAAGCCACCTGCTAAAGCCTTCCCAAAATCGTACTGAACGACTCCACCATGGACTTTATCCGGTTTACTGACTACTACATCTCCAAGTCGGATATCTGCAGTATCACTCGGTACGCCTCCCCCTATCCCCACCATCAAGCCGAATCGGATTGAGGTGAATGACAGCCTCATCTGCTTCGCGACCGTTGCTGCTGAGGTTGTGCCCATGCGCCCTTCTGGTAAAGACGCGATAACGACGTTATGTTCTCCAATCTGTCCACAGGTATATATGTTCGTATCGTGTGCGCCGCACGGTGGCGTGTCGTGCTCTTCGTCGAGCATCTCCTGGGCCGCCACCAACTCGTTTGCGAGCGCGCAAACCCATCCCACGGTATATTGGTCATGATCGAGCCTGAGGGGCATTGGTGCATTCGCGGAAGGCGTTGAACGGAAGAAAACAGAGAAAACCCGCCAGCTGGACAAGTTGAGGATGCGCAAAAGACATAGCCTGACCAGCAGCCCCTCTTAGCAACTAAGCCTCAGCCTGACGGGTGCTCCGCCGTAGCCAAACTGAGTTGCGCGTGCTTCAACTGCATGCGCAGCAGCTAGTGTGATCGCACTACGATGGTTGGACGGAGTCCGACGTCTTCAAAGGATGGCTGGCTCATAGCCCTACGAGAAGTGGCATTGTGATGTATTGCGGTAGCCTCCTGCCTCGGAAAGAGGACTGCATATTGCTATGTACGGCGAGCGTATTCGACCAATAGGAAGATTACCAAGGCGAATGTGGATATATCCAGCTCTCAGGTGTGTACCGTAATGGGCATAAGTCGCCTCGTCGACCGGTCAGAGTAAGATCGGGAGGTGATTGGTGGCGGAGCGACTAGACATCTCGTCTTCACATAATCGACCAACAATCATGTCATAGTATGCAACAAGCGCACTTTGTCAAGGGACCTTGAGAAGCTTGTCCAATTCCGCATAAGATGAGTTGTGGTCTGGGGCAGTTGTTGCGAGATTGGGATGATCTTATGAGTACCATTAGGTGAGGCGGGGCAGCGGGAGGCAGCCAGCGGCCCGATGGCAGATGGCTGTTTTTCTGTTGATCTGTGCGCGTTTAGCCGCTGCTAAGAACTGTGGATAGTATCGCACACGTCAAAAGAATTGCTGGGTGCTTCCATCGTCGTCACTAGCATCCAGAAAACACAGGTGCGTATACCGGATGACTTGACGAGAGGAGCATACCATCGCAATCAGGAGGACTTACAGCTTTGGCTAAATGGGGACGTATTTTGGTCTTGAATCGAAGAGCAAGTGAGCAGCAAATCTCGCGCCCCTTTCTTTATAATCCAAGTATAACAGTAAGTAAACAAGGGAGGAGGAACAAATGTTGTCGCTTTCGCAATCTGGGGTGGCGGTAACATCGCCCGCTATCTCACCGCCTCCTAATCGGGCCGGCATGCTTCTCTCTAGTCGACATACGCGGTACTAAAGGTGTAGCCAGCACCTGTTCTTCAGAATGGCTCCTAGTGGCTCTGATGATAAGCGAACCCCTATTTCTCCAAGATCAAAGTGCTGATGTGACAGGGACCGGCAATCATATAAGCGATGCAAGCTTGCAGACTGTACGTGTGACAACACCTGGCAGACGTCCGAGTCGTGACTCCCGAATACTGTACTTGTATCTACACAAAAGGTCATTCAGTGGCGATAAGAGGGAGGCATTGCAGCGCCTGTTCGGAGCGTCTCCAGCACGGCGTCCTCTGCCGCCAGTCGAGAGCGACGATATCTACCCCGTTCATATGCTAGACGATACCAAGACGCTTCGGAACATCGTTGTCACATGGACATTGCGCTTCAACGACGTGCTAGATGCGCACAAGCTTCATACCTCGCTATTAAGACTAATAGAGATCGGAGATTGGAAGAAGGTTGGCGGCCGTTTGAGGTTCAAAGTAAGCTTCTTATGATACCTGCGAGCAGTCAACCTAGTCAGTAGCTGTTTACTCATATTCCGTAGGAGGATGGACGGCTGGAAATCCATGTCCCACAGCCTTTCACAGCGGAACGTCCCGCTGTATCCTACGCACATCAATCGCTAGCAATAAACATCGAAGATCATCCGCTGACAAAGACTCTTCCTGAAGCAACCGAGGTGCCGTCCATCCAGCCCGGGCCTCAGGCCTTTCGTACCTTTGCGGCTCCGGAAAATGCGCCAGAGACGCTCGAGGACTTTGTCTACACAGACACACCCCAGCTATCGCTCTACATCACTTCGTTCGATAATGCGACGCTTGTGGCACTTGCATGGCCACACACACTTATGGACGTTATGGGTCAACAGGCTCTACTGCATGCGTGGTCTCTAGTGTTAGCTGGACGGGAGTCAGAAGTGCCGCCTCTGCTCGGTGCGCGGGATGACGCGATCTGTGCAGCCGCAGATGCGCCTGTGGAGAAGGAGGAGGATTACAATCTGGGGCAGAAGCGGCTGAAGGGATGGGCTATGGCCGCGTTTGGATTACGATTTGCTGGGGATATGCTGTGGAACCGGGTTGTCGAGACGCGCACTATCTGCTTGCCAAAGCAGGCAGTAGCTAAGTTGCAACGCCAGGCGCAGGGCGAATTAGACGTTCAGCTTGATGATAGGGCAGAGAAACCTTTCATCAGTGAGGGCGACGTGCTAACAGCATGGACACTGCGCGCAGTAGCTACTTCCCTACCGCAGCCGCGACCAGTAGCGGCGCTCCATGCGCTCAATGCGCGATTCCGGCTTTCGTCGCTAGTTCAGGCTTCCGGTGTTTACATCCAGAATATGGCGGTGGCAGCCTTCACCTTCATTTCTCCCGAGGTTGCAACAGGACCTCTGGGGCCTATTGCTCTCGAGAATCGGCGCCACTTGATGGAGCAATCAACAGAGCCTCAAGTGCTTGCTTATCTACGCGAACTACAACGTGAACAAAAGTCTGGCTGCGACCCGGCCTCAATGTTGTACTGCGATTCGAACGCCTTGCTGATGCCCTTCACCAATTGGACCCGGGCCGACTTTTTCAAAACAGCAAACTTCAGCCCAGCGATTGTGCGTGCCGGCGAGACAGGGCAGTCAAGGAGCAACCCGCCTGGCACCATGGTGTTCCACCACGCGCAATCGATGCGACAGAGTCCAGCAGTCAGGAACGTGATTGTTGTGCTAGGCAAAGATCACGACGATAACTACTGGCTAACTGGGACTCTACTACCTCCTGCCTGGGCCAGGATCGAAGAAGAGCTAAACAGAATATGAGAGTAAAGCCGTTAAGGCGGAGACTGGGACTAGATATAGACATCAGATGCCCGTCAGAATAGATCGCCGATATTAATTCCAACGAGAAGGCAACGGAAGACTTTCCCAGACCTCAAAGTCCGGATACCGCAGGAAATTCAACCGCCCAAAGACCACCTGCTTTTCTATGGTCGGCAGAACTAGCTGTCTACTGTCGCACAACCAGATGGCGTCCGCGAGCTTCCTTACTAGATTTTCGGGAGTCTCACGGAATGGTTCAATCCTTGTGCATCTGCTTCGTCGGCAGATCAAAAATGATGTTCCAGAGCTATGTGATTGTTCTCACAATCACGCAAGCCTACGGAGGCTTTTTACCACACATTCACCCGCGCAAATAGTCAGCCTACCATACCAATCCGCCATCTACAAGGAGCAAAAATGCATCGGCCGGGAATCGAACCCGGGGCTAGCCGAAACTGTCCTGTGGAGGATGGCAACGGCTAATTTTACCACTAAACCACCGATGCGTTCACGCCGTTTTTCGCTTTCAGGTCGCGGATGTGATGAATCAATTTCGGAATTTGTAAAATATATACAGAAGATGCGGCATTTTTCCCCCGCAATCTTAATCTCCCCACTTTCCAATACCATATGTCGGTTCCTGAATCAACCCTTTTTCATTGTAATTTTCGTGTTCCAGATGTAAATTTACAGAGCTCAGCTTACATACTTAGCTTAGCAGAATAGAAAATAACAGCTAGAAATGGTTTTTAGAGAATCACAAATGAGATCTAACAACACGCTACTAGCAAGCAGGCAGCAATAAGCCCGCATCGGTTCTCACAACGTTGAGCAAGCGATTACTCGTAATCCACGTACAGCATACAGCAGGGACAGGGAGTATGGCTCCGTCAAGCGCTTTCTGTCCGTGGTGCATAGATCTCACGCGGGATGCCATCACTGGAACCCTGCGCCTAGCTCTACATACCCATTGTTTGCCCTTTTTGCTTCGCTGTGAGAATCTGGCGCTAACGCAGCACCTTTGCTATGGATTCCGATTGTGACGATCTTGAAGCTATTATGGCCTTAGCCGCCGGTGAAGGCCCACTGGAAGCTGCCCAACGCGCGGTCAAACCGTATGAGACAGAAGGAGTTGAGCGACTGCTCAAGCTCTGGAAGAGGTATGAAGGATTCTGGATACCTCATGCATAGCGGCTAAGGCGTTCAGGTTCGCTGAAAAGGTCCTTAGATCTCTAGACCAAGAGACACAACTAGAGAGACCCCTTAAGAACGATGTGCCCTTGCACATGATCAAAGTATACCTGTTGTAGAGAGTAAAGGTTAGCAAAGGCAGAATTAAGGGGAATGCAATCTTAGTCTAAATGCTTAGAAAGGAGTTCTAGCAGATTGTAAGACAAATTACAAGACAGACAGACAAAATTTGGTCTGCAAAAGAGTTAGCAGATACTAGGGAGGTAATATCTTAGTTAGACAAAGCTTACAGGTAACAGCAACTAATTACTTATCCAGTTTATTAAGACCACACTAAAGTCTAAAGGTGCCTCAACTGCTTCCTAGAAGCAAGCGATAGCATACGCTCCTAATGCTGATAAGATGCTGTTTTATCTCTAGAACTGTAGCAAAAGGACCTACGCCTCCCCGCGTATGATGGTGCAGTTTTCGTTCTGGCTTCAAGTCACCTGCATTTGGGGTCTTCGAACAGGAGAGTTTCTTGAGTCGTCGACTCATCGCGGCTCTAACGAAGGCGTGCACTATGGCGATGTCACCTTCAGCCTTGTTCGGAAGAGGAATGAGCTTACATACGAGGTCAAGATCGGACTACGGAATCGCAAATTCAACAGAGATGATGCAAGCAAGATGTGAGTCTGGCCAGGACGCTGCGAGTTTAGGCTAACTGTCTTCAGAAAAACAATTACTCTGAAAGAGGAGACGAACCCTATGGAGCGCTTCAGGTGCCCTGTGCGAAAGTTTTTGGCACTCGCATTGGCCGATAATATCTTCGTAGACGACGTGTCGCCAGAGAGTCTCGACAATCGCTGGATTCCGCCTACAGCCGGCTCAAGGGTGTTCGCGATCAAACCAGAGAAGAGAGACATACCGATCATCCGTAAGATGATGCCCAACGGTGAGACTCATCCGCGAGAAATCTGGAGCGCCATGTCTGTCAATACGGTCCTGGGGCAAGTTTGCCTGGATGCGGGATACACTGAGCCTGTCACCACGTATTCCTTCAGGCGAGGTGTTGCCAACAACATGGAAGGTGAGAACATGCATTCATATCATTGACCAGAGTCTCACACGTCATACTCAGCTACTGCGAGCTCAAAGAGCACCAAAGAAGCCCTTGGCCACAAAGGTGACCGTGTTTGGCATAATTATGCGGCACCCATCATAAGTGTCGATGGTCAAAACATCGCTTATAGCAAGCCGGAAGACGCTTCGCATGCACGCTTTACCCAAAGTATCGCCGTTACTCGTGACTTCGGTGCTCCGAAGCCTTCCGGGACACAAATAGGCATAACCAGCGTGATCTTCGAAGATGTCATGGTCAAAGCTAAATCTGACAAAAGGCCGCTGACAGACAGAGCTGTCAACCGAAAAGCACTTAGGATACAGCATAGGATGGAGCGTAACGAATATACTACAAGAATCAGCAGCAGGACGTTACCTTTCGAGGGCGGGTCAAACTCGAATATCCACCACGGCACTCTGGATTCTGCATCATCTTTCCGACGTCCGGAACCATCGGCGGTCTTCAAGCGGATGCTCAAGTACAACCCTCTTCAGGCACAGGTTATAGAAACTCTTTGGACTGCAGACACTGCTTCTCTCGGAGCATGCGTCAAGCCTCTGATGGCTCTTGCCAGTCCAAAACCATTCCGGCCCCTCTACCCATATCCTGTCTTGCCACCGCAGGAGAACGGCAGCTGTCCTTATTGCCATGATGATCTCTCCAGAATACATAGTCACGGTCGCCGCGCAACGCATTTGTTACAATGTCACCAAAACGAGCACAGTGTAACCTTCTGTCTGCAATGCGCCATGTTTGTTGAGAATCATCTGTTCAGAAGTCACACGTGTTTGGACACTGATCTCGAGCGCAGCGGCATTTATGGTGTGATAGTGTGGAGGAACATGGTCATTGCTGAAGGTCACTGTCCGTATGGAGTCAGTCAAGTTTGTAGAAGGAGACGTTTCAGGGATCCCCAAAGACTCAAGAGCCACATTGAGGGTGTGCATATCAGGAAACAGCCGGAAGGAAGTCAAAACTGCCCAGCTAGGGGTTGTCATCTCGTAGCCCCTTCAAAGGAAGACCTACGGATTCATCTTCAAGGAACGCACTACATTCGGATGTGGAATTCGACAACAACCATTTCATCGGAGTTAGCTCAGTCAGTCAAGGTCTAAACACTGAACGAGGCGCTATTGCTATGTGTGGTGTTATCTGACAAGATGCTGCAGCTCTTTCTTGCGCTATCAGTGATCGCGATTCTGATTATCGAGTTACCAACACTCCTACTGATCACCGTAACCCTGGCCACGTTCCTGCCTTTATAAAGACCCAAACCTGATATTTCAGTATCTGAAGACCCTCCCTGATGGTGTTATACATACTGTACAAACAATGGGAGAAGCGCATCATCGCGCCATATTGCCTCTCGCATGTGCTCTACAGTGCCAATGGTATCGATGGTCCAGCACTGTTACTGTAGCACCATGACAGTCTTGTAGTTCTATTTGGACTGGGCGGCCTTGCTCAGTGTCGGTGCTCCAGATCTTGCCCTTGCTGTCTTTGTAAAAACATAAGAAGATCAGGGAAACAAGAGCTTGACCTTGTCTGCAAGAAGTCTGAAGGATGCTACCGGACAGCGTCGAGCAGCAATAGCATTCCAGAGCGTGTGTCTCAAAGAGCTTTAGATAGAGGCTTTCGAGACGTGTCGGGTGTCGAGAGTACGATTGGATCGTGGGTTTGGCGAAGCGTGCACGCATAATTTCGCATGAGAACTCCTGGCGCACATATTTTTACAGCATGTGTTTGTATATTATAATCAGCTTAGTTAGGCAGGAAATGTGTCAAATTTAGATTCTGAGATTGCATTTTCAAAATCGAACATCCAAAAGCTAAGAGATTGGAGGGCGGGGTGCGCGATGTGACTAAAGACATACTCAACAAGGCCGGATTTGTACTTACGCGCAAGCGAGTTTTGGAGAAAAGTGACCGCTACAAGAGAGCTCTTGCTACGCCTGAATTACCGTTCCAATGTACCTTCTGCGTCGAGACGTTCAAGAGAAAGTACGAGTGGCAACGTCACGAGAAGGTCCTGCATCTCTTCCTAGAGCAATGGATGTGTGCGCCAGAAGGCCCAAGGATTCCAGTGTCGGCCAGTGAAGAGGTCCAGTGCTGTACTTTCTGCGGCGAACTATCTCCTGACGATACACATCTCGACGGACATCAGTATTGGGCCTGCCAAGCACGGGATGAGACTGAACGCAGCTTCTATCGCAAAGACCACCTCTTACAACACCTACGGCTTGTGCACAGAGTCGACACTAGGTGTGTTCCACTAGATCGGTGGAAGACTTCTGTGCTGGATGTACAGTCAAGGTGTGGATTCTGCAACCTAGTCATGAGTACCTGGGCGGAAAGAGTCAACCACATAGGGGACCACTTCAAGGCAGGTGCAACAATGGCACAATGGCAAGGTGAGTGGGGTTTCGAAGACCATATACTGCAGCGCGTGGAAGATGGTGTGCCGCCGTGTAAGTGCTCGACCAAGTTGGTGATATTCTACATACAGGGAGCATCGATTTGACCCAAGAGCAGACTTGATTCATCTTGAGAAGATGACACCGTGGCCTTTACACGCATGCGAAACACCAATCACTACGTCTGTCAGTGCCTTCGAGCTCCTCAAACTTGAGGTCAATTTCTTCCGACAGGGCTATCTTGATCTGAACGGAATCCCACCGGACGGCCGTTCTCTCCAGCTAGAAGCATGCCGTGTCATTTTTGCATCAGAGGCGCTGTCAGATACAGTGCCGTCAGCATCTCAGCAAGACAATCGAGAGTCTTGGCTTCGCGACATCATTACGCTGGATCCAAGTGTCATCAAGGAAGCCCTGTCCGGGGCACTTCGTACCCCCTCTGAAGGCATCTCGACATTGCGAATCTGCGGCCGTAATCACCTCTTTGAACAATGTCCATTCGAGGGTCAACTTCGCGCTTTCGCACAAGCACAAACTGACACGTCCTTCAGTTTGCCGGACTGGACACTCCAGCACGAGGCTTGCGAGATCATTCGCCGTACTGAAGATACTCTCAATGCTACGTTGAAAGGCTTCACGGAATGGCTTATCGACGCTATCAAAACCAGTACTGGTTGGCTATCAGCTTTCAAATTACGCACCGGCTTACATTCTCACTATCAAGCAAATCCAGCCGCAGCTATCCCAGCCCAGCCAATCGATGACCTAGGGCTGCCTGCTCCCGAGCTGTCGTCACTTATCAGACTCCTCGAAGTTCCCTCCTCCACCCCAGCTCATTGTCCGTCTCCGATTGCACCCACCCCTGATCTACCTGACACCCACTCACGGAGCCACATGAGCATAGAGACTAACCTCTTCCGCCTATTTGCCAACGACCTCCGGCGCTGGCTACTCGCTACCGTTTCCCCATCCAACCCAGGCTGCCATGTCCCATCTGATGCCGAAATTCAGCATCACGCGCGCTGGATAATGTATGCAAGTGATGACCCGTGGAACCAAACTCCTGCGCATCACCCTGAGTGGCTGTGGCGGTTCAAGAAAGATGCTGGCATCATCGGTGCTGAGGGTTCTACTAAGACCATGGGCTCCCTGAAGCTGTAGCGTAGTACCTTTCAACATCACAAAGTAATTTAGTATCCATTGAACAATTTCTCTGCAACTCCACGTACAACATGTAGTGCTCAAAGTCTCAACTATGCAGACGGACCTTACAAAGTAAGCTACGCCGAACAGAATAAAGACAGTACTAACAGATCATACCACTGAATCCCACAATCACAGGCCGACTTTGCATCGATCATATACATCTTGGTGCGTCGTGAAGATAGTCGCGCGAAAAGATCTCCAGCTCACGCCCGTAACAATCCGCAGCAAAGCAGGTAGCTGATGCAGCTTGGTTTAACTGCAACAGTGACAGTCATCAACGATTTTCTCAGTTAAGCTAGGATTCGCCATTCATGATGCGAGGGAAAGCCTTCGAGGTTCCCGTCACTCTCATCGACACCCGTTGAAGTGGGACTAAAACAGGAACGCGAAGTCTTTCGGAGCGGAGTGTAGAAGCACAATCACAAGTCCCTCATCAAGCCGTACGTGCTCTGGGACGTACATAACTGCGTTAGGTGCAGCAACGTTAGCTATGATGCACGAAGCAGGACTCTAGCATCTTAGCCGTACATCCAGCACTCCGGCTGAGCGGATATGCACAACGTGATGTAGATCGAGACTGGAGGCACTTTCAACGTGCGCAGCTTGCTCATATAGATACCGTCACGGGATGCATTGTATTTATGACGAAAAGATTAGCGCTGAGGGGCGCAAGAAAAGTCGGGGCAGCACAGTGGAAGCACGTCGGTGGAAGTGGTAGTCGATGGTGTAAAAAGTAGTTGTAGAAACAAGAACGCAAGGTCCGACTCCATCTACTCCAGCAACTCCTCGATAGAACTGTACTGCTTTACCGAAGTGTCTGCGCAAGCTAACAGCTAGCAGTTACTGTATGTTCAGCTTTGGTTCAGTCTGGATTGTCTGCTCGTGGTTTGTTCCCTGCCGATTGGACAACGTTCTCTTACTCGACCTCGACCCTCCTTCCACGCACTCGCCGTTGACGAATTAACGAGCAGCAATCATGCAGCATATGCATCACCGCTACGCGTGCGATTATGGCTGCTGTAGCTCTCTGCATCGCGTCGCTTTCGCTGGCTTTCCTGACGCATCGAACGCCTAGCTGGGCGCTTGGCGGGTAGTGCATAGTCTGCTAGCTCGTCCGGCGAGCTGTCAGACTCCCGGTCCCGTCTCGCCGCATGGCCGTCCTCATCAAAGGACGTCCCTGAGTCTCGGGTCAAGGTGTGTGTTTCTTCCGTGTCTAGTGCAGTCACGAGGCTCAGAGCTGGGCTGACATTCTCTTCGTCCGCTGCTGTTTCGGCCTGTAGCTGAGCTAATCGCTCGTTTGCCTGCAAGATTGCACTGTCTCTCTCCATCTTAGCATAGTCGCGAGCATTTCGGTACGCTGCAGCGCCGGCTCGAAAGTTACCGATATTCCCTGTCAGATTGTAGCCATTCAACTGATGCATATACGTCTCTGGTCGACCTCCCGCAGTGCGAGGTGGTTCGATGTGGCTAGTATAAATCTTGAAAGTACCGCCATGATAAGTATTTGTGATGGTGTAAGCATTGCTGTCGTAGGTCGATTCGGCCTGGCCGCAAGTATGTAATGAGTGCATACCCCTCGCACCCAACGCACCGTTATAGCACGCCTGCCGACCAGCGACTGCGAGCGACCCGTCTGGCCCCTTGACCTCAGTATAGAAGTTGGGCAGCATCAGCAGATCGTCTTGCGTCGACGGGATGATGTGGCCACTCAACGCATCACGCACACCTCGGTCGAGCTGCTCTGGGCGCGCGCCGTAGAACACGTCAGGTTTGCCCTTCGTGAGCGGACGGTCGGTAAGATCCTCAAGATTGCTGAACGGCACCCCTCCTGATCGACATCTCGCATCTGCTACCCTGCCCTCAATGTACGGCAGCACCGACTCGCAGACCTGCTGCTCTTTGCCAGCGTCGGCATCCGCCTGCACCAAGTCGTCAAACTCGGCATCACCGAACCTCGACGGCGACAGTGACGGCCGGGGTCGAGCCAGCATCTGGCCAAACTGATCCCAGTTGTCGGGCTTGGGAGGCACCCTGCCATCAGAGTATCGATAGCCTTGAGGATAGATGCCGTTGTCGATCAGCACTTGCTGAAACTGCCGGTCGTACGGGCCGGTGGTCTTGGTCTTCGACGTGTCTGTCGTGAGCAGGGTGCTGTGCGTCGCTGCTGAGCTGAGCCCCAGACTCTGCCGCGTAGACCGGCTTGAGCTCATCGTGGGGCTCGAGGGGCAGGCACTTGCGGGACACTACAAGACATGGTCAGTCTGGGCCTGTCCTCGGCCAGCATGCTGCAACCGCACGTTTCTGAGTTCCGACAAGTCCGGTCCGCCTCGTCTCGCGGCTGACTTGATCCTCCGTGCAGTCCTCGCACTGTAGCCACTGAGCGGATCTACTGTGTACTGGGCGCTGCGACGAGCAGCTCCCGCGTCAGCAGAAGAGATTTCAGTGTCGGGTCGATGGGCACGTCGACGCCCTGAACGGTGAGAACAACAGGAACGACGGGGACGACGGGTTGAGCAGGATGAAAGCGTCCTTCGATCCAGCTCTTCCAGCGCACGCTTCGTCAGCCAGATCTTCGACACGTTTTCCCAGTACGCAGCCGATGCTCGCCGCTCGCTGTCACGCTCGGCTTTCTGCCTCTTCGCGATGGGTTGGGACGCTCCCTCAACCTGTGCTGGCTCAGCGCGCTGGCGTTTGCGGGACTTGTATGGGGCTGATGGCATAGATGCGCGAAGCCTGGAGTCGGGCGGAGCGAAGGTGGGAGGAGGTGAGATAAAGGCCTGCAGACGCGACGCCGCCATTCTGTGCACATTGTGTGTTGCGCCTGTCGACGTGGAGTGGATGCGCAAAGGGGAGACATCAGGACGTGGCTGGCTTGGGCGCGTTCTGTACAATGTGTCTGGGGATGGCTTGTGTTGCCGAGGCCCAAGCCGCTGGGTGCGATCGGCGGGCGCTAACCAATGCCCCGACCCATCACACCTGCCTGTCGAGTGCTGCCTAGTCTCGGATGGCACCGTATCAACTTGAACGACGCCAGAGTCTCGCAGTGTTACAGTGCCCGCATATACTGTGCGATGGCAGACTTGTGGCCGTCCAGTCATGGGTAGGTCGGCGCAGGAGTGGTAGTTGAACGCGTCGGATCTAAAGGGCAACGACAAATCGCATCAGTCAGATGGACCGTCACGGTCGAGGTAACAGACAGTGTTGACAGCGTGTGAGCTCTGTGTTGCTATCTTCTGCACAGACACACGACGGTCAGAGTCTCTTTCACAATGGGCACGGTATGCACTATCTGTGTCAGTCTTCTGCACAGCACCTTGTTTACACAGTCTCTAGGAGCTAATTATTACTATTAACGCTTTGTACGGCTGAATGGCGCACCCCACTGAAATGGCGCACCTTGCCAAGACCTCACCACTTTCAACTACTACCAACAATGTCGCAACAAATTAATCTTGAATTGCTTCCCCGTGAAGAGAGGATTGACCTTGCTATTAAAGCTATGAAATCCAACGCGAATCTAAGCCAGCGACGCGCTGCTGCTGTCTACAACGTGCCTGAAACCACCCTTCGAAGGCAACGCGCCAAACCAGCTTATCAACGCGTTGTCCACCCTAACGCGTGTAAGCTTACAAGGCAAGAAGAGGAGGTGCTTATCCAATACATAAGGAAGCTTGACGCGCGAGGTTTTGGCCCTACGCTTGCCTATGTGCGAGAGATGGCTGATCAACTACTGGCTGCTCGCAGTGCAGGCAAGGTTGGAGAACACTGGGTCCACAGGTTTATTAGACGGAAACCTGAGATCAAGTCTCAGATATCTAGACCAAGAGATTACCGGAGAGTCTTGTGCAGCGATCCAGCTATTATCAGTCCCTGGTTCGACCTTGTACGCAACGTCAAAGCCAAGTACGGCATCCTAGACCAAGATACCTACAACTTTGACGAGACTGGCTTCCAGATAGGCGTTGGAGGGTCAGTCAAGGTAGTGACTGCTTCTGAGAGACGTCTTGCGCCACTCAGCGTCCAGCCTGGCGATCGTGAGTGGATAACTTTGATCGCTTGTATCAACGCGTTAGGCTGGTCTATCCCACCCTTCTTCATCCTCAAAGCAAAGCACCACGATAAGGCCTGGTACGTTAACAACCCAAAAGATTGGAGGATTGGGGTTAGCAAGAACGGCTGGACCTCAAATGAGCTTGGCCTTGCCTGGCTAAAGCACTTTATCCAGCACACAGAGGCTGCTACTGTAGGTAGCCATCGGCTACTGATTATTAATGGCCACGAGAGCCATAAGTCGCTTGAATTCCAGAATCTCTGCGAGGAAAGCAAGATTGTTGCTCTCTGTATGCCTCCACACGCCTCTCACATCCTGCAGCCACTTGACGTTGGTTGTTTTGCCCCTCTGAAGCAGGCGTACAAGAAGGAAATCAAAAGCTTGGCAGACAGTTACATCACCCATGTGGATAAAAAGACCTTCTTAGCAACGTTTCAACCAGTATACAACAAGGCAATCTCAAAGAGCAACATCTTATCAAGCTTCAAAGCAACTGGCTTAGTTCCACTTAACCCAGAGGTGGTGCTATCAAGGCTTGAAGTCAAGCCTCGTACGCCAACACCGCCTCTGCCTGGACCTACCAACTGGCAACCTAAAACACCAACCAACGCGATTAAAATTGACAGCCAGACAACGCTGATAATTAAGAGGATAAGAGAACATAAGAGTTCCTCTCCTGACTCAATTATTGAGATGGTTCTGCAGGTTAAAAGGGGGTCTGTAAAGAGGGACTATTCGCACACGCTGCTTGAGGCAAGGATAGCTAAGCTTGAGCAGGCAAATAAGGCTGCTTCTGAGCGTAAGAAGCGCAAAAAGAAGCGGATCCAGGAAGGCGGGACTCTCTCGCAGGCAGAGGCAGAGGAAATACTAAAGGAGATAGACGCTAAGGCTGAGGCACAAGAGGGTAGTGCGCAGGTAGGTAGTAGTAGTAAAGTTAAACGTTGCTGTAAGACGTGTGGCAAGACAGGGCACAACAAGCGCACCTGCCAGAAAGACGTAGCAGAGATAGAAGATTAATTTAAGCTATTGTACGTCTGAATTGCTTGTTGTGGTGTTGAGATATTAAGGTGCAAAGGTAGATAGTTAACAAAGTGCGCCATTTCAGTAGGGTGCGCCATTCAGCCGTACAAAGCGTTAATAACTGCTACTAACTTAATCGCAAGATCGCCTAGGGCAGCTTTAGCGCTATATATCTAGGCATGTTCTTACTATTACTACTCTCTTGCAGGCTCACCTGCTAATCTGTAAAGGCACCAACCTGCAGTCAAGCAAGCAAGTTGCTATCAAGCTAGAGCACACTCGCCGTAGCTCTAGAAAGCTTAAGCTTAAAGCTAAGGCATACCACACGCTAGCTAGCAGAGCAGGAGTGCCTTGTGTGCTGTAGTTTAACAAGGAGTATAATGTTGAAGTCGTACTTTTAAGCAAAGCTCGCAAGCACTATTCTATTGGTTCTCGGGGATGGATACGGTATCAGGGTTCCAGACAGAGGGCGTAGGTAACAATGAGTAGTACAGGCAATCTGTCTAGCTCGAGAGTAGAGTTGAGATCCAAAGACAAACTTGATTGACTAGGTTGAACACGAACTGTAAGAGTTCCTGTTCCTACTGACTATATACTAGGAGATACATAGGGAATCCTCCTGGCTCACCGAGTTGATCGTGAGCCGGGCTCGACGAGCTCGCCGTGAGCTGCGTGAGCCATCACGTGTGGTCCACCGGGCTCGACTGCCAAGGAGTGAGCCAATCACGTGACTTGTAATTAACTGTGCCGTAACCGCGCCGCACGGAAGAGCCCGTATAATTACTGCGCCAAGTGCGTCAGCATTCGAAGGGTGTCAGCATCTGGTTGGCTGGTATAAAGCGATCGTAACATATAACTACTATATGCTTATACTAGAGCTGCTTAGCCTATTGCTTAAGGACCTATTTAACTACTACAGCTAGCGCTTCTCGCTAAAGATAGTGCTGCTTATAGCTAACCAGCTGCTAACAAGGATTAAGTACATACACTCTAAGTTGTTCGTCTATTGCAACGTTAAGCTAGACAACTTCCTAGTAGGAACAGGTTAGTAGGGCAATACAGTATACGCTATTAACTTTAGCCTAGTAGAAGACTACTATACAGTACACAGCTAGGGACAGCACAAGGGGACGTGCAGGTACGCAAGCATTAGCTTCTACAATAGAGAGGGTAGGTTACAGCCTTAAACAGGCTTTAGCATGCTAACACTGCTGCGACAGAGCAGTACCAACAGGACAACCTTAAGTTGCTAAGCTACGTGCTGGTGTACTTCCTCTGCAGATTACTGCTATAGCAGGGGCTAAGAGTTAGTAAAGGCGAGAGCAGAACGAAGCTGGTTAAGGAGATAAAGATTAAGACGTTGACAGGCGAGCTCTGCAAAGGGCTGCCAGCCAAATTCTAGACGTACATAGACTACACTTAGTCCTTAAGCGTAGACGCACAGCCCAACTATGCATATCTTCAGAGTCTGTTCAGAGGTCTATACAAACGCTACGGCCTTGCATACAACAACGTGTTTAACTGGACTATAAAGAAGTGCCTAGAAGAGTACAGGGAGGCGAACAAGAGACTGCCTTAAGCGAGCAACAAACACAGGTAGCATAGCACCTAAAGCAACGAACACTATGCCGGCTTACACAAGCCCGCACCCACATAGACTGGCAAGACAGGTGCGCTGATTGAGGCGGGTTGCGACAACAACCGAGTGCAAGCCGATCGGCCAACTAAGTATGTGTCTCGGCGGAATCACAGTAACGAGCGTCGCCTCCACGTTGCAGAGTGGTGCGCACCTCGTCTTCGCCCAACGTGTCCGTACAGTAAACCTGTACAGTAACTACAAAGCAGCACAAGATCATACTGAGCGAGCGAGGACTCTATGCTTGTGCGAAAGACGCTGACACTGCGCCTACGTTTCCGTGGCAAGATTGATCGCCAGATCAGACGGGCACGGGCGTATAGATGCAAGAGCTCGTCTCTGGCAGCTGCCGAGCACGAGGGCGAAGGATGTGCATATTGAAGTGAAGCTTTGTTGAAGACGCTGTCTCTTCGAAGCTGTTCAAACAGTGCAAGCATCTTCTGTCGATCCATACAGAGTAAGGGAGCGTACCAAGAGTCAAGGTGTGAAGCTCGTCTTTGTGCACGATGCTCGGTGTGGCTGCCATCTTCGCTCCAGGTGACTGAGCCATCGCTGACGGCCGATGCGATAATGGTGCTGTCTACAGATCATTTGCAGATTTGATAAATGCAATCTGGAGTCTGTAGAATATAGCCAGAGAACAAAACCCCTTCTCCTGCGACCTGGTCCTTTTCGCTATTCAGCACTCGATCCCAGTCTCTGAAACATCACCTGCTCGTTGTAATTTCCATGTTCTAAACTAAATTCCCGGGAGCTCAGCCTACCATATTCGGCTTGGCACAGCGGAATATAAGAGCTGAGAATGTTTTTTTGGAGAACTACAAGTTAGACTTAAGAACGTGATACTTCTAAGTAGGCAGCGATAAGCCTGCACTAGTTTAATGATGTTAAACATGTAATTGCTAATTAGCCACGCACAGCATACAGCAGGGGTAGGAAAATATAGCTCTATTAAGCATTTCCTGTCTGTGGTGCATAAATCTTATGCAGGATGCTAGTGTCAGACTCCAGCTGCGGCCGCTGAGGCAAGCAAGGCCCAAAAGGGTGCTGCGATCGCTTACTAGCCATCGCTGTGCCGGAACAGTACTACATGCCCTTCCATCTCAACTCACTTGGGCTGAGAGGCATCTGGGAACCACGGGACTACGGTACCTGCCTGTGCGCTCAATCGTGAGGCCCGACGAATCTGCCCTATGTACTTAGCAAGAGAAGTAGAGGGGGAAAATCTTAGAGATTTTTAAATTTTAAGCAGCGTTTCTGCCCATAAGCTATAACCTACATCGCTACAAATGTTATCTTGGTCTTCTTGGCTTTGTTCTGTTTTGTTCCTGTCTATTCTAACTTGGCCTGTTGCTTTGCACGCAAAACGCTCCTTTTGCTCTGCAGATCCAGAACCGTATCCAACTAGCGTCCGCCCTCGCCACCGCCCAATATGATCTTCTCAATCGCTTCTCTTTCCCCGCTCTTGGCCAGCAGGTCGCCAAACACTGCATTGCTCTTCATGAGCCTGGCTGGCGTATCGCACTCACCGCACCCGTTGTCCATGACAAGCACCTGGTCGAAATCAGCAATGGTACTGAGTCTATGAGCAATAACAATCAGTGTCGAGTGTGTGAATTCGCCACGGATGGAGCGCTGGATCTTCTGGTCTGTTGCCATATCAACGGCCGAAGTGGCCTCATCGAGCACCATGATGCGCGGGCGTGATACCATGGCGCGTGCTAGGCACAGGAGTTGTCGCTGTCCTTGCGAGAGATTAAGCCCGCCACGCGCAATCTGGGATCGAAGATTGCGGAAGATGTTGACGTTGGAGCCTGGTACGTCTCCAACATCGTCCGACTCGAGGAGGTGAACACGGCGGAGCGCATCGTTCAGTTCACTATCGCTGTGTCTACCAGAGGGGTCGAGGTTGGAGCGCAGCGTGCCCGAGAAAAGAACGGGGTCCTGCGGGATGATTGCCAGTCTACTGCGAAGATCCGAGAGGCGGATCTTGGAAATGTCGACGCCATCCACCACGATGCTGCCCTTCTCGGCCTCGAGGACACGGAAAAGAGCAAGCGAAAGAGACGATTTGCCGCTTCCGGTCCGGCCTACCACTCCCACGCGTTGGCGTGCTGGGATCGAGAAGGAGAGACCTTTCAGAACCAGGGGCAGCTCGGGCGCATACCTGACGTTGAGATTGTGCACTTCCAACCGCCCTTCTCTCGGCCATTCTGGATGAACTTGGGCGCCAGATGGGTCTTCCGTCTTCATCTTTGTGTACTCGACCACTCGCTCAGCAGAGTTCATGTCAAGCTCAAAGCCCGTGTAGCGGGTGATGGTCTGGATTGCAATGTTCGAGTAATCGAGCGCAAAGCTCAGCGTGAATCCTGCAAGTGAAGCGCTAATTCCGTCGATGCTGATGACGGCAGCAGCGACGACGAAGGTAAACATGCTGCCAAACAGACCCTGTCGGAAAGACATCCAACGCGAGGCGAGAAGCAAATGCCACGTTGCGCGGCCGTAATCATCGATGCGGTCAAACATGCGATCCATGTACTCTTCGACCTTGCCAAAGCTACGCACAGTAGCCAGACCCGCCAGAGAAGAGCCCAATAGCTCAAAAATGGGCGACTTTGCGTTGCTCTCCAATCGCTTGATATCCCGCACACCCTCTAGATATATATTGGTGTAGTAGAGGCTGACTACGGCAAATATCGCTATGGGAGCAATCATCAGCAGGGAGACGAACAACGCTGAACAAATGATAGTGATTATGATCAAGAAACCGTGAAACGACCAGTTGAAATCGCCGGCAAGACGCGAGTCTACTAGCGCAAAGTCACTGACGAAGCGATTCATGATACGACCGGTAGGAACAGTGTCCAGCCAGCGTAATGGTGCTCGAAGGACTGTGTGTGTGATAATTTCAAACAGCTTGTGTGAGGCGCGAATCGATGCTCGCAGAACTGTCAGGGACTTGATGGCGATAAGAGATGTTGCCAACGCAGAGATGGTAATGTATATCGCAAGGTAATATATGATCCCATGATCGTCCGCACCGGATGACGCATGCGCTTTGGCAAGGTCCATCTGCGTCCAGTGCTTGACCCAGTACGACCGACCCAGCATTGATAGGGCAGAAAGGGCGTATAGGCCAATCACCAGACTCCAATACTTGGTACCGCCAGAGGAGCTCATATAGGCCTTGTACACGTTCAGCTTCACTCGACCCTTTTCCCTGAATTCATCTTCCACGAATTTCATGGGTGCGTCGGGGTTTTCAGGAACGTCTAAATCAACTTCGTTCTGAGCAGCTCTCTCGTTGTCTGACGCAGCAGTCTGAGACAAAAGACGCTCCAGAGACTTGGGCGTGGGCGTGTGACGCGTAACATTCCTCACACCTCCCTCACCCAGCTCCACAATGTAGTTTGCCAAGGATGAAACCAGGCCGACATGGTGAGTGACGAGGATCCGCGTTCGCCCTTGAATGAGATCTCCATGGAGGGCATTACCCAAAATGTGCTGCCCAACATGCGCGTCGACTGCGCTAAAGATATCGTCAAGCACAAGGATACCAGCTCGAGAGTACAAGGCGCGGGCCAATGTCACTCGCCAGCGCTGACCGCCGCTGAGATTGATTCCACTCGCGCCAATCTCAGTCTCTTCTCCATCTGGAAGCATGCGCAAGTCCTTGGTCAGCGCACATGCGTCAAGCACCTTTCGGTAGCGCGACTGCTCGTAAGGTAGCCCAAAGAGAACATTGTCCTTAACCGATGCGTTTTCGATCCAAGGAATCTGGGCAACAAAGGCCATCAGAGACGGGACGATCCAGTCGTGCTGCGGAATGGCGCCAGACATGCGCTGCTCACTAGAGGGAACTCGGGGTGCGGTAATACTGCCCGAGATGATATCAGCCTCACCCAGTATGGCTGCTAGCAGGAGACTCTTGCCCGAGCCCGTCTTGCCATAAACCACGCTAAATTCGTTGTTTGGGAAGCGCAGATTGATGTCTCTCAACAGGAAGGAGCCCTCGCCCTCATTCTGCGAGGGCCATGACACGGTAGCATGGTCAAAGGCCACACAGTCTCCGGATTTGAGTGACTTGCGTTCGTTGGGCTGCTTGAGATGCTGCTCGATTCTAGCAATACTGACTTTTGCATCGAGCAATTCAGTGATGGTAGTAGGGACGACACTAAGCGTCCATTCAAGACTGGAGAAAACGGAGAGAGCAGTGAAAGCAATGGCGGGAGTAATGGAGCCGTTGATCCAGGCGTAAGAGCCCAATGCTGTGGCTCCAAGGAGGATGGGCATGGATAGCCAGGCGAACGTCATGAATGCAGCCCACTTGAACAAGCGCCATAGGGCGCTCAGTTCCTTGTCACGTGTGGCCATGATGATATCCTGCCACTGTGGCTCAATGGCGGACAGCTTGATCTGGCGGATACCGTGCAAGGCCTCGGCCACAACATGGGCCTTTTCGTCGCGGGTCATCATGACGGCCTCGGCGGCATTGGAATATCCTCGAGTGGCCACCTGGTTGAGAGGCTGGAAAACGATGGGCACGGCGAGACCCACGATGGTACTCGCCCATCCAATCAGATTGACGAGGAAAGCCGATGCGATGATGATCTTGAAAAAACTGCCGGGGATGAGAACATTGTAACCGGCAAAATCGGAGACTCGCTGCACGTCTACACCGAGCAGATTAATCGCGCCCTGGACGTTTTCGTTGGAAGCTTCCTTGGATGAATTGTCGTCGCCTCCGTCGGCATTGGCATTCGCGCGCTCATCCTCCGTTATCAATGTTTCCGTCTCAGAGTCATCGTCTTCACGAATGCCCAAATTGTCGTTACTGATGCGCGAACGCTCCTTGAAGGCAGACTGATTGGGGCTGGAGGTGGCAGTTTTTACATCCTTGAGGCGCATGCATTTGTCGTAGATGAGGGCCGAGAGCTGGGAGCGAATGGGAGTAGCAAGCAGGGCAAAGTTGACCCATTCAATCCACGACTCGATGAAAAGATGAGCGATTTTGAGAACGGCAAGGCCGCTGGCCCAAAGCCATAACTGGCGCAAATCGGCCTCGTCCGTGGCCTTGTGTTCCAGGAGAGTGAGGAGTTTGAACAAGGCGGCCTGGGGCCCGACGAGCAGCACGCTTTCGATGACAGTGAGACCCCATTGGATAGCGATGGCGCGGCGATGGTCTGTGATGAGGTTCCTCCAGAGGGGGCGAGTTGAGGGCTGGAAGGATGGGGGGAAACGGTGGCGAAGATGGCGAGTCAAATACTGGTGGGTGAGAGAAGGCAGGTCGTGGACCTGAATCAGCTGCAATTGGTTCTTGCGCACGCGATCCAGTAACGGACGAGCCCAGGCGAACGAGTGCTTGGACAGGGCGGAAACAGCGTGCTGGGCATCAACGCGAGCGGAGTCCACAGTGGCTCTTGGTAGCGAGAGGGCGGAAACAGCCGCCAGGGCGGCGCCGACAGCGGCTGCGCCCGTCAAGATGAGCAACGGGATGGCGGGCATCTCGTCCCTCAGCGCCAGTACAATGCTCGCCAGCCAGAGGGCACCACATGACGCAGCCAGCCGGTAGCCAATGCGAAAACGCCTGTAGCCGCTCCTCTCATAAAGCAATGTCAGAGCCTGCACAGCCACCAGGCCCCAGCCAGTTACTAACAGCACTGCACCGATGCTATACGAGAGCTTCACCACCATGGCCGACGTCAGTAGCCCTATCGCAGCTCCCATGGCGGCCATATACGTGAATGCGCTGCCCTTTTTCACCACAGCCTCCTCGTCGTTATCGCCCTCTTCGTCCACGGATTCTCCTGACTGTGCCTGTATATCGTCGCCTTCGTCCCCTGCGAGGGCAACATACTTTGCCTGCCTTGCATCCTTCTTCTTCCTATCTAGCAATGTAAACGAGCTGAAGAGAGCCGTCGCTACTACGCTGATTGACGCCGCTGTTATCGCCGTGATGCCAGCCATGCAGTTAAACGTGAGAAATTACGTGTGGGAAAAACGGAGCACGACGGTGATGTTGGTGTCAAAGTCTTGTTCCCAGCGTCAGGATTAGATCCTTCTTGTTATACACGGCACAAACGGTCAGGCAGCTGCACTAGAAGAATACATCTAACCAGAAATGGTACAATGAATACTAACACGGCACAGTATGAGCGGCTCTCCTCCTTCATGCAGACTGCCGGCCCGCATTTCAAACAAATGAGTAACAACCGTGTTTCCCTGGATCAGCGAGCGGAAGTGGAAAGTACTGCTCCGATCGCTGTCATGTCATGTCGACAATCGACAGTGCTAGAGTTAGACACGAGTTGCTTACAAAGATACTGCCCATTTTTCTTTTTTTCACCGCCAGTATGTTCTGTCTGAGCAAAGTGGCGATAGGGGAAAATCGTAAGTCAAATGTAGCAGCAAGTGATAAGACTTTCACTTGAAACTGAGGGAATAGAGTTTGAGGAGCCAGAGGTTTTGCAGAATCCAATGTGAATCATTCACTAGAACGAGGATGCTGGCTATGACTCATACCTTGTCATCGACGCTGACACTAACAGAGATGAGTCGATCTCCAGTCAGACCGCGAATCCTCGGTCAATGCTTCGCCACTTGCTCGAAGGAGGCCTTTCCGAATCCTAAACAGGAGCCCATACATGATCACGTGCACGTTTCACGCCTCTTATCGATTGACTGGCCATCCAGATCAAAACTCCGTCTGCCCACTCGATTCGGTCCCGCATGTCTGTCAGTAATTGGCCTAATAACAGGGGAGCTTCGGTATCGTACTGATAAGGGCAGCGTCAAGGTGGCTCAGACACAATCTCATGTCAGAAGGTTCGCACGCCAAGAACACGTGTCTCAAAGCTCGATCAATGCAATTCTCAATATTCTCTCTCTATACGTCGGCCTTACTCCGGGAGTATTATGGGCCAAGGCTGAGTACCGTGTCCGTGCGCGCAACGCCCGGAATCGCGCAACGCCGGGTCGCAATAAAATCGTTCAAACTTCAACGCGTAGTAACTCAACAAACATGGCCCCGATTGATGAAGCGTTGGCGGCGATTGAAGTATTAGGGCCAGGAGAGAAACTTGTGTATCAGAAAATTGCAGATTCAGTATGGGATTGATCGCTCAACACTCGCGCGAAGACATAAGCGCGTTCAAGTACCTCGGGAACTCAAGGACTCCACCCAACAAAAGCTTACCCTACAACAAGAGGTAGAGCTTGTAAAGTACATAGAACGCTCGAAAGCTATACAATCATCCTAAAGAGGCAGAGGCAGGTCTTCAAAAGCTGCAGCAGCTAAGAAGAAGCCTGCGCGTCGAGGTGTGGGTACTCGTAGGGCACCCAAGCCTGCAACGCCTCCTCCACCTTCTCGTACCCATAAGATCCGTAACGGCCGCATTGCAACTCTACATAATCGAGTTATGTAGTAAAGTCTCTTTGCATGTACCTACAGAGCACTCCACCAATCTATTATACTGTGAGAGCTATTCTACGTGGTTGTGCAGCCTCATTATTACGGGTACCTGGTAGGTGGGTTCGGTGTATTACGCGAATCCGCGCATTACGCGCACGGACACGGTACGTGTTGCATTCGCTGCCAAGACACGGTAATCAGTGCCACGGGTGATTTGATAAGAACAACTGAGGCGCCCCAAATTCCGATCCATGCTTCGCTACGCTTTCTACATTTCAAGGACATGACTCGATCATCCAACCAAAGTGCCGCCTACGAAGCACTCCCACTTTCTGCTTCTGAGATACCACAGCGTTCTGAAATCGACACGCCAAACGAGAACAATACTGAACGACCACAAGAATCCCGGCATCTAGTTAAAGCATGGCGATGGGAGACGTTTACCTTCCTCCTAGGTACAGCAGCATTCGCAGCAATCCTCGGGATGCTGCTTTCGTTCCGGAACAAACCAGTCGACGACGTCAATTTAAAGACCAGCGCAGTTGAGATTCAGATTACGGCGATCATTGCAGCGTTAGCACAGATTGCGCAAAGCGCGTTGCTAGTGCCGATTAGCTATTGTATCGGACAATTGAAGTGGTAGGTTTAGAGAAGTGGCTGGATGCAGGCAGTACGCTTATAAGTCGCCTTCTAGGAAGAGATTTCAGAAAAGTAACCGCATGATTGATCTATACCACTTCGATCAGGCGAGTCGTGGGCCAGATGGAAGCGTCAGATTACTTTGGTACTTTTCCTGGCGACAGCGATTGGTGTCTATCGGAGCTCTGGCCACGATCCTGATGTTGCTATTTCCGGCCTTTGTTCAACAATCTGTTCAAGAAGGTAATCTAGCTCTTGTGGAACATGTCACCAGTTCAGCTATCATGCCGCGCGCAATAAACATAATGGACAATACCAAGGAGAACATCAAGCTTTACACTCTCGAAAGTAACGGTGCAGCTCGTAGGTGGATTGCTTCTTTCCACACCCAAATCTATGCTAAGTATCTCGCAGCGTTGTATAAAATGAACACGGCGCTGAGCGATGCACTCCGAAGTGGCATTCAGCACAGTAATCCTATAGATCCCCTTGGTACTTGGAACGTACCCAAGGACCTCAACAGCGGTCTCGCAGGCCTTTGTCTCTTCAGAGGACAATGCTCATGGGATGCCTTCAAAACCCTAGCATTGTGTTCTTCGGGGGAAGATGTAACTCGCGAAATTACGCTGGAAGACAACCGCATTACTCTACCAGCTCTTAAGGGCCTTTTGAGAAGTGATCAGGAGCCTCCGTCTTTCCAATCTGGATTACATGGATATACCAGAAAGAACGGGTCTGCTACGGCAACATTCCCGGCGACTTCTATCAGTGACGGAACTAATTTACCCAACCTAGCTGAGGTGTACTATCTCTTTTACGACCCCTGTGTAGATTCTGCTGGAGTCGACAAGTCGAACATGACACACTGGAGAGCATACAAAGGCAGATTTCAATTCTGTATCCAGACCCTTAAGGCAATATCAGATTCAGCTAGCAAAGACGGTCTCACCAAAGACGGTACCACCATGACTCTCATTAATAGCGCCGCAAACCTTGATTGGAATCAAGCAACTAGAGGCAACTACTCTGCATTTTGCACCAAAGTAGATGGAGAGGAAGAGGACTTCTGCGTATCGGAGGCGCTAATGCAGAGCCTTGCATCCCACATGAGCTCAATTTTCAACACTACCGCGATTTTCAACGATTCAGATCTTAGGGATATACAGTACAGCTCCGAATGGGGGCCACTCTTAACAGGCCCGATCTATCGAAATTGCGCGGACGACATGATCCCGCGTATAGCGTTCTTTCGAGACATGCTTGAAGGTATCACCTATAGTCTTACTAACAAGTATGCTGCCCTTGATCTCGACATAAGCACCTTCTGTCTATGAGTGCCTTGCTAATGGAGACCAGATTTCGAACTGATGCCTATCACAGGTTCCGAAACAATGAAAATGATATAGAACAAGTCTATGGCACCTTCACACATGTCCACACCGTCGTTTTAGTTGACTTTCGCTGGCTCATTTTACCCATCGCCCTGTGGAGCATGATCGTCATCTTCTTCTTCTCGACCATCGTCACGACGAGAAACACGCCGATGTGGAAGTCGAGTCCATTGCCATTACTCTCGCTGACCAGTTCAGACATTACGCCTGCGTCAGAAGAGAGGATCAGAAAGGAAGCGAAGAAGACTTGGATGGAGTTGAGGTGGAAACAGATAGGATGGCAAATGCTGCATACAACCGAAGAAAGAGGTGTGAAGAGGGAGGAACCTCAAGGGAGAGGAGAGTTAGTGATGGACCTCTAAGGGACACAGACGATGATTGGTAAGGATTGTACAAAGTGGTGATAGCGTTGTAGTTAAATCTTCTTTCTACGTATCGAAGTAGTGGCGCTTGATCCCTTAGCAAAGATTTGAAACTGAAGCTCTTAAAGCTTGGTAATAGGGAGGGCAATTGATTGTTGAAGTCGTACTTTTAAGCAAAGCTCGTAAGCACTATTCTATTGGTTCTTAGGGATGGGTACGGTATCGGGATTCTACAAGGGGTTGGTAAGGTGCTGAGTGTACAGAGGGAACTGTGCTGCCCGAGCGGGTAACAATGAGTAGTAACTTAATTAATAACTCTCTTGTCGTTTGATCAGGATCTTCTTTAGAGGTACGCTTTAGTTCGGGCTGATCTAATCAGCTGTCATGTGCAATCTTATCTCTGTTAGACCACATCAGGCTTTTTGATTTAGCAGGGCAGATGGAAAAACTGATTGTTCAACAGAAACATAGTTTGAGATACCCCCGTCGCGAGGTCCCCGGATTGTTGCATCCTAACTAGTCAACAGCTTGACTTTCACGATATGAGGGTCATGACGTTGAGTGGCTGAGATGAGCCTTGTGCAAGCATGCTACAAACTCAAATCAGGAGTTTTCGGCGAGGTACTCCACAGTCATCGACAGTCGTCTCTACAGTCCCCTATTCGAGCATGATTCTGCATGGAGCTGAAAGCATTACCAGAGTTGCGCACGTGCAAACTGCTTGTTCAACAATGAAGGCCAATGAGTAAAGCCTCTCGGGCGGGGTTCTGCAGACGGTACCAAGTTCAATCAGTCAACCATCGCTGCGAAAGGAAAGGTCATCGAACAAGGGCAACAAAGCCTGGCGTAGTTCCTGATGCTAAGGACTGGCCCTGACGACGCAATGAAGATTGCCTTCATCTGCTCATTAAAGTGTTGCTCCGTAGCTCGACTGATCGTTTGCGCCGGAATAGACTTCCTAATTAGGGGTTGAATCGCAAAGTCTTGGATCAGATTCTCGCTTCGAGCTCCTCGGATTTGCGCAGTACCTTCGACAGGACGCACAGGTTGAGACGGCGGCGCAGCAGCGCAGCAAGGTCAGGTGTGGCGTCAATTGTCAACTAATTCAAGCTTGGCTGATCAACATCACTGAGCTAGTGCACAGCATAACCCCGCTTTATGTCTATTGTGGCACAACATCCGCGTAAATTGTCTTTCAGGTCTCCATGCCTAGTCTTGGTTCACAACATCATTCGAGACTAACGTCTTCGTTAGGCCAACTGTCCTTGGCGTCTATAGCTTCAAAGCCAATGACAAGGGTCAACAGGCTTCAGTCAAACTAACATGGATGATGAATTCGAATGCGATTCTTGTGATTCTGTGTTCTAGAAACAGCACGCTGTCAATCAGCATATGGATTGAGGCCCACGTCTTGAACGCGATACGTGCGACGGGGAACTCCAAAGCCAACGCGCTGTCAATTAACACATGGATGACACAGGGTATTGCAACCCAAGATACGAGTGCGAGACGAACGGCCGAAGGTCTCATGCTCAGAGCTCGGCGGATCAACACATGGATGACACCAGACGCTGGAAGCCTCTACGTAACTGCGACACTTGCAAACGGAAATTTTGTACTCAATATTCTTCCAGTCAGCATATTATCGCAGGAGATCACTGTGAGTACCAATTTGTTCACTCTATGAGGGCCACGCAGGCATTTTCTGTTGAATGGTAAGCACTCGTTGGATCCTCGCAAATCTCAGAAGTATGAATACACGAGATCCTGAAATACGACGTATTAGCTCAGATGAGAGAATTTTATCAGATCGTTATCATCGTCAATAGAAGTAAGTCTACCTCCATTTTCTGAGGCTCAAATCAAGACAAGTCTCTAGCAACCATTGGCGCCACTGGGACTTGCACGGCTCTAGCGACGCGTTCAGACAAGGTGCATCAGTCACACACTCGTCTATGTTGGCCAAGAGGAACTTTCACATCTGCGTTCACTCACAATCTTGCTTGCAGCGGCTTATTACTTCCCCGCACACTTTTTGTCAAGGTCCTGGGCCTGAGAGACCATGGCAACGCCGAGGGCTCACGATCTTTTCGACCGTTGTCATTCGATATCAAGATTTGCTTTGAAAGGTGGAAGGAACTGGTCATAGTTTTGCAGAAAGACCATTAAATAAAGCCTACCGCGATCAATAAATATCGAGTGCGCATTCAGCAGGCTGCCTGGCGACAGGTGCATGCTTGCCAAGTACTTTGACGGCATCTTCGGGCGCCTGTAGCGAAGCTCCTCCAAACATGTCGCGTGGGGTGTCTTTGCCATTATTGCAAGCAGCAAAACAGAGGACTTTTTTTTTAGCAATTCCATTACTTGACAGATTCTCCCCATAGAGAGAGACTGCGTAACAGCCGAAATCTTCCTTACGCTTGATCTTTGACTGCTTTGAGACATCGCTATACTAAAGGGTCGATCCTTTCTGCTCAGCTCGCTGTGCTTGATTGTGCTGCACTTTTTCAAGGCTAGCGTTCATGTGCGTTGCTACTTGCACGATTGTTGAAGGCAAACACGATAACTCACTCAGTAGATGTGTGATATCCTGCGCATTAAAAACAGGGGAAAACCTTGCAAAGCGATTTTGCAGCATTGTCAGCGTCGCAACTGAGCGTTAGCTTACGTAGCGGCCTAAAATTTCGGAGAGCAAGTGCCTGGGCCACGTCGCTTTTCCTGTTGTAACGATAACAGAACACGGTTTGTGAAAAGCCAGCAAGTATACAGATTTGCTTGCAATTGACGAGCTGTTGGCCGGTACAGATGTTACCTCAAAGATCAGCAAGCGTTGCTGCATACTCGGCTCTTCCACACAATGTCTCACGGCCTACTTTGTGTCTGCTTGGTCTTTGTCACAACCAGAAATGATGGGCCTCTGTGCAACACCCCCGTGCAATCGGTGAAGACTGTTCGTGTCACTTCCGTCCACACGGAAGGACCGAACAGTCGTTGTCCTTCAGCTCCACTTTATTTGTATTCCCAAATGCGAGCTGCGACCTGCCTGTTTCGTCTAGCCCAAGTACCGCTAGTATAACAATTGCCTGTGTATCGCTGAAGAGCTCTGCTCCCAGCCTGCCATTTCTTTCGCGCGTCTGATTGTCCCTCGCTGTACGTGATAGGCACAAAGACGCTGGGAGTTTCGGGCGGGCAGTATGCGATGACTTCTTCTTCGGCTGTCATGCGTTTCTCGGCCCAACGCGTTCGTTCAAGGGTTCTGGACTGGCCTAAAGAACAGTCACGCAGTATCGCGAGTGGGAGTACAGTAGTGCGGTGTCATAGTGGATCAAATGACGCCCTGTCGCCTATGCGTCGTCTTTTGTGCGAGAGAACCTCGACTGACACCGGCGCGATCAGCTCTTGCAGCGTCCATTCTCGATTGAACCATGTGTTTGCACGGGGTGTCACCCCAAACGCAGACGCACACCTTGAAGGATGGTGTCGCATGTGCAACCTAGGTTATCGTCCACTTGCTTGTCATAGGGATAAAGTAGTCGTGTTGCTGCATGGTCAGCGGGCCGGTCCCCTTGTCTGCTTTCATTCTTCAGAGGCTATAGATCCATCGGTATGCGCGATGTACTGCTGTCGCGAATCATATCGCACACTAGATTACATCCAAGATTTTCGAATACAGATACCCTTGAGTAAAGAGCGAAAATTGAGCATGTCGTACCCATACTGATGCTCTGTACACAATGTGATTGCTGAAACCATGGTGGTGGGGGTATCTTCAGAAAGCACTGCAATGCTCTTTTTAGGCGGATTGGTCTCCGTGACTTCCTGCTGGATGTACAATTGCGAATAATTCTGGTTAAGTTCTGACGTGAGCCCTCGCGCGCCTCGTCCAGGGCAGAGCCTTCCCCTACTCTAACGGAAGAGTCGATGCTCAACAACCAATTGCAATGGCATCGCCCTACTCGTGGGTCGTTGCTTCTCCCAGCTAATCCACTCACAGAGTGCATTCCATATAAGATTGCTGCATTGTGTGATTGCGCATCCATTCTTCAGCATTCATTCGACAGCAGCAATAAAGCAGTGAACACGCGGTCGGACTCAGTCTTAAATAACGGCTCGCTTGTGCCTAGCCAGACAGATACTGTTGACTCGAACTGGGTCCAGCATCATAGTGTAAGCTCCGAAAAGCAGTTGATAAGTTTTGGTCGACAGATACTTGGTGCACTTCGTCTCGTGATGACTGTTTTGACCGTTCACCTCGGTAAGCTGACTCGAACAGCCGAGCTTTAACAGCGAGCTGAACGACGACACTATTCCGACATCTTGGGAGGCCACCGGAGAAGTCGTTGGTGCATCGAGCAGGAGCTTCGGCTCCTGCGACTAAACGACCACCTTGATCTGGGTGGTGTGCAACACCAACATAGATTGATTCGGGCCTTCTCTTCTGTATAGCGTACGATAGTCAACACTTCCATATATTCTCACATGTGGTAGTCGTGACTCTGTACACAGAATCGTCTCCGTCTATACTGGTCTAGCATCTCGCTTGGACAATCTGTACACTGTAGAACCTGAGGTGATCGAGATGCGCTCACGCAATGGATGGCGAGTAACCTTCTGTATGAAGACATCGTATTGTATCTGACCTTATAGTCTCACCTGTCGCCAGAGGAGATTGAAATGCGATGAAAGAACACCTGTATGTGGGAGATGTGATAGGACTTCGAGAGAATGCATAAAAAGCCCTGGACTCGTCTTTCGCCATCAGCAAAACGCGTCTATGGTCGGTCAGATCTCTGGAGAAGCGAATGGACTCAAAAAGTTCTATGCATACAGAGATTGCTTTCAGGAGAACGCAGTATGGGTAGATATACCCTGAGAGGGTAAGTCGAATGCCAACGTTGGCTTTTCGCTCTACTAATCCTGTCTTACTGAATTGCAGTAATCTTCATCAACACTACGAACCCTTACAGGGATCCCCCCTCGCAACATTCGAAGAAAGTGAAAGTCTTCTGTCAAACTTTGTCGAGAATTTGCGAGCCGTTATCAAAGTCAAGATGGCTGAGCTCTGAAAACCATCGTTCCAGGCTTGATGTCTTGCGTCTAAGGCTCGATTCGTCCTTACACAACATGGGTCAACACTCGTTCTCTATCGTTTCCAACGCTCGATCGCTTTCGACCCAACCGCTTCTCGACCCAAGTATACCAAATCCACGACAAACACCCTCAGCCGTCCTCGATGGCTCTGTTCTGCGCAGCGTGGGTCCACTCACTCTCTATTCGCCTTTGCCGCATCATGGAAGCACCTGCGTGTTAAGTACCTGCTCAGCAACTCTCTCCGCCAACATCGATTCAACCGTATCTTCGGTCGAGCAATCGCATACAATCAATAGGCATGATTTCGAGACTACCTTTCTGATGCAGCGCTTTTCGGAGGGCCCGGCATCGTGGATGGACATCTTCGACTTAGGCGCATATTTCGCCGAACATGTACCTGTGAAAGCACGCAGTAGTGTGTTGCTCAGAAGCTCTGCCATCGCATGCGCTGCGAAGTCGTTGATACATACGACAGTATGTAAGCTTTCTTCAGAAAGTGGTTCGCCTAGTGAAGGCTGGAGTGAGATGCACCCAACTTTACAGTCCGCAACCTGGCAACGCAAAGCTGTAGAGCACTACAACACGGCCATCTCCCTTCTTCTTAATGCGATGAAGGAACAAAGTGTGCAAGGGCTCCATAAGACAGCCGATATGTCAAGTTTACTGATAATGGTTGCAGAGGTCACATGTGGCAAGAAATCACTTGGGATGCAGAGCGTCTCGGACGACCTCAATGGCGATCTTAGTACTGAAGACGTTCTATTGGCCTCTGCACTGCTCTGTGTGTACGAGTCTTTGGATGCCACACTGCCAGAATGGTCGAAGCACCTAAGCGGAGTCATGTCTCTCTTAGGTCTCCAAAATCGACACCACAACTCTCTGCGGTTGTCTGACGCAGATATTATAACCTCTCCTACAAATTCGTACCTTGCATCTGACGCCCAAAAGGTTACTTTCTGGATTATGGTCCGACAAGACATGCTTGCCGCCTGTACGTAGGTCTCTTGTCTATCTCTAATTCTACCTAACTGCTCTTAACAGATATCGGCAAAAGTAAAACTCAGGTTGACTGCGAAGATCTGTCCTTGTGGAGACAGGCTGGGCTTCCTATTGATTGCTAAGGCTTCTTTGACGAGTTCATGACAGAGTCAGCAGTTTCTCCGAGGTGTAAGAGTGTGGTGGTAGAAACCCTGTTCTTAAATGTCCTTGTCTGGCTTCTGGCCAGATTAATCAACCTAGTCGCTTCGTTGAATAGTTCTGAAGAAGAGGAACTAAGCGCCAACGCTCCCAGGGAAAACTACTTAGAGCAGTGGTTCCTCCTGCGACGACACCTTCGAGCCTGGCATGATGGCTTGCCCCCAATGTTCATGGCCTCAGCTTGAGTTAGTTCTACATCCAGAAGAGGCAAAACGGCTTACGAAAGCGGCGCTATATTTCCAGAAGTGTGGTACCGTAGTGCAATGGTTGCTTCTGCTATGCAGAATTACCACATGAGTCAGATACTTCTGCACACGACCCGGCAATCTGGCCCAGATCGGCAGCACCATTCAGTGTCTCTAAGGCACAGTCGCGAGATTATTGGCATCACACTTGCTTATACCAATCAAGCAGTCCGTGCAAATTCGATACAGCCTTTGTTTGCTGCCGGAGAGTGTCTCGTCGATCCAAGAGAGCGTCACGTTGTGCTCGTTCTTCTCCGTAGTATAGAGAAAGACATTGGCTGCAGCACGGATTACCGAGTACGGCAGCTGGCAGAGCTCTGGCAGTAGGAAGAAAATCACACTGGTAGATGACAGATATGAACAAGAAACATGTTGCTGAGACCTTCTGGTGTCGATGTTGGACCCTGCACGCAAGCTCACAGCCAGAGTTTGATAAGACCCACGCCTCTCTGATATAGGCTTGAGCGCCGCTTGCAGAACATGTAGGCAGAACTCTGCCTGGACGCATGAAACATGCATGCCTGTGTAACGAACAGCTTTTGGAGACGTATCATGGCAAAAAGAGCTTCTGTCAGCATCAGCCTAGCACATTCAGTATTGGTTCCTAGGTAGGCCGAGCAATTGGCGCCTATTAGAGACTGAGGTGCAATGAGGGCGTTCTGGCATATCAACGACGGGCCATGGCTCATGTTGGTGTCCTATCACTCAAAGTTGAACGGATCAGTGTAGGTGGTTGGTAGAGGCTGCATACTGCTAGCAGATGGTTGTCCTACGTTAACACTCTTGCAGTCTGCAGCTGCCCGCCTTAGTGTTTCCGTTCTGCTTGCAGTGGATAAGGGTGCCTAGGAAGAGCTGATCTTTCTAGCAGATACAGCCCTACTACCTCATCTCCGAGGAGGAGGGTGAGTGGCATTCGTCTCTTCTGCAGTCATCCGGGGAGCGCAGTACCCTCTGGCTGGAGCGTTTCCTGCCGAAGGGTCTTCAAAATGAGCACAGCGGACCACTGTGGTACATCGCGCAGTGTTGCAGAAGCCCTGGCAGCCTTGGTTATGGCGCTGTGTAGTAGGATGCTTGTCGATCACTTTTGAGTACTCGTCAGAGGCTTCAGATAGTGAGGCCGCAGAGCCCAAGCCGCTGGGTGCGATCGGCGGACGGTAACCAATGCCCCGACCCATCACGTCTGCCTGTCGAGTGCTGCCTAGTCTCGGATGGCACCGCATCAACTTGAACGACGCCAGAGTCTTGCAGTGTTACAGTGCCCGCATATGCTGTGCGATGGCAGACTCCTGACCGTCCAGTCACGGGTAGATCCGCGCACGACAATAGTATCAGTCAGATGGACCGTCACGGTCGAGGTAACAGAGAGCATTGACAGCGTGTAAGCTCTATGTTGCTATGTTCTACATAGACACACAACGGTCAGAGTCTCTTTTACAATAGGCACAGTATGCACCATCTATATCAGTCTTCTGCATAGCACGCTGCTTACACAGTCTCTAGGAGCTTATTATTACCATTAATAACCACTACCAACTTAATCGCAAGATCGCCTAGGGCAGCTTTAGCGCTATATATTTAGGCATGTATTCTTACTGTCACCACTCTCTTGCAAGCCAACCTGCTAACCTGTAAAGGCACCAACCTGCAGTTAAGCAAGCAAGTTGCTATTAAGCTAGAGCACACTCACCACAGCTCTAGAAAGCTTAAGCTTAAAGCTAAGGCATACTACACACTAGCTAGCAGAGCAGGAGTGCCTTATGTGCTATAGTTTAACAAAGAGTACAACTACTATATGCTCGTGCTAGAGCTGCTTAGCCTATTGCTTAAGGACCTGTTTAACTACTGCAGCCAGCGCTTCTTACTAAAGACAGTGCTGCTTATAGCCAACTAGCTACTAATAAGGATTAAGTACATATACTCTAAGTTGTTTGTCTATTACAACATTAAGCTAGACAACTTCCTAGTAGGAACAGGTTAGCAGGGCAACACAGTGTACGCTATTAACTTTAGCCTAGTAGAAGACTACTGCACAGTGCACAGCTAGGGACAGCATAAGGGAACGTATAGGTACGCAAGCATTAGCTTCTACAACAAAGACAGTAGGTTACAGCTACAAACAGGCTTTAGCGCGCTAACGCTGCTGTAACAGAGCAGTACTAACAGGACAACCTTAAGTCGCTTAGCTACGTGCTAGTGTACTTTCTCTGCAGATCGCTGCCGTAGCAAGGGCTAAGAGTTAGCAAAGGTAAGAGCAGAACAAGGCTAGTTAATAAGATAAAGATAAAGACATTAACAGGCGAGCTCTGCAAAGGGCTGCTAGCCAAGTTCTAGACATATATAGACTACACTCGCTCTTTAAGCGCAGACGCGCAGCCAGACTATGCATATCTTTAGAGTCTGTTCAGAGGTCTATACAAACGCCACAGCCTTACGTACGACAACGTGTTTAACTAGACAGTAAAGAGGTGTCTGGAAGAGTACAGGGAGGCAAACGAGAGACTGCCTCGAGCGAGCAACAAGCACAAGTAGCACAGCACTCGAAGCAACGAACTTTTTACCGGCTTACACGGGCTTGCATCCACATAGGCTGGCAAGACATGTATTTGTGCTGGCCGAGGCGGACTGAGCGAGGCTGCGACAATAATCAAGTGCAAGCCGATTGACCTCCAATAATAGAGTAAAAGAGACGCATAGTACAGTGAAGCTTTGTCAAGATGCTGTCCCTTCGAAGCTGTTTAATCCGTGCAAGCATCTGCTATCGATCCATACAGAGTGAGGGAGCGTACCAAGACTCAAGGCGTGAAGCTCAACTTTGTGCACAATGCTCAGCGTGACTGCCACCTTCACTCCAGGTGACTGAGCCATCGCTGACTGCCAGCTAGATCTGTTTACACAGCGCTCTGGGTGCAGGCGGATCGGCGAGCTCACCTGATGAGTGAGGGTAGCAACACGCGTATACTGTACAGTACAGCATTAGTCTGTGGTCCCATGCTTAAGCGTTTGTTTGTATGTCATTGCAACACCTAATCCTGCTGCGCCGCTGCCCTGGCGTCTCAGCCTATACAAACTTCCGAAGATACCGTATAACCGTGAGGAACCTATGAGTAAGCCCTGTGTTCTCAACTTGGTTTTCAGGCACTGAGGTTTTGTCCTCTGTTTTTGACTTTTGATAAATGAAAACCGTACCTCCAAACTTGGCCCCGCAATTCTCCAGGCGATAAGCAAACGAGTACGACAACGACAATGCAACGATTCCGAAATGCTAGATTGGAAACGCGGTCTCATTAATCGTGCAATTCAGAACATAGAGGCTACTTTTGAGATCTGAGCTAGAGTGCTCTGAGCGAAGATCCTGCACCCAGCTACTGCTGTACCACTAGGTACTGACGTCTGTCACCAACTATCCAACGGAGCTACTGACTGTCTCGGCCAAATGCACAGTTTCGATACATGACGCTGGTCTGTCCAAGCTCTGGTGTTGTTTCTTAACTCGCAATCCACAGTCAGCTTCGTAGTGCTGTTATAGTAAATGACGGTTTAGCTAAGGTTGATTTTGGAGAAGCACAGGCGGAGAGCCAATAACGTTCTGCTTAGAGGCGGAGAGCAACAAGCTGACGCCTTAGTCCTTTATCTGTACTTGGTAAGACGGAACGATTGGCTAGGGTGGTTGTTGGTGCCCGGGAGTCTGGACCGAAGACACAGGACACCCACCCTCCTTGATGCTTGTGTTTAGGATGCCTAGATTGGGGTTTACAGTTCGGGTGTTGAGTTTTTGAAACCCGAAGTCTGGAACCAAGGTCTTGTTTTCAGGTTCCTCGACCTGGCACAATATCTTCACAAGCACGTACAGGGTGAGACGGCAGGCGACGACGCAGAAACTTAGGTATTGTAACAACGTATTGTGCTGCGCTTACCGCCCAGTTAATCTTCATAGGTCATTGCACCTTGTTCTCAGAGTGACCATTTGCGTGTCCCCGCAACACCTCACCTTGCTATGCCGCTGCCCCATCGTCTCAATCTGTACTCGCTTTCAAGGTACCGCACAAGTTTGGGGAACCCAAAAGCAAGAACTTGACCCTGTGCTTTCAGATTCAACATCCAGAATATGGTTTCTCGTCCAGTCGTTCCAAACACACGTTTCCACAAGGGCGCCTCGACCCTGTGTCTGTGGCCCAGTATTTAGGCACCAACAAGCATCTGAGCCAATTGTTCAGTCTTACTGACTACAAACAAAGGACCAAGGCACCAGCTGATTGCTGTCCGCATCTTAGCAAGGTAACATCGGAGTTGCGCTTATGGTTTCTCAAAATTCAATTCTGGCCAAGTTACCATCTATTGTAAGAGCACCACAAAAGCAGATTGTGAATTGAAAATTCAAAAATGACAATAGAACATCGGACGGAACAGAGCGATGAAACCACCTATTTAGCTGAGGCGGTCGGTAGTTCCACTAAACCACCGATGCGATGGCCGCGTTATTCGCATTGCGATTGCGGATTTGATGAATGAAATTCGAAATTTATATCTTATATCTAGGATACATAACATTTTCTGTTCACAGTCTTAACTTACCCGCTTTCCAGCGCTTGATGTCATATCCCAAAGTATCATGCTTTGGTTGTAATTTCGTGTTTCGGATGTAATTTTTCAAAGCCTAGCTTGCATTTTTCGGCTTGGCACAGCGGAAAATGACATCCGAAAATGGGTTTTGGAAAATTACAAGTGAGAACCAACAACACGATACCAGCAAGTAGGCAGCAATGAGCCTGCACCGGTTCTCATGATGTAGCAAGCAATCACTCGTCAGCTACGCACAGCATACAGCAGTGGAAGGAGATTATGGCTCCGTCAGACACTTCCTGTCTGTGGTGCATAGATCTCATGCGGGATGTGAGCACAGAAGCCCTGCGCTCAGATCTACATACCCACCATCTGCCCGTTCCCGCTTCGCTGTGGAAATCTGGCACTTACCGGCGCTTTAATCATGGATTCCAATTGTGATGATCTTGAGATTATCATAGCCTTGGCCGGCGGTGAAGGCCCACTGGAAGCTGTTCGACGCGGTGTCAAACCGTACAAAACAGACGGCGGAGTCGAGCGACTGCTCAAGCTCTGGAAGAGGTATAAATAACTCTAGACACTTCACATATAGCAGCTGAGGTGTTTAGGTTCGCTAAAAAGGTCCTCAAATTTCCAGACCAAGAGACATAACTAGATCAGCCCCTAGAGAACAATGTACCCTTGCACATAATCAAAGCATACCTGTTATAGAGAGTAAAAGTTAGCAAAGGCAGAATTAAGGGGAACGCAATCTTAGTTCTAACACTCAGAAAGGAGTTCTAGCAGATTGCAAGACAAATTACAAGATAAACAGATAAAATTTAGTCTGCAAAAGAGTTAGCAGATACTAGAGAGGTAATATCCTACTTAGACAAAGTTTACAGGTAACAGCAACTAATTACTAATTTAGTTTATTAAGATTACACTAAAATCTAAAGGTGCCTTAACTGCTTCTTACACGCAAGCGATAGCATTTGCTCCTAATTCTAATAAGATGCTGTTCTACCTCTAGAACTGTAGCAAAAGGACCTCCACCTCCCCGCGTATGATGGCGCAGTTTTCGTTCTAGCTTTAAGTAACCTGCATTTAGGGTCTTCGAACAGGAGAGTTCCTTGAGTCGTTGACTTATCGCGGCTCTGACGAAGGCGTGCACTATGGTGATGTCACCTTATGCGGCACCCATCATAAGTGTTGATAGTCACAACATCGCTTATGGCAACCTGGAAGACGCCTCGCATGCACGCTTTACCCAAAGTATCGCCATTACTCGTGACTTCGGTGCTCCGAAGCCTTCCGGGACACATATAGACATAAGCAGCGTGATCTTCGAAGATGTCATGGTCAAAGCTAAATCTGACATCCTAGTCTATCTTCTACACACCTCGTTCCAGGATATCGCTCTGAACTTAAACAGCGTATTTTAGATGTAGAAATGTCCAACAATAGGTCGGCTGACTGAACCACCAGAGAAGGAACAGTGGCCAACGTTCGCCTGGCTATCGCTGGCTTCTAAGACTCCCCATTGCACTTCCTGCGTTGAGACTTGGTTCTCGCTTTCTACATGACATGCCGCACTGATGACCATGCTGCAACTGCCTGCAAGTGGCATGCCACGCTTGTACGATATAAAACCAGCCATTGACAGTGCGACGAACATCAACGAACTAAGGGTAATGACACATACGATCGCAATGGGTGAATATCCACACGTCGTGATGCTCATTAATTCGTCTCTTGGGTCATACGCCTGATCCGTGAGCCATTGTTGTCCTGCTGCACTGCGATTATCCATGTAGTCGTAAAGGTCGACCGAGACCAGAAAAATGCTCTGCGACACTAGCCAGTGCAATGCGCTGCTTATGAACATGAGCGGCACACTGAATCTGTACGGCAACTGTAGAAAGTAGGTCGACCGCTGTTTGCCAACTGGAGATCGTGATACTCGAAGACCCTTACGTTTGTGTGCGTAAGAGATCCACTCATAGCCCATGAGCATGGCTGTGAAGTAAGCATTAAAGAAGTAATCGAGGAGAGACGTGATTAGTTGCGGGATGTTTGCGACGAGGGTGTTCACGATCAGGCTTCTGTTTCTCAAAGCGCCGATGATCATGGTACGCGGGTCGAAGGCGCCAAAGCCAAGGCGGGCAAGGCCGACTAGCGAAACAGGTGCGCCTTCTGGCAATTTATGTATGCTGAACCACAGCAGCGATGAAGACAAGGCTATAGCAACAACATATATCAAAGTAGTTGTAGCACGACGCGTCTTACTCATCGCATGCATCCATAATGCTTTTGGAGGCAGCCACTGCCTGACACCGGCGCGGACATGCCCACACTTGACATCACGTATGGACAACAGGGACATATCGCAAGTGCTTGGGTCCGGATCATCCAAGAATGATGCCACTGCGTCTCCCATCGTGAGGAGCGGCTCATCAGACGGCTTGAAGACAATGTAGAACATCAGGATAGCCTTTGAGAGGTTGACGACAGTAACAACCACCAAGATGGTAGAGTTGTATCGTAGCTTGCAGTGCGGCGGTGCTTTTTCGCTCAGACAATAAGATACGGGGTGTTTCTTAGTATCTGGGAAATCCGAGCATCCGGAAACCCATATGTGCTGGTTATTGGGGTCTTGAACCGACCAGCAATTGTCCCCGCCGACCCTCCATGTAGATGTATTCGACCGAATTTCTGAGATCCGGTCCGTACAGTGGTCATTGTCCCCTCTGGGGGTTAAACCCGAACATATCCATTGATACGCGTCTGCGGACTGTTCTGGATTTTTTGCGTAGATAGACGCAAATGCGACAGCGTCGTAAACATATGAATCGTTGATAAAAGTGTTCTCGTGCCGGGCTGGAAACTCCTCGTCCTGAGAAACTAAAAGTACATTTCGTCTGAATGACTGAATCGAAGTAGCGTACTCATCGATACACTCAGCGGGCTCGAGTCTGACGAGAGAGTGGTTTTGAGCGCGAGACCATAGACCGTTCAATATTTCTGGAAAATCACCGTTGGGGTATCCATCGTGGGCAAGATCCCTTGTCCAGTTCGTGTAGAGATTGGGCTGCGTCGTACAACTTACGCACTGAGCACTGCTGACAAAGGATTCGCTGATATCGATGCATAGATAACGGAATTATAGCTATTTGGCATCAGTGCGAGTGAAACTCGCTTCATTCGATGTAGAGACGTACAGTAAGTGGAGAGGAAGTGACGTGAGCGCTAGAAGCAGCCAAAGGATAAGATGTTGCCGCTTAATGTGCCTCAGATTGCGCATACTTAGGACCCCAATGTCAAGCCATTCACTCTGCATGTGTGCCTTGTCCACTGCAGATCTAGTCGGCGCAGACAGACACTGCATACAGTAGTTGCTTCCACTGAACAGGATCGTACTCAGAAGGTTGATCAGCACGTGCACGGCAGAGTTAAGCGTCTTTACGCGGTCACAATCTCCTTCGTACAAGTTTCCCATGCTTGTATGCGCAGTGACCAAGCTCCAGATGGTGAAGGCTAGATTGATGGAGAAGACGGAGAAAGCGCAGATTGCGAAAGTGCAAACACCAGCCTTCCATCCTTCGAGGCGCAGTCCGTACATCCAGTGGACGACATCTTTAGTGGAACAATCTCTGTAGGCACTCAAAGTCCTTAACGCAACGCTTCGCATGTCTAGCATTGGTGTAAATCGTGTTCGTGAAAGGGAGGGTAATTAGACGACAAGACGCCGTGGGCCACCCCGTAGCTTAGTATGTTGACGTACAAACATGCGAGCGGTGCCGTGGCAAGAGAACTCAGACAACCATACAGTATTTCATTGGCTCTTGCTCATCCTAATTTAGTGCACGCAGACTAAGGAACCTATCGCACAGGCGAGCCGCTCACTTTTGCCAGGATCATCCCAACGCTACGAGGCAGTGCATACAATCAGGCTGCAGGTGCTAGCTGCGCTAAGCGCCCAGCGTCCGCACAGCCTCGCCTTCCCTTGCTATCTACGCTGAGACAGTGTGTACTTTGTGCAAGCCACGTCAGATGAGTATACGGATAGACGAGATCCTAGGAAACAGAGCAGCTCTATGAAGATGATTGTTGCAGGCTCTCGCGTGGCTTTACGCGCACACTTGGGAATAAAAGCCCTCTGAGACTAGCCGATTGGTAGAGGTTTCAGTCTTCAGCCACAGCGCGCACTGCCTCTCGGAGACATCTCATCACGATATCGCCGCTTATACATAATTTCGTTTGACGCAAGCAGAGCAATCCACTCGCGATTGCCGTCGTGAGAGCTCTGACGACTCTGGTAACGCACCTAAGAAGCCTTGCTAAACACACGCTTCTGTTTACCTAGCACTCCAGCCATAAAGCCTTCCTCATCCATATTGTATGTATACCGCGCCTTAATAGAGTATTCCACGATCTTTTGCTCTGTCAAGTTACAGTATGCCTTATATTTATCGTATGAGTCGGCCTTGTGCTGATCAGAGGTTATAGGGTTGGTGTATCGATTGGTGAGTACATCGCGATGCCGAGCGAGGAAGCGTGTAATTAACGTTTGGGATACCTTAACACTAGCTAACTCGCGTACGAAATTTCGGATCATGGCCCTGGTAGGCTTAGAGTACCTCTCAGTGAAGTTTATAATGTAGTGTACAGCTTATCCTCTTGTTGTGTAGACACTTTTTGCTGCCTGAGATTCTTGGTTGTGATATCCACCTGCTTGCCTTGGTGCCGCCGCGCCAACGTTGACTCGCTCACCTTCATTTTTCGCGATTTTTGAATACACAAATCTCTTGCGCGGGTTCAAATTTACTTTATGCTGCAGGGCAGCGCGTATACCTGGCATTGCGGTGGGTTAATCACACATTCAAAAGTACGTGTGTTTTGGAGTGATGAGGCGGCACGCGAACACAGACGGCGCGTGCACAGGTACTGTATGAGCCAACTTTGGTACGAAGTTGATCGAGCGTCGCGTATTGAAACCATCTCGTTTGACTAGGGTTGAAGTAACAAGCTTATTCTAGCACTAAGAGCCTTCCAAAAACCTGTTACCTCTTGTTTAAGTTGTTCAATGCCGAAATTGCAAGTACATCTACTATCGACTGCAAATCGCACGGAGCTTTTGAAAATTTCTATTGAACATGTCGACAATAGGTCTCGGGAGAAGTATTTGGAAAGCTACCAGCAACTGCCTTGCGGTATCTTTGCAGACTTTTGAATCGTGATGCAACATGAACAATGCATATTCGACTTCTCAGCACGGCACCACAATATGTATGTGTAGCTACAGCGAGAGGCCATGGGCGAGAGCAGAAGCGGGACGTTTCCAAGTCTGGCAATGCCAAGGGCTGACGTGAGCCTGAATCACTCGTTGCATCAGCAATTACTATTAAGCTTTCCAGACGCATATCTTGATTGGTCAACCATCTTGATCAGTCAGCGATATTGGCGGCGAGATGGACCAGAATGCTGCCCCAAAGTAGCTTTGTAGAAAAAGCGATTTTCTGGTTGGCGCGTGCACAATAATCAGGGAGCAGTTTTCAGGAAATCGAGACCGCTCATTCGCTGCTCTCACTGTCTGTTCCTCCAGGATCAAATCCATTCAGTGCACTTGCATGATTAGCGTACAGACATCGAACTCGTTGCGATCGCCTTCTTGTATATTTCTGTCGTGCAGCACCCTCCCCCACTGTTTCACATGCTGTAGCTCTGGCCAAACACAAATCGCGAAGCCATCCACTCAGCAGCTACAACGACGCTTAAATTGCTAGCAATGGTGAACTTCTCCCTATCGCCAGAACAAAAAGTCCTTCGTTCCGGTGTGAGGGACTTCGCACGCAATGTACTATCCACAGCACCCAAGCTCTACAATCACCTGACTACTCAAACAACACGCTTTCGATCCACTCTCCCCATATACCAATCTGCTGTCTCTGCCGGACTTGTCAAAGGCCAGGTCCCAGTACCTTATGGTGGGGCATCTGCCTCCATGCTGGACGCCGCCATTGTTGTCGAGGAACTCTATGCTGTAGAGCCAAGTACTGCTATTACCATCCTCGGGACTGGATTGGGACTGACGCCTTTGATACTGGCTGGGAATGAAGAGCAGCGCGAGAGGTTGTTGACTCCGTTTACGAAACTGGAGGGCGAGAGGCTGGCATCCTTTGTCCATAGTGAGCCCGGTGGAACAGCAAATTGGCTTCGTAAAGGAAGTACAGGTTTACAAACAACTGCCTACAAGGATGGAGATGAGTGGGTAATCAATGGAGAAAAGGTGAGTCATCTCTGCGATCTTAGGTAGCTCTCCATCCAAAAGAATACTTTACGAATGATGTTCTACGTACTATCCTACTAGCGATCTGGAAGGGCTAACATGAGGTAGCTTTGGACGACGAACTCCGGCGGATGGGACTCCCGAGGTGCGGATGTGCAGTGTGTCGTGTGCCGACAAGGGTCACCAAATGAACCTCAGGATACTGAAGCTGATCCGTCTTCTCTTATACTGATACTCATCGTCACCCGCGGAGACATTGCTAACAACGAGTCTGGCGCTTACGAGGTGCTCTCGGATCCAGAGCTTGGCGGCCATAAATCCAGCAGCGGGCCTCATACCCGATTTACGAATCTACGCGTGCCTGCGGCAAATCTGCTGGCTGAGCCTGGAAAGGGCGCACAGCTGGTTGAAAAGACATTTGGCATGAGCGCCGCCATAGTGGGCGCCATGTGTGTGGGCATCATGCGACACGCCTTCGAAGCCGCGCTCTTGTTTTGCAAGACTAACGCCTGCGGTGGCACGGAGCCCATCATCGAAAAGCAGAGCGTGGCCGATCGACTTATCGATGTCAAGATGAAGATCGAGGCTGCGAGAGCTCTCACGTGGAAGGCTATGTGTGTTCTGGAAAGTAAAGAAGAAGCATTGGGATGGGAGGAGAGATTGGAGATGGCGCTCGAGGCAAAAGTGTGGTGCAGCGACATGGCACCGAAGGCCGTGATAGAGTGCATGAGTGTAGTTGGCATGTAAGTACTTGCCCTGCGAAACACTAAGTGCGTTGAAGTCCTGACCCACCCGACAGAAGAGCATATGCAGAAGACATGCCATTCTCGCGTCTGTTACAGGATGCATCATGTTTGCCTCTGTTTGATGGAGGAAATGTCGGCGTTCGGAGACGCCAGATCGAGAAGATCCTACAAAAGAGTGATTACGAGCCTTGGGCTGCAACATTTAACTCATAACTGCTTATGCAGCTGGCCGTTGTAAATTTGTAGGTGCAGTCTGGATTTATTTTTTGAGAATCTCCAAGGATGTTCTATGACTATTGAAGATGACTTTGTACAAATTCCATGATAAGATCCCGGGCTTGTCGCCCTTCCCAATGCGGAAGCAATGGATACACGTGAATCATATCAGCCTGCTCGACGTACGTGAACCGCTCTGATTGAATGCCACCTGGAACACACTCATCGCTATTTTCCCCCTGGAATCGTGCACTCAATCGTCTCGCATCAGCGTTCAGCATATCATGCGTACCTGAGAGCAATAGCACAGGAGGAAGCCGCTCGATATCGCCAAACAACGGGCTCACAATCGGGTCCGAAGTGGGCAATTCACCCGCGTACAGCGGGATAATAGATCGCAGCCCCTCGAGCCCAAGCCATGGGTCGAGTTTGTCAAGTCGTTCGATCTCTGGGTGGCTGAACGTAATGTCGAGCACAGGCGAAATCAAGACCACTGAGGTGAGTTTTGCGGCCTGCGAAGGCGCGATGTCCTGCATATGCTGCGTCGTTGCCAGAGCTAGGCAGCCGCCTGCCGAATCTCCAGTGATGTTGACAATATCGTCTTTGATGTGACGGCAGAGATCAACTAGAGCAGGGACTATCTGTTGTGCTGTAGCGGATGGTCTGGGTACCAGAGGATAGATCGGAACGAATACCGTCAGACCCGTTTGGCGCGCAGCTTGGAAGATGAAAGCCCAATGTGCCGACTCGATCTCCCGGTAGAATGCGCCGCCGTGTAGGTACAACATTGCCTTTTGTGGGCCTTTAAGAGGTGTCTCTCCGGGTGATCGGCGTAAGGAAACTCGGTATAGTGGCCAGTCAGTGACATCTGCTCGTTCGACAATGATGTCGGGCCCTGTGTTTGCAGGCGGGGTAAAGCTTTGTGGACGGTTATACAGTTCATGCATGCTGTCCTTGATGTTCTGTGCATTGCCAAATATCTGTTTAGAGCGTCGTACGTGCTGGATGTAAAGACGAACTCCCAAGGCAGACCAGGAGGAAGCCATGCTGGATCAATTATCTTGCGATATCTATATCGAAAAATGAAAGTCGATGTTAAGGGGGGTAGTGCTTATCGCGAGTCTACAGAAGCTTGTCTGTATGTTTTCGTGGGGAGAAGAGGCTGTTCCATCTATTGACCACAGAATAGGTAGTGCAACATCTCAGCCAATCATATAGTGCATCGCTCCCGAGGCAGATTCAGATCTCTTCGCTTCGGAGACCGACGAAGCTCCGAAAGTAATAGCAACATCACTTCTAGTATCTTGATTGCGATCACTCTGTACGGACAACACTAATTGATCTCGGCCGAGGAAGCACGCGAGAAACGCCAACAAGGCCGAACAATTGGTCTAGTCGGCCGAACATAGGATGCACAGCCTATACCATGCATGCCTATGATCTTAGCCTGGGTCAACAAAACTTCTCCAGTCAACGAAACTAACGCCTGCAGCACGCCACAGAGGCCACAGAGGCCACTCAGACCTACCAGACCACAACTGATTTCAACTAGACAGGTGAGGACTCATGACAAGTCCTTCATATGACCTTGTTCAAGCTACCTACACCAAATCGCCTGCTTACTTGTCTGTGACTGTCTTGCTGCGATTTTCTCTCCTATGCGGTTCGGGATGTGCAACCCTCAGGATTTCCAGACCCAATTTTGTAACCGTGAATTGCATCAGGTCTCTTCAATGCGCAATAAACTCTGTCACCTGTCTGCTGCCTCAAGACGACATATACAAGTAGAATACAGATGCAATTTCCCAACCCTTCTGGACTACAGATGGCACGCTTACACTGCCGAACCCGTCCAACGGCATGCTGAAGTCGACAAAATCATCCTGCCTCAAAGAGAGCAGGTAAATTGGCAGTGTAACGAGCGCAACAGTTGGAATTCCTTTATGCATCAAGGGTTCAGCCTCACCAAAATAAACCAGTGCAGACGGACGTGAGATTCGTCTCTCTGCAGGGTTGCTTATGTTCCAGAATTCTTTGCAAATTAGAGCAGTCTCCTCAGTAGTCGCATACAGAAGTTCGGGTTCGTTGCGACCTGTGGGTACCAAGGCTGACGTTGCAGAAGTTCTTGCAGAGAACTCACGAGCACCGAAATGTTCGAGACCCAGCCCGAAGACAGCGCGTTTCTGCCCAGGCCCACCCTTCCACATCTCCGGGTGGTCGTCGAGCCAGCGAGTTGTCGCTTGGCCGTGCGAGGTAAAAGCGGGAATTCGAAGGTGACCAGAGACAAGAACGAGGACCACCGTCCGTTTTGGCTGATTGATGACAAGATCTTTCGCAATATTGAGGAGTGCGATATGACCATTCTCTTCCACGGAGTTCATCCATCACTGTGCGTGATGCAAAGCATGGTTTCTTCTGGAATATGACTTCCTGGGATTGATGCCCAGATTGTGCGTGTCTGTTGCTGCTTAACAATTGACGCAGTGAGCTTGAATCGAGCAGTCTTTCCGGCAGCTGCGGCACTCAGGCTATGTTCCGCCGCTTCTCCTGCAACAAACACGGCCGGAACTTCTTGGTAAGGCAATGTGAATGGTGTGTACTGTTGCTTCACTTCCTCTGGCGGCGTGTCTTCCCAAGCATATACAACTCCCAAGACCCCAGCGGCAGCAGCTCTGTGCAGCCCTAACGCTCCTAGGGTACTGCTAAGTGTTGGTTAGTGCTGGTGAGGCCATCGTGTAGCCTCAAACCATGTGTGCACAATAGAACCCATGTCTATTGTACGATGGCTGACGGGAACGACAGCAATCTTGCCCTTTGCTGAGCCCCAGAAATGGAGCGGACCTCGGAGAAGCATTAGCTCGGCTTGCAAGCATTCATCATGGGTGTGTCCGGAGTACGGAAAAACAGATGCAATGGCAACATCGTTCCCACTGATAGAGAAATGAATGTTATCGGGATTCGGTTCGGACTCCCACTTGTCGAATGTGTAAGTGTCAGTCTCAACCTTCAGACCAACGTCTTCAAGTTGGTGCTGGACACGATCAATAAGCTGATCGTGCGTATGTGATCCGGTCAGACGAGTTCTAAGATCATTCGACCACTGAATCTCATCATCCAAGAAAGACTGCATCGTTGCAAAGCGACTTTTGCGCAGTAGAATCGGGGGCAGTACACGTTGAGTGTGCAGCTGAGAGCGCTCATTTGTGCATTCCTCATAGCTGCAGTGACATCAACAACACCAGCTTTGATGACGTCATTGCACATATACTTACCCAAACAAGCATCGTGGTTCTTAGTGAAAACATTCTCTAAGGCAGGCCGTGCAACATTAGCCGAGAATTGCTCGAGCGCGACCTTTGTCGGTATTCTTGGGAGTCTTTGTTGAATCCGGAAACAGCCCTGTCCAGACGGGTCTACTTTGACTCCACACTCGTCCCATGCGGACGGATCCTTCCGCCCCAACTTTTTGGATTGCAACCGAGGGTTTCACCTATTATATCAGCTAAGCCAGTGCAGCAAAACCACCGCCGCTGTCGCGCCTCCTCGCTATGGGAGACCGCATCTCATCGTCTGACATCGATCATCGCTTGCCAGATGTGCGGCTTCTAACAGATCGCTTCGACGTATTTGACAACAACGGCCATCCTCGCAGGGCCGTTGATAGCACGTCGCATGCATGGATCTGAATGTGTGCCTTCAATTCAACAATCATCAATCGGGCAGCTTCAACTCACTGCAGTTATTGTGGGTGCCAGAGAGCCCAGACAGCAAAAACAGTAGCTTGGGATCTGCCTGAGAATGACAAGTATGCGTGGATGATCAAGCACACGCCTGGACACGTGCCCGGATCCCGCTTCACAATCGAAAATTGAGTCCACTGCCGCCATCTCGCGCCTTGGGCACACCTTTCGGACGAAGTGTTCCCTCTTTTACCTCTTTCCGCGCGCTCTGGGATACGAGCACAATGACAGCCTAATGATCGCAACTCAGCCAATGACATGAATTAAGAAAGCGAAGGGGGGGGCAGTCGTTAGTTCAATTTCCATGGCATGCCAATCCCGGCAATCTTTGGCGTACGAGGCTCAACCGTCAGGAGTAGCAAGGCTACGTGCTGCGCCTTGTTAGCCCATAGCGTCTGTCCGGTTAGTTTGGAGGATACAGTCAGAAAGAAGCAAGATGACCAGAGGACCAATGAATCATGTAGCCATCTTAAGTGCTGTAATGTTTCGACCTCTGCGCCAATTAGACTTGAAGACCTCCGCCCAGACAGCTGTACTACAGCATATTGCATGACGCCAAGTGGCCACTCGGAGCTGGCAAGGTGCAGTGAGGTGGTATTCCCTACGCTCGTGTTGGCTATTATGACAAAGTGAGCATAGTGGTTGAGAATGTACTGTAGTCTCTGATCACGCCGATGGAAAGATGTGAAACTCTGTATACCAAGCTGCCACAACACAGCGAGAGTAAAAATGTGCCATTGAGCGGGGGCTTCCGGCTATGACCTCCTCTTTTCCTTTCGTGGAGTGTATTGAAGCGGAACTCAGTACTGCTGGTACAAACCAGTAGGACATAGCCAGCACATGAACACACTTCTTTCATATTCATATTGACAAGAGGTGATCGACAAACATAACAGCAAACCGCTTGTGCATTTCCTTGAGACTATCACTTATCAGCGCTCCGTTTCCCACACGTAGGTCCACAAAGCTCTACCAAATCACTGCTGCAGGTCTTCGGAAACTCCGCCAACACATCTGAACTGTATCTACTTCTCAATTCTTCTCAAGGTCACTTTCTCGAACTGCTCCTATACCCAACAACCAGCCATGCGTCTCCCCCACACCTTTACTTTACTCCTCCTCACCTCTTCCATTCTCTGCGCCCTTCACGAACCCGCTTTCTTTGACACCAAGACGCGCTCTCCCGTGTGTATCACCGCCACTTACACCAGCACTAAACTGAATTGCCGTCACTTGGAGTGGTTACCTATGCTAAAATGTGACAAAGGCAGGATTAGACACCACTTGGGCAACGAACAAACCACTGGCAGGTACAATTGCTCACAAACGTCACAGCACAAGCCTATCTGGCAGCAATATGGGGATGTAGGTCCGCTTGAGGTGCTTGCACGGCTTACGGCCACTTCTCAGACGTTCGAAGGTCGTGGAGATGAGAACAAGAGGAACGATAAAGATGTGCGGAGGGGGGCCTCCTCGACTATGGGCCTATTTACGCCTCCCAAAACAACCGTGGTCAGTGAGAGCTGGTGTCTGGTATGGCTGGGTGCGTTGTTCTGTGGCGTTCTGTTCGCTTATAGGGATTTGCTGGAGGAAGCTCGGCTGAGCTTTGGGGAGAACAAGGCGGGAGGCGAGGAGGACGTGATGGGAAGGGGAAGCAGCGAGGGCGATGGGGAAGAGGGTGTTGAGTAGCGCGCTTTCCGTGGGGTCAAGACAGCTATTCGGACTGTTCTACTTCTTTTTATTTCCGGCAAAGCGCACGCAAGTCTCACGTCCCACATGAGTACAATCTCGCAAACAGAACCAAATCCGGCTAAAAGAACAAAAATCTCATTCATCATCCATTCATTAATTCGTTCTCGACTCAACTCTTCAACCCTCAATCCCCAAATGATCCACCGTCTTACTCGCACTCACAGCCTTCCCCTGCGACGCACTCTGGGCCACTTCCCTGCTCTTAGTCTTCTTCCCGCCCTCCTCCGCGGACGCAGCGGCATGTGCGTTGGCGTTGCCGTGTGCGATTCCATTTGCCGCAGCTATGAGATGGTCCTTAGCCAATTGTTCTCGTCGCCGAACCAGTGTTCCCGTTGGGGACCGCCCTGGTAGAATACCATGGGAAAAGGGTTTGGGTGGGGTGGGGTGAAAATACCTTGGTCATGGCGGTCTTCAACGCTCGTAGACGAGCCGTCAGCGTTGGTGTGTGTGGTTTTCTTGCTCTTGCTGGAGAGGGCGCCGGAGAGGGCGCCGAAGATGTTCAGGTTGAGACCTCCCTGAAAGAGCTGTCAGTCTGTAATCTGAGAAGATAAATGCTGTGTAGATCGGCGGAAAGGAAAGCAACGCTCGAAATTATGCAAAAGGATGGAGTTGTAATTGACATTTGAATGTCCATGATAGAGATGGGATGGGCTGAGCTTGAATGAATGAAGGTGCAGAATAAAAGAAGCATGTGAGGAGATCATACCGAAGCGCTAGCTTTTGCATGATGCTCCTGAGTTTCCACATCCCTCGCGCCCTGGGCTGCGGACTGCTGCTGCACTTGCTGTGCTTGAGCTTCTTTCTTAGTGAGTTCGCCAGGCATGGTTGAATCAAAACTTTATTTCGGAAAAACACAGCGTTGTGTGAACTATTTCGTTATCGTGTATTGGGAACGTTGCTCTAGTGAGGGCTACTTCCAACTTGTACCTCCGATGTCAGCATGGTGTTGAGGTTCGGGATGTGACGTCATGGGCTGCGTCGGCTCGATGCAACAGGTTTTCGGCGACGCGGTAAGCCAGACAGGGTCGTTGTCGTGCTCTGATTGATTGTTTTTGCGGTTGCCGAAGCCGGGTGGTACTTTTTGTATCACATCTGAGTGGTTGAGGGTTTGATGGAAGGTAAGGGGACATGTGCTTAGTTAGCGACGGGCGTCTTTATCATCAGTTATAAACATCTGGGCATGTAATACTTTGGACAAAGATGTTGTAGTGAGGAGCTCTTGTTACCAACTTTGCTTTGACACAAAAGTATGTTGTTTGCTCCGGCACGATGGACCTGCTTTTAATGTACCTGCCATGTAATTTATCATTTATCTAACGCAGAAGGTTCAACGCTCAAAATAACTTCGAGTTGACTTATCTTACAACAGCCTTCACATCTTCCATCAAAGTACGATACCGCTCGCAATCTCTATCTCGACCATATCTTTCAACTCTGTTGCTCCTTCCAATCCCTCAAGTCACTTCTTTCTTCGCTCCCCCAACCTTCACAGCATACTGGTCAAAGCACTGCCCCTGCGGAACTGAGACGGCGCGGCGGCATTCACCGTGTTTATGGCATTTTGGGTGAGAGCTTGAGTTCTGGCAATTGTCATGACCCTAGGTCCGTTGCGTTGATTGCCGCTGTGATTGCCACGTTGATTGCCACCACGACCACCACGACCACCACGACCGCCACGTTGACTGCCACCACGATTGTCACCTACAGTGTGCTGCTGTATAATTTGGTGCATGGCGGCCTCGATGCTCTGCTGGGGTCTAGGCTGGTGGCCGCCCTGGACACCTTGCTGTACACCACCCTGATTGCTTTGCGACTGCGGACACTCCCTACTCCTATGACCCCTTTGGTTACAATTATAGCACGTCACGTTGCTGCTAGCGTTTCTGGTAGCGGATTGTTGCGTAGATTGGCGTGGAACCGGCGGTGGAGGCATAGCTTGTCGATCTTGTTCTTGTTGTTGCTGCTGCTGCTGCTGCTGCTGCTGTGTCTGCTGCGCAACTCCATTCGCCCAAGCATTCACGTTCTGCCCAGAATTAGGCTGAGCGAATTGGACTGGCTGGCTGGCATCGTACGTGAAGTTTCCGCGTCCTCGAGGCTGGGGCTGTGCGCCACCAGTTTGGTTCTGCCTGCCCACAGCGCTTGAGTTGGTGGTTGCGTACGTCGCAGAGGCGGGATTCGAATGGATGAAGGAGCATCTAGCACCAGTGCATGTACCACCGTTGTTCTCATTGTTGCATGGCCTGTTGAATCTGGGGTGTCGTCCAGAGGCAGCTTGAGGCGGGGCTGCAGCGGCGGCACCATGATCGTTATTCATGGCTGTGTCGTCAATCTCGCCCATCTGAACATCGCTGAACTGTTGCGCAGCAGGTTGTGGTAGATCGTGACTGAACTTGCACCTCTCACCATACGGGCATTCTTGACCTCTGACGATGTAATTGCATACTCTGTTGTTTCTCGCCGCTTGCTGAACGCCCTGCCCGCCGCCCTGGAAATGATTTGCGGTAGAGAAGTTCGACACAGGCTGAGCCTGCTGTTGCTGCACCTGCTGTGGCTGAACTTGCTGCTGCTGAGCATGCTGTTGCTGTGATTGCGGTTGCTGAGCCGCCGCAAAAGAAGGTGGCGGCGCCTGATGAATCCTCTTGCAGGTCGTTGAGTTCCTGCATCTTTTCATCCCCCAGTTGCGACAATAATTGTCGTAATCCAAAGCATCCAAGTTTTCTCCCTTCGGATTGGGCAACACCAAATGATCTCCCAGCTGGACCACGCCTGCTCTTACAAGATGAGCTCGATCTTCCCGACTCAGAGGGATCTCCAGACTCTCCGAACTGGGAGTTACACTGGCCGGGCCTGGATGCTCTTGGGAACCTGTGTGCCTGTGGAGGCAGCCTAGCCCATATTTGCAGCCACGCTTTGTCGCGAAGAATTTGCACTCTTGGGGCCTACGTAGACTATCTGGGTGGGCCAAAGTGCAAGTCTCGTAGTTCTCGCAACCTCTGCGTGCAAATTCGGGGCATGTTGGGATATTTGTAGCACCACTGTCGACGGCCATTGCCATTACTTGCGTCGCAGGGACAGTAGAACTGACTGCGGGCTGTTGAACGGCTGGTTGTTGAATGATGGGTTGTTGACCGATTGGCTGTTGACCGATAGGCTGTTGGCCGATGGGATGCAAAGCATATCCCTGCGGCACCTGATTGGGAATTTGTGGCCCACATGCAGAGATCAGAGGCGCTTTAAACAGTGGCTGTCCCGGGAAAGCATTCTGTAGTGCGATGCAGATAACATCAACATCCTCCTTACAGTAAATGAGCGGTTCGTCAGAAGCGTACGGTGTCATGTCTGATTGCAACGAGCGCATGAGATCCAACGACCACCCCGTGTTGCGAAGTTCTGTGTGCCCGTCGCCATAAAAGACCAGAAGATGTAGCAAGAAGTGTGCCTCGCGCATAGCAATCGCAAAGGAATAGCACAAATCCTTGTTCATGGTAAGCTTCGTAACGTCGTAGCCTTCTGCAATTTTGAGATCTTTCCAGAGCTGAACTAGCCGGTGGTAGCAGGCGCTGGTGTCCGCTACGTTGAGCTTCATGATACTCAAAGGAACTGGGCCGCCATGTTGGGTTTTCTTGAGATCTTCGATGCCGTCGTTGTACTCCCTGAGCCGATGTTCAACCTTGAGATACCAAGAAGCCTTCTCTTGGTGAACCCGCTCCAACTGGTATTGAATCTTGCGTTCATACTCTTCACGCACGGCCTCAGACGAGTCTTCTGACGCGCTCTCCATCGATATCACAGGAGCGGCAGAACATGACACACCCTTAGAAGGCACTTCCTGAGAAGAACGAGTCTGTGCATTCTCTTTCAGTGCACTCGCGATGGCTGCATTCGAGCTTGCAATAGCTGTATTCGAACTTGCAATTGCTTCAAATGCCACGGCGAGCTTGTTTTCCGACTCGCGACTCTGTGTAGTTATCATGGAGGCCACCTGCTCCTCAAGCTTCCGGTCATGTTGGTTACGAGCCTCTGCATCGTCATAGCTGCGTGTGATCGGCTCATTGGTAATGATGTCACGTCGAAGCACGCGCAAGATCTCGGCACATCTGCTCTTGACCTCCTTCTTCGTTCCATGGTACAGACCATGATCATTGAAACCGACTTTTTCAGTCTCAGCAGCAAGAATCCTTATCTGGTCCAGTGGTAGGTCGAGATCTCGCAAGAGCTGACGATACTTTCCTTGTAACCAAGGGAAGCTATTGAACAGCAGTGGGCCGTCCATGAACTCGGAGGCCCGCATCAGGATGAAACGTTGCGCCTTGTCGACTTCTACCTGGATGTCAAAAGTATTGCCAGTTGCCGTGTTCTTTGCGTCTTTTAAAATCCGCAGGAAAGGCAGGAAGTCCTGCATTCTGGTGGCGAATAGCTCTGGGGTGCAAGCATGCATATTTTCTATCACTTCTTTCAAATTGCTACGAACCGTCGTTCGAGCTCCTTTATCCACCGGGTGCTCGCCTCGAGCCGTTTGAACTTCTTCGTAAGAATTAAGTAGTGCGTTAATCAAAACCTGTGTCTTGTCAGCTAATCAATCGTCTTGACTTTGTTTGGATTGGAAAACTGACATCGATTCTTGCATGAAACTTAGAGTTGGCTTTATCAGTACGAGGCTTTTTCGGGCTACGCTCATTTGCTGGCGCAGGATCGACAGCACCCTCCTTCGAGGACTGAGCAGGTGATTCACCCTATGAGTAACTTAGTGCAGCTCATTCTTACTCGGACATCTACCTACAGGGTATTGCTCCTCTCTTGCTCGCTTCTTGTTATTAATATTGGAATTACTGGGTTGGGTATTGTCGTCTGGCTGTGAGGCCATATGCCGTCTGTCAGCTGTCTCGGAAACAACATTCTTACTTGGTCCAGCTGCTGCTGCCTCGCCTGTCGCTGCCCGAGCGTTCAACATCTTTTGTAACGATTCCTTGAATTTGTTCATAAACAAATTTTCCAGTAAACTATCTGGACGTATCGATAGAGGATAAAGTGCTAGATTGAATGAGGGAAAGCTGGTTAGGGAGAGCGGACTACTGAAATGTGACGTCCTGTCGATTGCGCTGATTGTGAAGGTTCTGTGTGAAGTCTAGAAAGAAACGTGCGCTCGCGCGCAGGCAGGTCTAAGAGTTGTCTGGCATACAAAGAGCGAGCATCAAAGCCGAAGGAATCATAATGTCGTTGTCTGGCCTTGTTGGCAAGCGCCGCTTGCTCATTGTTTGACCTGTGCAATCTCTTTGATGTGGTATAATAGGTCTGCGTGGCGCAGACATGATCGATGCGTTCTACAGTACTCAGCGTCTGTTATTGCTGTCAGTGGAGCTTTTCACGGGAAAGGCGCGAACAATGCAGCCCTTGGTATGCCAATGTGCACTGCGGAATGAGGTACATGGTAGGTATCGCGGTGAGGCGTGGTGATCTATGTGTCAAACAAAGAACGAACACGCCACTTGGCCCTGTAATCACGTGTAGCTTCCTGAGCACCTGTGGACAATTTAGAGCAAGGGTGGCTACTTTGACTAACAATAATTGAGGAGGTACCATAATGAGTTGTGTAGGTACCTGAACAGACGCCAAGAACTTATTTCATAACATAATACCAATGACGCCCTGCTGTGCCCGAAACTCAACGGCTGCCCTAAAGGTTGTTGGCAGCTGTATAGCAGTCTAGATAAGTGTGGAGGTATCTTTTGGATGCGAAAGCAGTAGAATCCGTGACAGAGAGTAGATGTGGTGATCAGAGGTGGGTTCGATTGCTTTATACAGTCTCGACGTAGTTGCTGTGGGCTTGTCAGATGTGGTCTAGTATACGAACGGACTGCTCGACTTACCTTGGGAAGATGCCCTCCCTGTCGCCTATCCTACCAGTCCACCAATCCGTCTCGTTATCTGTCTTCTTCAAAATGGTGATGACTTCACCCTTCTTGAAGCCAAGATCACCGGGCTGATCAGGATCAAAGGTGAACTTTGCGATCGCCTGATTGGCACTCAGACTTGCCTTTCTGTTGAAGACGGGCTTTGGTGCAGAAGGTCGGCCAGGGGCGCGATCGCTGTACGAGTAGTTGTCGTCAAAGGTAGACGCACGGCTACGGCTGGTCATTGTGTCGAAGGTCTCGTTGGGGTCGGCGCGGGTGGAGAAGGAGCGGCCAAGTCCGCCTCCAGAGTTTGGCTGGCGATCATAGACGTCGTCGGCCCAGGTTGATGAGCGCTGCGGGCGGTCGCGATACTCGTAATCGTCAGTGCCGCGCTGGCTACCCTGACCCAACGATCCTGTGCGATCTCTCCTTACGCCCTCGCCCATGGCGGATCCGCTGCGTCCTTGCCACACAACGTTGTCGTGTGAGTCGTCGTACACGGGAATGTCGTTGTACATCCTGTCGTCTGCAACTGCCGCACCGCCTACGCCAGAGAAGGCCCTCGAATTAAGCACACGCAGCAGAGGCTCTGCAGCTGGCGGGGGAGGCACCTGGCCACTGAGCAGCTCCCGCGCAGTCCATCTCCGCCCGTACAGCTTCTCATTCGCGTCTCGTCGCTCAATCAGGCCGCTACCCTCCAAACTGACACCTGCGAACAACCCCTTTGTCTTGCTGTAGCTGAAAACGCCCGCCACACCCTTCAAACTCGCGACTCCGGCCGCCTCCGCATTCCTACCAACAGGCCCGGCTGCGATAGAGACGTTACCGCCCAATGTCAGCGAGCCAGCCTGGGCGAATGTGCGCACTGCCGAGGCATCGTTGAGAATGAAGACAAAGTCAGTCAGCTCGAAGCCGATTTGTCCGCCGAAACCGCCGCCAATGGTGCCGATGGCTGAGGGTGCCGACCATGATCCGTCTGCCAGGCGCGCAACGACGACGCCGGAACCAAAACGAGCTGTGCCGAGGAAACCAGCTTTGAATACTGTGAGGATGGCGAGACCCTATAAGTCATCTGTATCAGCACACAGCAGGTCATGGAGTGTTGAGCTTGGACGCGCCTGGGCGGACTGGGCGTGTTGCGGGGAGCCCGGAAGCCGCAGGAAAAGGAAAAGGCTCACGAACCTTTGCATTTGCGAGAACCGACGGCGGGATGATCTTGTCGGGGCCGAAAGCTTGTCGTGGGTCGACAAAGGATGCCAAAATCTTGCCCGTTTTCCTACACTCGCCTGCGCGCAATGTCAGCTCAGCGACGTCACAGCGGCGCCAGTGGTCTCAGGCGCATTTCCGAGATCAGCCAATCGCCAGGCAAGACAGTGACTTACTCCTCATGGACGAGGGCAGCGGGTTGTTGAGACTGAAGCCCATATTGAAACCTCGAACGTCTGGGGAAAAGGTATTTGGTGGGGAAAGAGTGCGAAACAGCAGAGCAGCTGTCAAAGGCGCCGTGGAGAGCTAAAGGAACTAAGGTGAGGTGTGATGACCGAATGCTGTGGCTGAGCGAACGCGCGCTCTGCTCCCCACTGCCGCTAACTCCGCCGTCACTTGCGCGCCTGCCGAGCCTTGTGCTGTCTGTCTTGGCCACCACACGGCAGCGCGTGTAAGGTGGGAACGCGTGGCCGAGCTCCAGGTTGTTGGTAGTGTACAACCATTGCAGCCATTCAGTGCAATTAGTTATGTTGTGATTGCTCAGCTCACAAGCCAAGCCAAGCGCCACACACATGTGGCGCAGCAGCACCTGCCCAATCACGGTGCCTTTTCTCGTTACTCCAAAAGCTCACACCTCCCGTTACGCTTTCTCGTGGTAGGTGGTTTCTAGTCCCATATGGTCTTGGCTCCAATCGCTAATGCTGCTTTGCTGATGATACAAAATTGAATGACACAAATTATAACGCCGCGTCTTCACCAACCCCCTTCAGCTATCTTTGCCGCACTCCCGTCACCATCGGCCATTACCCTTCCGACCTCCACCATTCCAGCCCCCACCCTTCTTCTGCTTCTTGTATCCACTGTCTGTGTCAGAATCATCATCTTCCACGAATGGGCCCCGCTTGCGCTTCACAATCCTGACTTCACCGCCGCGCCCATTCCTGGCCTGCACATTACCAACAGGCATCGTCTCAGCTGGCAAGTCTTGCTGTCTTGGTCCCCTTGGAGCATTCGGCGGTGGCCCAGCATTACATAAAGGCTGGCCCCGTGACTGCGCCCAATTTGAGGATTGCGGAGTATCAAACCGCTCCGCGTTCATGTTGATGCCCGGGCCCAGCATGTCAGTCTGCATGGGATTCTGATTGTACTGTTGCGGTTGCTGTAGCGTCTGCTGAGGCTTTGTAGGCCACACAGGATTGCTGTTGCTAGTTCTGCTCGCTGGTTCTGCAGGCGCCTGTGTAGACGAGGGCATACCGTATGTGTATCTGTTTTCATGTCTCAGAAAACACTGATCTCGTGGACAAGAACATCTGCTGTAGTCTTCGCAGATGATACCCTGCAGTGTGTGATTGAACTTGCATAGTTTCTGGGTGCGGCCAACCTTTTTGTTGACAAAGTGGCACGGTTTATATTTCTTCTCGTCTGCAGAACGTTTTCAAGAATGGGTCTCAAGTCCATGGTCAATGTATCTTCGTGTAAGTCTTCGTGTAAGAAAGCGCATTTTGTCCCGAATTTACAACCGCTGATATTGTTGCATGTTCTTCCTTCGTTCGTATGATTTTCGTACAGACACTTCTCCCTGTCTGGGCAACCACCGGGTTTGTTGACGAGCGGACAAGGACCTGTCCTCTTTTTGAATTCCGGTGGCTTCGTGTTTGCCCGCTCTAGCCGGTCGTTTATATCACTTGGAAGCGAGTAGTCGCTGGAATTCGGTGAAACTGGCGCAGATCGACCGCTGACTGCTGCATCGTCGTGGTCTTTCTCATCGATGTGCTGTTCCTCCTCAACGCTGACTGCGTCCTCGTTAGTGATTGAGTTTCTCTGTACACCCTCTTGCCGCAGTCGTTTCAGTGCATCTTGGGCTTTCCAAAACTCCTGGCTCAGTGCGTTAAGCTGCGTGGTGTTTTGTACGCCAGGCCATTCTACACCACCTGTTGGGTCTCCGTTCATGATTGGATGTTGTGGTATCTTGGAAGGATCGACGTGCTCAAAATCTTCTCCCATCTCCTGCAACTTTATTTACTGGTCCTGTGCATTATCCTCTGCCCTAGCAAACGGAGCTGTGCAAAAGATGGTACTATAGATCCGTTGCAACCCCTTCAGGAGGGCCTCTCTTCCCGCAAACTCATCTTCAGAGAAGGTTCGATGTTGAACACTTTCCGCCAACAAGAGAAGGTTCTCGAACAATTCAACGTCAATGTCTGTTCTCTTGAGAATCTGCTTTCGCCTGGAGTTTGAGTTCGATACTTCAGTCATGCATTCATAAAGATCGTTCCGAAATTCTGTCTCTGGATGCACCTTCTGCTTTCCTTTCCCGGCAAGTTTCGGAAGCATCCTTTGGTCGATTGCCGTAAAGAGCTTCTCAAGGCGAGGCTTCAGCTCAGCCATATCTTCTTCGATAATCTCGGTTCGGAACGACGAGAGCAGCGCGTCTAACCATAGAACTGCGTCAGTTAGAAGCCCCAGCTCTGTCTCATGATCCCACAAGGAGCTGTATTCTATCTCGATGGCCTGGTGTTTGCCGGTACAAGGGTTGTCGATCTCAAATTTCTCTCGTCGCGCACGGAATGCAGCTATCCTTTCCGCGTTCTTCTCTAGAAACTGATTGAATAAATGGATCCGTTCATCGTCGTTTAGGTATACGACACCGGCTAGGTGTTCCTTAGAAGGCACTTCACTTGTTTGTGCTAATGGTATCTCTAGAAGACATCTCGATGCTGCCTCGGCGAGCGACAACCGCTCGTTTCTGTTGTGCCAAAGCTTCTCTGTGACGGCTGCTTGTTCGCTCGTATCTTGCACGGCATTCCCCAGCCCGTTCTCATCCTGTGTTTTTGAGATGTCTCGATCGTCGGCAGTATTGGCAATCGGAGAGTCTTGTTGGTCTGGTCTCAACGGAGAAAGCAAACCGAAACAGAAATTACTATCTTCTGATGCTAACGATGCTGTTGAACCGACAGACCGTGGAGAGAGCAAACCGATGCAGAAGCTACTCCCTTCAGAATCAGATTCCGGATGATCCAGGGTCGTCTGGTCCATCCCGTCCCCTTCCGCGACCTGCCCCTCAATCACAGTGTCATTCATGACTTGAGGGATCTCTAACATATCATCCAAGTCTGCTGAAGTGAGTGCGACAACGTATGCGGGGTTCAATATCTCATCCAGAGTTGCATTCCGACTGCGCGCCTCTTCAGCCAGTGCCCTGTGCGTATCAATTCGATTCCAAGCTCTTTGCGTCTGTGCAATATTAGCTCTAGTTAGGCCTTCCTGACTGTTCAGTTGAAAAGAGTCATTTCGCGATCTGCGGATCTCTGAACCAGAAACGGACGGTATCTTGTTGGGCGTCATTCTGCTCGTGCTCATCCCACTGCGTCTGCAGTCTATCCTTTTTGGATCCCTATCTGCTGAATCTTATTGCGTTTTGAATATCGACGATCCTGTGCCGTGGTGCAGTCTTCCTATGGTCTACCATGTGTATGCTGTGCTTTCAAACGTGAGCAGTAATGCACCTAGCTTTCTACAACTTGTCACTAGAACCGCTATGAAGTGGGTAACTTGCTTGTCTGGGGGTCCTTTGTTGGAGACAAACCCCAAATTAGTCTGGTGGAACTCTTTGTGTTTCCCACATTGTGACCACCACTCGTTGGTCTCATACGATGTCTTTGTTTGATAGCATGAATGAATGTGTCACCTTACGTTATGAAAGGAATGATTTCAACGCCGAACCTGAGTTGCATATTCTGGCGAACTATGTCACATTGAGGACTATCGTTTTGAGATAGTTTTCGGGGTTTTCTTATCTGCATCTAATTCTCGTGCCCTATTGCGCAATGCTGGAGGCACGTATGGAGCAAGTGCTGGCCTGCGATTTCGCTGCGGCCGAGGAGCAGGCCGTTTTACATCAGGATCAGGGGATCTCTGGTGACTAGCACTGGGCATCCCAGGGATTGATTGCATTCCGCTGGTCTTCGCAGTTGCGGAACCTTTGACTGGCGCTTTCGCAAACTCGCGATCATCGTTACCTGAGCTCTGGTGTTCCTGCCGTTGTCGAGTACGAGATGTGTGTTGCGATTTATTCGCTGCAGGTGTAGCTTCCTTTGCTTCTGTGCACATCATGTCACGACCGTTCACTCGTTCTATCGATGTTCCTTTTGAAGGCGAAGTTCTTACTGGGGCGTCGACAGGTGATTTGCGACTTGCCCCATGCGGAACCGTTGGTCGCACCGAGTGATTGTCTGTCGTTGCTGATGACAGAAATGGAGAGACACTTGCGGTTGTATTATCAATCTCCGATTGTCGGCGGTCCCTTTTCTCTGCTTGGATTTTCGAGTTTGATGTAGAGCGACTCGCTTTCTTAAGAGACGGGACGGGCGACTCAGCTCGAATTACATCTGCGGACTGTTCCACAGCAATTTGAGGAGCAAGAATCAAAGGAGGATATTTGACCTCGCTGTCGTCCCCTAAAACCTCCTGTCTCGTTGTAGTACGCTGCGAAAATTGTGTAGATTCGCCGCGCACAAGTGCCTTACGTGAATCGAATGGTTCTGCATATCGCTGCACAGAGTTTCTCGATTGCGGACGTTTGGGCTCGGTGACAATTGTCGGCTCTGCTACCTTTACTCTCTTCGTGCTGTCGCGTGTGGCGTCCCGCCTCCGTTTCTTGGAAGATGAAGTAGAGGTCGCCAGATCGATGGGGCGTTTTGACTTCACATCCGGCTCCTTGTTTTTTCCAGCTATTTCACCATTGCTCCATTCGCCTCCACAATTCTGTCTAGCAGGACTGAAGATAGGAGTGGTCATTTTATTAGGGGGCGATGGATCATTAAGAGTCGTAGCGTCACATACAACGATAACATTGTCGTTGATATCCCCGCTCCCATATTCATCTCCAGTAATTTCTGTCAACTCAGAGGCTGCTGCAGAGGCAGAAGGCGCAAGAGACATGATCTTCTCGGTGACGATCGCGTCAGCAGTCTCAGGATATCTCAGAGCTGGCTGTGGCAGCCCCAATTGCTCTACTCCTTTCGAGGTGCCAGCCGGATCGTCGCCTTGCACAAGGTCAGATGCCTCTTCTCTAATAGCTGGCGCTATTTCTCTCTGCCTTCCGCTCTTATCGATCCGCGCAGCGCCGCCTATATTCGGGATATAGCGTCCTTGAGTTGACCCTTCCAATAGATTACCCTGCATGTCCAGTCGAACGGTCGAAGGGTGCTGCTCAGAATGTACGATCATCTCATCATCAGCCTCTGACCATATCTCATATCCTGCTTCAAAAGCAACCTTGCGATATTTGTTGGCCATCATAGATGCTCTCGCCTTCGCTCTAGTCAATGCCAACCTAGTTGCGTCGCAACCTGAAACTTGAAAGCCCGAGTCCAGGCACTCTACCTCATTCTTCTTAGGTACTGGATATGCGACGCCATACACAGGCTCGTATAGATTGGACTGGGCCCCTTCGGTGAAGCGACCTATAGCACCGATTCCCATTCGAAAATGGTCGATGGCTGCAGGCTCGCAACCGTACACCTGTACGTATACATCGCCATTCGCTGGCGGAAGAGTCTGAACACCGGTATCTTGGTAAGACCGTGAATGTTCTGCGACCGCAATTGACTTGTTGATGACGCTGTCTTCGCTAGCAACACGGCTCAATCGACGCGTGGTGTGCGTGGGTGTGGAGTCAGACATGTGGTTGAGTGAGCGCAATAAGTTGAAAATATCAGCAATGATGGTTGTGATAGGATGAGTAGTCTGCGCATTGATGTTGGTGGACGGCGCGCGTGTGCTTTTACAGAAGGAAGTTGCTGTAGAGTAGTGAAAGTGACCCTCGACCCAAATTTCGGCCACACTGTTACTTTTTCTTTCTACATAGGACAACCATCTGAGTCACAGTTGAGATGCCATCAGTATCTTCATAGGGTCATGTCACAGACATGAAGCTGCATGAATGACACGTACGCAGCAATTCATATGTTCTTTTGTCCCTGCACCGACCTAAATACTTGGATCACCAGCTTGCCGGGTCGACCTTACAGACCCTAAGAGGGTGTTATGCAACGACTTGGGTTTTGTTTCCAGAAGCTAGCACAGGCCAGATATTCGAATGCCCACCATGTTTGATGGTAAGTGGTCAAGGAACAAGACTACATGTTTACTTGCGGTGGAGGCTTCGCGTGTTTAGGTGTCTGAGAGCCATCTCTGTCTTTTAATAAGATGCGATGAAGCCTGCCGTCTGATTCCATTCCTTGATTCCTCCACCAATTGTGCATCATGTTTGTTTAGATATAAGACTTTGTATTCAGCAATATAATGCTACGGTTGCCAAATGCCAAGATAGCATAGAAAGGACCTAGAAGTCGGCAAAGCCGCAGCAGACGATAAATGATGGCAGATCTAGGGAACTCGGAGTCATGTAAAGAGCGGCAAGAGCAACAGGTAGGTACTAGCTTCTACCAACGTCGTGTAGCGTGACAAGACTGAGGTACAAAAAGATCCAAAATTCAGCTTTCATGGTAGTGAAACGGCGCTGACACATAGGCCGAGCTGACGCTGGTGTCACCAACCCCGGATTGCTGAGCACTTCGAGTACCACAGGATGAGATGACGTCATAAATAATCGCGACTCTTTGGACTCAAGTCTCAGAGAGTGGAATACAGACCGAAACGTACCTGTGATGCCCAGTCGACCCAGTAAACCATCAAGCTAACGTTGTCATATTGCAAGTCACCTGCGCTGCCGCTGTGACGTGTATTTTTTTTGTTGCATGGGCGCTTGGCACTTAGGTTGCCTCGTCCACCGTTCACTGCGTACTCACACGACTGCGCTCAGCCTTGCACAACCGCCTTGCGCATTGTTTCGGAACTACCAGCATCGGTCCACACGGCTGTGCTAGCACTTCTCGGCTCATCTCCCTCAGCCGACTTACCGTTCCCGTCCCACACGGAGTCAGCGAGCCTCGGCGTATAGCCATTGCAACGTGCACCAGGAAACAACTTGTACCTTCCGCGGAATCCCAACCATGCATCCATCCTCTCTTTTGCTCATGATCTTTCTGGAAGCCAGCGAAACGTTATATCCTGATTGGCTTGAACCGGCAAAAGTGCGGTGAGATTTTAGCTGAAGGATTATGCACATGCGACTCGTAGGGCTGATGACCCTCATGGCGACCAGGTCAGGATGGTACGGTCGAACCCTGTTCCGCTTCCTGTATGTATGATGACAGCAGGGGACAAGAGCCGTTGGAGCCTTTACCGCTACTTGACTCGGCGTGGGGGTCTTCAGACTGCGTGTTGCGAACTGCGAAAGAGTTGTGATCGTTGATGGCAGCTGGCACAGCCCTGGTCGATCGTACTTGGACGCAGCCTCAGATCCGAATCCAGCGAAACGGTTGCTCTGAGACATTACCAATCCTTGGGTAGACGGCTGCTGGTCCGGAAGTTTCGTTGCTATGATTGGCACGAGAGACAATCCCTGCCCATTGATGGGGCCAGCATGCCGGGGCCTTGGAGGCTCTTCAGACGACCTGCATTGCGTTCGCGTCGTCCTCACATCGAAGGCCTTGGCTGAGCTAGATCTCAATCGCTATAGGTAGGAATATAGAAAGGGCGCACAAGGCTGAGGCTCTCTGCTTGGTTCACTAGAAACGAGCGATTGGCCCGAGCTGAAATTGGTGTTGCACGTCTGCTGCTTCGCACAGCATGTCCATCATGGTCGAGCAGATCGCAGATGTCAGCATCTGGGCCGATGGCCAGCTTCCTTTGGCTTCTCTGCCGTGGCATGCGTCGTCTTGCAGTGTCGAGGCCAGAGATTTCGTCTTCGTCACCACCCCGATGCGCTCGTACGTGCAGCAGCGTCATATCACAGGACATACCAGCGACAACATGACTGATAATCTGACCTCCAGAGCGGCAGAGGAATGGCGATGCATTGGCGGCATCACTGGACGAGAAGTCGGTCAGCCTGGCAGCGGCCGTCAACGCGAAGGGGCTAGCGCAACGCCCCCAAACCAAACTAGCAGGGTGTTTGGATGATTCATCCCGTCCCTGAGGAACGACAAGAGCAGAACGATGTGAGCACACCGTATGATTCGCTCCCAGAGTGATTCGAGAGATGATGCTGCAGATGCTGCAGGCCACTGCAGCTGAACCTGGCCAGGGTCACGTTTGCTTGGCCGCCTTTTCACCATCGCGAGCCAACTCTCCGAAGACTTCGGGGGCTCCGCGCCGATCTGATTCGTGACTCGCAAAGAGCGGGGGCCGAGCGGCTGTGCCGAGCATGTCTGACGGCCCCACTTCTTTTCTTACAGCACGCTCGAAATACACTCCTTCTGAGGTCACGGATGGGGGCTGAAAGTAAGTCAGTCTCATGGGATATTTATTAATGAACCTACAGCCCACAATGGAGACCAAACGCCAACTTCAGCAACCGGGACCCCTAACTTTTCCAGCTGCGGCTGAGGAGTGACCATGGCGTCTCAGATATCCCCCAACGATTTCATCAACATCACCAGACCTCAATCAAGAGCACCCAGCATGAACGGCGAAGCATTCGCAGCGGCCTCGCGGCCGAGGATGGTTGTCAAAAAGCAGGCACCACAAAAGAGCATCGACGAGTTCTGGGACAAATTCACAACAAAACACCCAGGAAAGATCTTTACAATACTTCCCGACAATCTGTACGCAAAGCGAGCTGCTGCACATGCCCCAAAGGGATCTATTCCCGGGAAGAGTGCGCTTGCATCTTACGAAGAAGCCAAGCAAGCATGCATTGCTAAGGTAGACAAGATCGTCAAAGAGTGTATGAGGTTGAATCAGAAATATCGTGACCCTCATTTTGACATCGAAGCCGATTTCAAGAGGTCGCAAGCCGATGCAACTGTAGCTCCGGACTGTTTGACTAGTCTCAACAAACAGATTTCTGAGTTTCAGCCTATGTCAGTCAAGAGAGTAGAGGTACAGGATATGTAAGCCCTGGACAAGGTGGACGTGTCGCTAACATCCTGAAAGGACATCTTCGAAAAGCCCCAATTCTTCATAGAGGGCGCGACAGCGAACGATGTGCGCCAAGGCAATGACGGCGATTGCTGGTTCATGTCGGCTCTGGCGACGATCAGCAACAAACCAGGGCTAATTCAGAAAGTCTGTGTCAAGCATAATCAAGCTGTCGGAGTTTATGGCTTTGTGTTCCATCGAGGTATGCTTCTCACGGGCGTTGGTAGGCCATGCGCTTACGTTCTACAGATGGCGAGTGGATATCGGAAGTGATCGACGACAAACTTTACCTCATCAAAGAGGATTTTGATGAAGCCAAGATCGAGCGTTACCACTGGCTGGAGCTACAAAACCGCAAAAGCCCAGAGGAAGAGTATCGTACTGTAATGCAGACAGGGTCCAGGGCGCTCTACTTCGCCCAATGCAGTGACTCCAACGAGACCTGGCTTCCACTACTTGAAAAAGCTTTTGCGAAAGCACACGGCGATTATTCTGCGATCGAGGGCGGCTTCGTAGGCGAAGGCATCGAGGATTTGACTGGCGGTGTGACCTCCGAGATTTTCGCTACCGATATCCTGGACAAAGATAAGTTCTGGACAGATGAGCTTATGAATGTCAACAAAACCTTCTTGTTTGGCTGCGGTCAGATGGGTGGAATATACGGACAGCGTAAGGGTATCCAAGAGAAGCATGCCTACTCCATAATGGAAGCCCGGGAGATCGACGGCGAGCGCTTACTCAAACTGCGCAACCCCTGGGGCCGGAGCGAGTGGACGGGTCGGTGGAGCGACGGCTCCGAGGAATGGACCGCCGAATGGATGCAGAAACTCAATCACAAGTTCGGCGATGACGGCGTCTTCTGGATCTCTTATAGAGATTTGCTCAGGAACTACCAGCACTTCGACCGCACCAGACTCTTTGGTCCAGAATGGACAGTATCGCAGCAGTGGACCAGCGTCAACGTCCCTTGGAGTGTGGACTACCTCAACACAAAGTTCAAAATCCATCTGGCAAAGAAAAGTCCGGTCGTCATTGTGCTCAGCCAGCTAGATGATCGCTACTACCAAGGCTTGGAGGGCCAGTACGAATTCCACTTGCAATTTCGCCTGCACAAAGATGACGAGGATGACTACATCGTACGTAGCAACGGCACCTACTATATGAAACGATCGGTGTCTACCGAATTGGAACTCGAGGCTGGAAACTACACAGTGCTTCTCAAGATCAAGGCTACAAGATCGGATGACCCAACCCCCGATGAAGTCATCAGAGCGACGTGCAACAAGCGACGCGAGAAACTTCTTGCAATGGGACTGTCCTACGATTTGGCCCATGCCAAGGGTCAATTCAAGGAGCACGAGCAGGACAAGGCCCGGCGACGACGTGAAGAGAAGAGTGAAAGCAAGAAGGCTAATGCTAAGCGAGCTTACGAGCGTGAAAAGAAATTGCGCAAGAAGCGGAAGCTTCGAGAGCAGAAGAAGGCAGCCAAAGAGACCCGTAAGATGAACCCTCCAAACGAAATGAGAGAAGTCGACAAGAGACTACATGATCTGTCTGGTCTAGGCATTGCTGTTGAGGAAGAGAACCGGACCGCCAGCGAAGAAGAGTCAAAGCCTGGCAATCCTGCCGTCACGAGACACCAGCGCGCTGCAAGTACCAGCGTTGTTGGCGAACGTTCGTCAAGTCCTAGTGGCTTCCAAGGCCGTGGCGGTTACAATCGAGGTCGCGATGGCTATAACACCGCTCTTCCAGGGGCTCTACAAGGTCGTGGGGGCTACAATCGCAACGAGCAGCACGGCTCAGCTATGGCAGAAGCACTTTCGCTGCAAGGCCGCGGCGGTTACCAAGCCGCCAATCAGGGCTTCCAAGGCCGTGGAGGCTATAATCAGAACATGCCTGGAGAATTCCAGGGCCGGGGCGGCTACAATGCTGAATTACCCGGCTCCTATCAAGGCCGTGATGGATACAACGGCCGCGATGGGTACAACGGCAGAGGTGGATACAACGAGGGTCAGACTACAGACTCACCAGTGCCAACACCACAAGCCACTCCTTTGACTGAAGAGTTCCGCCCTGGTACACCATCTGAGCTCCCTTACAGTCCTCAGCCTGGCAAGTCCCTGATCTCTCCAGGGCCCTCACGTCGCGCTACTCTTTCGCCTATTCCTGGAATCAGACCTGGCATCCACGTCACGCGCGGCCGCGGGACGAGCGTGAGCTCGTTACGAACACGACAGGGCACCTACTCTCCCGCTGATATGTCCGATGAGTCGTCGTGGGATTCTGATCTCATGGACTCTGATGACTCCGACGCATCAGACAACGAGATGTACCCACCACGCTTCAACTCACATGACCAGATTCGCACATGCACACACAATGGTCGCACTTGGTACACCATCGAGGATGAAGATGAGTTCGAGCGTGATCCCTGGAACGCCGTATGTGTCATTGGATTGCGTGTCTTCTCGCAAGATGCGGACGTGTCTATTGAGGTGCAACACGGAGAGCCTGAGAAGAAGCGGGACAACGATGCTGAAAGCGTAGCAAGCGTGAGCACTATCCGCAGACGCCACACGGAGCTTGATGTAGACGACAGCGCCGCCGATGCGACATCGCCAATGCGTACGAAGATTAATGTCGATGAGGCGTTGAAGGGGGCGGAAAAGAGAGCAGCAGAAGCTGAGTTGGTTAGCCACGTTGGAACAGCGCCAGCCGGCAATGAGTTAAGCCGCCAGGGCACGCTCTCCTGAAGAGCCAAATCATTTTGCACCAATAGGTGGTCGAGCAGGGTCTCTCATTAGCATTCACAGATTGAGTTTTGGCAAGTACGGCGTTTAGAGGATTTCATTTTTAAGATGTATCTGTCTTTACTTCGTCACCATACTTCCTAACAACGCACTTACACTCCATCCGTCTTTGCATTGTGAGCTCCTCTTTCAAATTCCAGTCTCATATTAACTTTTGCATAGCAATCTGGTAAGATCCATCATATGTGGCGCATGCGGCGCGTCGTGTTCCAGCAAACTTTAGTTTCGGGGAGGTGGCATTCCGATCTAGGTATGATGGAGCCAGTTTGCGACGGCCGTACAGCATGCAACTGCCCCATCCTTGATCAGTATCCAATGCTGCTGCATCATATCTGCCAGCCCACCTTCGCCCATCAACCACTTCGCAGTCACTTCTGCGCCTGAGACTAGCCACGAGCCAACCTTGTACGTCATCTCAGGTACGCCAAGAACGAGCAGCTGAGTGTACTGCATAGCAGCAAGAGCGGCTTCATTGCAGTGCTGGAGAAGAGTGGCTCCGTACTCGACAACTTGCACTGGAAGATAGTTCTGGCACACCAGGCAGTGGTAGTACTCTGCGGAGACCTGTGTGAGGTCCACGAGAATACGATTCAGATAGATATGCGTATCGTAGAGTGTGACGATGAGGAACTTGATGGCTGTCTCATTGATGAGGATAGAGAGGACCAGGAGCATGACGAACATGGTCTTGGAGAAAGACATGTTGAAATGTCCCTGTGTTCAGATGGATATTCTTGAACCGCCCCTGTCTCTGGTCGAATGTTGATATGATGGTTGATAGATTAGTTGTTCGTGTGTTTGTGCGAAGTGAGGAGGTGGAATACGTATATGATGAACTTATGGCTGCCCGGCCACTCCGGTACATCTTGAGATGGTTTTCACCACTGCATTATGTTGAGCAATGTTCAGATGAATAGGAGCAACAGTCACATAGCTGTTTCATTTCCTGAAAGTCTACAATGCTTACGAAACAAGTGGGGTGAGGATTTATGATCGAGCCTGCGGAAGAGCGATGACTACGTGGATGTAAGCTAGCCTCAATGGGACGATAAACAATAAATGGTACCCCACACAACAACAGTTTTCCAGCTGCTGCTCCTCGAGATCGCTTGTTATCGTGTTACCAAATCTTTCTGTCGCAACCGCTCCCTCTCCATGTCCGCTCACCATGTTGAAGACATTGTGGCCCATTTCTCGCAAGAGATGGTCTAACCATAGTCCGGCTCTGTTCAAGCGATCAGCAGTGCCCTGCTTTCAATCGGAAAACAACGTCTTACATTGCGATTTCCTGGATCTCCCGACTGAAATTCGACTGCTCATCTACTCTTTCCTAATTTCAGACGGTGAGCCGCCGTCGACAGGCCGAATGCTGCGTGGAATATGCCGAACAATCAAACATGAAGTCGACGAAGAGCTTCGAAAAACTTTCTTACGTTGCATGATTGATATTCAGAACAGATGTCCAAATACTGTCAACCGCATCAGTATCTCCACCAACTCCGATCGCTACCATGTAGACATAGTGTCCCAGATACCACAACTTCCCCGGCAAGCCATACCTGGATCCGTTCCGCGACATACTGTGGCGAGAGTCATATGGATATGGATGAAAATGACTATGATCCTTCGATGCCTACCATCTATTACACGCTCGATCGCAGTCACTTTGCAGCCGAATCCACGATGCACCAGCAATGACTACAGGGCGTTCTACATATGGTTCTTCCAGGCAATGCGTGCACACGTCAGCCGCACTCAACGAGAAGCATCCGCAAAAGTCCGGGATCTACGCACCATCCAGATCTTGTTTGGAGAATCTACCGGTTGTGCACTAGGCATTCACAGTGTCATTTTGCGGAAAACCTTTTTGATGGCGAATGCGCAAGGCATTTGCATCAGTCCAAAAAGAATGGCCCGATCTGGTCAGTGCTATGCCAAGGTGTTGTTGACCTCCACTATGGTACAAAATCGGGTAAAAAAACACTACTCTTTTGGGGTGTAATTAACACAGAAGAAAGACCGCTATAAACACCGCATAGGGGGTGT